>CM053655.1:12606978-13174478 GCA_028654395.1 Scutellaria barbata
AGACTTACAGAATCGTTAAGTAAATACAGCGCCAACTACAAGACGAAGTATCCTGCAAATCCCAGGAAGGATAAATGCAGTACGAGGAACGGAGATCCAAGCAGGGACAAAAGAGCCGTTCAAGAAAAAGTCAAAGTAGCAGACACGGAGCCAATAAGAAGATGCCACATGGACTGACGCGCCGCAGAAAGCTGCGAGCCGCAACTGCCGCATTAAATGCTCCGAAAAGAAGGGTCAGTCGCATTAAATGCGAACCATACTTTGGCCAGGCTATTTCAAATTCAAAAGAGGGATGTCTCCTTCAACGGACATCTTCTCCTACAAGTATAAATAGAGGTCGAGGAGTACTGAAGCTGACTACTGTCACTGAGATCTAATTTCCATACGCGAAAGTTTCGAGCTTACAAATTTTAAAGAATTCAAGCCAACAGTTTCAGTCACTCAACCTATCGAAGTGAAGCAGAGTTCAAGCTGAAAGATTCCTTACGGATTCAGAAGCTCACTTCGAAGCACAAGTTGAAGAAAACCTTTTATCCTTTTAACCTTGTTGCTGTGTGCTTAGGTTGTTTTAGTGGTGTCAAGCAGTTGATAGGAGAGATCCTTGCTGTTTGTTTTAGTTGTCTAGTGTTAGGCAGCTTCCCTGTGTGGGTGTATAGAACCCTGTGTGGGTTAGCCTTTGAAGTTTGCAGTTGCTGTGTGTACGCTAGACTTCAGTAGGTGGTTTACTTTGTAAAGTTGATAGATTGTTAGGAGAGTCCTGTAATTCAATCTTGCTTAACAAAGTTCCTGCTCGAGGAGCAGTAGAGTGGACGTAGAAGGATTACACCACCTTCGAACCACTATAAGTCATAAGTGTTTTTATCGCTTTATTTATCTGTGTTTATTTTCTACAAATATCTATCTCTTCTCATCATAAAACTTTTGAAAGAAGCATTTTTATGTAAAACAGCCTTGTGTTTAAAAGTATATTTCCGCTGCGTACAAAACTCCAGGTTACAGCGTGCAGCACTGCATTCTAGCGCTGCAAGCAGTAACCATCTATCACTGCAAGCTCAAGTAACTTGCAGTGCAGAACGGTTGTTTTAAAGATTCTGAAAAATCGACCAAGGTTCATTCACCCCCCCCCTCTGAACCTCGGACACCACTTGGGACCAACAAGTGGTATCAAAGCAAGTTGGGTTAAAAGCCAACTTATCTGGTCACCTACCCAGATCCACCTTGTCTCGCTGTTTTCTTTGCATAAAAATCATCTTTAAAGCATATCATGGATTCCTCCAATCACAAGCTACCTATGTTTTCCATATAGGAATATGATGACTGGAAGATTAGAATGCAGGCACACCTTTCGGCCATGAATGATGAGATGTGGACCGTCATAACTGAAGGACCGATAGTTCCCATGAAGGTAAATCCAATGTATGGAAGAGACCATGCAGAAGGAGAGCAACCACCACCAAACCTCCTGATCAAACCACGACAAGAGTGGGGAAACGAAGACAGGAAAAGAGCCAACCTGGATAACGTGGCAAAGAACGCTCTATTTATTACCTTGGATAAGGGCACCTTTAGCAAAGTCAAGACTTGCTCAACATCCAAAGAAATATGGGAAAAGCTGGAGCAAATTTGTGAAGGAACTGAGCTCACAAAGGACAACAAAATCTCCAACGCTACACAATTATTCGAGCTCTTCGAGATGAAGAATGAAGAGACTCTAGAGCAACTAGATCTGAGATTCACATCCATAGTGAATGAACTGGAAGCTCTGGGCAAACACTACACACAGAAAGAAAAGAACATGAAGGTGTTAAGAGCCCTACCAGCAGAGTGGGATAGCAAGACCACTGCCATGAGAGTGTCTATGGACCTGAAGTCCATGAGCACATTTGACTTATTCTCCGACTTGAAAGCATTCGAGTATGACATCAATAGAAGGAGAAAAGAGTCAGATGAGTCAGTCTCCAAAGTTACAGCACTAACCGCCAGAGGAACAAAAGATACAGCAACCACCAGTTGCAGTAAGCAGAGTGAGGATACAGCAGAAGCTGCTGAAGAGGATATGGCACTCCTCCTAAAGAAATTCAGGAGATTCATCAAGAGCAACAACAATAGCAGCAACACCAACCTCAACAAAAAGAATGATTTCAGAAGAAGTCACTCAACCCCTCAGGTATCTTCTTCTCCTCAGTCAAATACAGGGAATGTTGACTTGTGCTATAATTGCAGGAAGCCTGGACACTACGCAAGGAATTGTCCTTATCCAACAGTGCACAAGTATCCTGAAGGAGAAAGAGAACAGATGAGAGATAAAAGACGAGAGGAAAGGCACAAGCTTCGAGCTCTCATAGGAGAGATGGAGAAAGCCAAGGATGCAGTAGTTCCGAAGGAAGTACTGAAAGCTGCAGAATCCTCTGACAGCGATGCTGAAACCTCATCCTCTGATGAAGAAGCACTCATATGCCTGATGGCTAAAGACGGCGAGGACAGCGAAGAAGATGAGGTAATTTACCAACCGTTGTCCATACAAGCTGATAAGGAGCTGGACATGATCCACTCCTTGAAAAGGATCATGAGTGATTTCAAGCAGATCAACTCAATTCATGAGGAGCTTAAGGTTGAGAATGAGAACCTTAGAATCGATAATGAGATTCTCAAGAGCAAAAACATCGACATTGCCAGAATGCTCGCTGCACGAGAGTCTGATAACTTAGAGTGTAGTAAGCAGCAACAAGAGATCTCTAGATTGAATCTGCTGATCACTGAGCTAAGATCTGAGAAGGAGATCTTGCAGTCCAAGATGAGAACGTTCACCAAATCCTCAAAAGACGCAAGAGATTGCATAAACAGTGTCAGAGATCCCTTTGTGATTTCAGGCATAGGTTACAGCAATCAAGGCTCTCAAAATACAGCAAGCACATCCGAAGCTGTGAACTTTGTTCAAGCTAAAACTCCAATGGAGAAAGAGTTACTTTGTGACTCTGAAAAGATACTGAACAAAACAGCATTGACGGATAAAGGGAAGAAACCCCAATGCTCAACTGTAGGGAATAAGTCTGCATCTAAGACTTGGCTGCAGCAGAAGTCATCTGCTGCATGCAGCAAAAGGATGCAGCAACCAACAAAGTTGCAGCATAGAAGAAACTTTCCCACCAATACTAAGACCTATATGTCTAAACCTCAAGGAGGGTATACTCCAGGGAAGTATGGTGAAAGACCACACTACAAGGGTGCTGGTAACACACATGTTTGCCGAGCACACACTTTTAACAAGCAGTTTTCCAAGATAACTGCATACAGCTCGAGAACCAACAAATCTTACAGTAGATCAGTTACTGTTAAGAAAGTTTGGGTTCCCAAAGTAACTAACCCCAAAGGACCCGTATGGAAATGGGTACCTAAATCTGTTTGAGTTTGTTACAGGTTACAATGCCAGGATGCAGCAATGATGTATGGTATATCGACAGCGGCTGCTCAAGGCACATGACAGGCAATAAAGAGACGCTGAAAGACTTCCAAGAATGCAAATGACCAAAGGTCATATTTGGAGATGATTCCAAAGGAAGCACAAAAGGAAGCGGATGCCTAGTCAAGGGGAACATAAAGATCAAAGATGTATCCTACGTAAAGGGGCTTAGATACAATCTTCTAAGCATCAGTCAGTTCTGTGAAAAAGGATATACAGTGGAATTCAACCTCAACAAGTGCTTAATCAAGGATAGCACCACAAATGAAGTAAAGCTTACAGGAACAAGAAGAGGAAATATCTACCTAGCAGATTGGAATTCCTTCACTCAATCAACATGCTTCATAGTGAAAAGTCCACCGGAGCTGAGCTGGCTATGGCACAAACGATTAAGTCACCTGAACTTCAAGATTATCAACAAGCTAGCAAGAAAAGGCCTCGTGAGAGGATTACCAGATGTAGCTTACAAGAAAGAGAATGTTTGTGGAGCGTGTCAAAAAGGGAAGCAAGTTAAGAGCTCTTTCAAGGATAAGATTCAGAAATCGTCTCACAGAATTCTAGACCTTCTACACATGGACCTCTTTGGACCAGTAGAACCAGTAAGCTTGAGCGGGAAGAAGTACTCTCTAGTAGTAGTGGATGACTACTCCAGATACACATGGACGATCTTTCTAGCAAAAAAGTCGGAAACTCAAGAAAAGCTACCTGGCCTCATGAAGAAAATTCAGAATGAAAAGAGCTTGAGCATAGTGAAGATAAGATCAGACAGAGAAACCGAGTTCACGAATAAATTTATAGAGAAATTCTGTTCTGACAATGGTATTCGTCATGAATACTCTGCTGCAAGAACGCCTCAACAAAACGGGGTTGCTGAAAGAAGAAATAAAACCCTCAAAGAAGCAGCAAGGACGATGATAGCAGAAGCAGAAATACCCAAGAGATTTTGGGCTGAGGCAACCAACACTGCGTGCTATACGCAGAACAGATGTTTAATCATCAAGGATCTTGACAAAACACCGTATGAAATATGGAATGGTCATACACCAAACATTTCCTATCTACATATCTTTGGATGCAGGTGTTATGTTCTCAACAATGGAAAGGAACATCTGAAGACTTTTGATGCTAAATCAGACGAAGGAGTATTTCTAGGATACTCTGCTGTAAGTAAAGCCTTCAAAGTGTTTAATAAAAGAACCCTGGTGGTAGAAGAATCTATACATGTGGTGTTTGATGAACCACATTGTGACACAAAGAAGCTGGAAAAACCACCTGAAGAAACATCTCCCAGAAAAGAGAATGTTGTACCATACATAGAAGGAGTTCTGCCTATAGAAGAAGATAAAGATGAAGAAGCTGCAACCTTGGATACAGCAGACATTCTTACAGCAGCAGAACCTCCTGCAGTACAGCAACATGATGAGCAAAATACACCAACGCACGTTTTTGAGCCAGATAGGACATGGCTCGGAAATCATCCAAGAAATCTCATTATAGGAGATCCAGCCATCGGTGTAAGGACAAGAAGATCCATCCCACATGAAGCAATGTTTGCATGCTTCATATCACAATCAGAGCCTAAGAATGTTGAAGAGGCACTGCAAGATAGCAACTGGGTACAGGCCATGCAGGAAGAATTGAATGGATTTGAGAGAAATCAAGTATGGCAAACAGTCGCTAGACCGACCCATCAAGGTGTAATTGGAACAAAGTGGGTATTCAAGAACAAGCTAGATGAATCAGGAGTCGTTGTAAGAAACAAAGCAAGATTAGTTGCTAAAGGATACTGTCAGGAAGAAGGAATTGATTTTGATGAGACTTTTGCACCTGTGGCAAGGCTAGAAGCAATAAGAATCTTCTTAGCCTATGCAGCACATATGAATTTCAACGTCTATCAAATGGATGTTAAAAGCGCATTCCTGAATGGTCTCCTTACAGAGGAAGTATATGTTGAGCAACCTCCTGGTTTCGAGGATCAAGCAGAAGAGAAGGTGTACCGTTTACAAAAGGCCCTATATGGACTGAAGCAAGCACCAAGAGCTTGGTATGACACCTTATCTCTCTATCTTCTGGAGAATGGTTTTCAGAAAGGAACGATCGACAAAACGCTGTTTAGGATATAGGACGGAGAGAGTGTACTTCTTGTACAAATTTATGTGGATGATATTATCTTTGGATCCACAAACAAAAAGCTATATGAGAAATTCTCCAACCTGATGCAGTCAAAGTTCGAGATGAGTATGATGGGAGAATTAAGTTTCTTTCTCGGACTGCAAGTAAAACAGCTTCCTACAGGAACTTTCATCAATCAAGTCAAGTATACGAAGGAGCTTATCAAGAAATTTGGCATGGAGAATGGAGCCGCAACGTCCGTTCCCATGTCCACATCTATAAGTCTTGACAAAGATGAAGATGGTAAAGATGTAGACATTACGAAGTACAGACGCCTCATTGGATCATTGTTGTATCTCACAGCAAGCAGGCCTGATATTATGTTTGCAGTAGGAGTCTGTGCTAGATTCCAAGCAGCACCGAAGGAATCACATCTTTTAGCTGTAAAAAGAGTGATCAAGTATCTGAAAGGAACTCAGGAAGTAGGCCTATGGTATCCTAAGGAAGGAGGATTCAAGCTCAAAGGCTACTCCGATTCAGATTATGCAGGCTGCAAGATTGATAGGAAGAGTACAAGTGGGACTTGTCAATTTTTGGGAAATAGACTTGTCTCGTGGTTCTGCAGAAAGCAGACCTCAATTGCAACCTCTACAGCAGAAGCAAAGTATGTTGCAGCAGGAAGTTGCTGTGCGCAGATTCTCTAGATACAGCAGCAACTTAGAGATTATGGGATAGAAGAAAAAGAGACGCCAATTCTCTGTGACAATACGAGCGCTATTGCAATTACCCATAATCCTGTCTTTCACTCAAGAACAAAGCACATTGACATTCGTCATCACTTTATAAGAGATCATGTTGAGAAGAAAGATGTCGTGCTTGAGAAGGTTCACACGGATCTACAGCTGGCAGATATCCTTACAAAACCTTTGAGTGAATCTAGGTTTTCTATGCTTCGTAACGAGCTAGGAATCCTTAAGCTATGAAGAAAAAGAAAATGCAAGATCGCAGGGGGAACCTCTGCATGCTTGCAGAAAGCAGTAAAAATGGTACTGTAAGCTACTCGTCAATACAACACTGGGTTCAGACAGCGCTGCAACTTACATTCTTACAGTACAGCATCTATCGAAGAAATCTAGCAGCATCAGGTTACAGCATTAATTTCAAAAGGAGTATTGATTGCTCTGCAACCTCGTACTAGAGATGCTACAACCTTAAAAGACATTTATTTAGGCGGCAAAGGGCATGTCTTTCAGCATTAAATGCATGACTGCGGGTGTCAGGAAGTGGAAAGGGCGCTGACAGAGCCCACGCGCCAAGTAATTATTAGCGACGATTTGACATCTCCGCTTTTTCCTGAGCCACTAGATCATTTCCCTGATTTATCTCAACCGTCTATCTCGCACGTCTCTAGGGAACCGCCATATAGACCAAATCGTGCCATTTGAAATTCACTTTTCATCTTCAGAGAGAGAAACGCTGTGATCGCAAGAAAAATTTTCTAAGTGCAAAAATCCTTGTCTCTCTCTCTCTCTATCTCACAAAGATTTCAATGGCTGCCAGAAAGACCATCGTTCTTGATGGAAGAATGATCAACAAGGAGAACATCTTGGAGTCAGGGTTATATGATAACACCCTGATCAAGAGAATCTTTGACGCTCTACAACAGACCCAAGTCCTAGGGCTGTTGACCACGGTATATGCTGGCTTCTCCACGGAGTCAGTACAGAGGTTTTACGCCTACGCTAGGCAGGCGGAGGAAAGGAACTGCATCCTGTTCCGGATGGATGCAGATGGAGAGGAACGGTCGCTGACCGTTAGGGATATCTCCACCACCTTCAGCATTTCGGCTGCAAGGTTGACCCCCAGCCAGTTGGCGACATATGGGGAGGCATCGGCTCAAGAGATGTGGAATCTCTTTCGAGCAAAGGATGCAGGGGTTGAAATCAAGAGAAGTGCCCCCAAGAAGCTCTTCAAACCGGAGTTTGAACTTCTCCACGACATCTGTGCGTACTCCATCGAAGGGAGGACAGGGAGTTACGACAAGTGCACAGATCTCTGGTTCTGGATCATGTCTGCCATCATGGCCGGAGAAAAGGTGAACTGGGCGAGGTTCATCATGAAGAGGCTGTGGGAGGAAGCAGAGAAGATAACGGAGCGTCGGAGCTACGGTATCACCATCTGTTCTCTGCTCTGCAAGCTTGGCCTTCAACTTGCAGCACCCGCCCCCATTCATCCTGGAAAGTATCTCGGGGAGAAGAAGAAGGGCAAGACCCAGCCGAAGGCTGCAGGAGCAGGAGTTGCGAGGAAGAAAACCAAAGACAAAAAGAATGCAACTCTTGCTCTGCAAGATGAAGCTGCTGTCAGCGGGGAAGATGCTGAAAAAGAGGAACCTTCGAGTCCTCTTCCTGTTATCAAGAGGAGTTCAGGGAAGGCTGTACCTGAACTTGAATCCTCTTCCCCAGATGATGACGCACCTTTGGTGAGAAGGGCTCCACGCAGCAAGAGAGCTGCTGGTGCTGTTGGGGATGTGTCACATCTGCCTGATATGGTTGTAATTGACCTTGGGGATGTGTCACATCAGCTTCGGGAGCCACATCAGCACCGGGTCGAGCCAACTGAAGAAGAAGCTCATCTACAAACAGATGCTTCAGTGCTCGATCCCACCTTTCCGGCTGCTAGAAATATGCCGGCAGAGTATTCTCTTTGGAGAGAGATGCGGCTGTCTAAAGGAGAAATCCTGTTGAAGTGGAAGGATTTCCTGACAGTCGAGCAAGATGTCCTGGAGTGGGCCAAATCAGAAGATATTCTGGCACTTCTGCAACCTGACTTTGCAGCAAGAGTTCAAGAGCTCGATGGCTGCAGCGCTGCACAGGTAGCACAAGACAAGGGAAAGGGCAAAGCTCTTGCAGAATCCGACTCTGCAGAGCTGCCGATGAAAACAGCAGTGGAAGATGTGCAGGTCTTCCTAGCCCCGGCTGCAGAGGTAGTAAGAATGGGCGATGATGTTGCATTTGCTCAGGAGCAAATCGACACCTTGGGAGTGGAGCAGGCTGAAGAAGCCATGCTACATCTAGCGCTGCAACAAAGCCTGAAGGAAACCAGGATACAGCACACTCCAAGAAGGATGCGGGGAGAAGGCAGTTCAAGTTCAAATCAGATGAACTCCCCTGCATACGAGCAAGTAGTTGAGGGCCTCTCCAACATTGTCACGCTGGATCGCTTGGAGGAGGAGGAAGCCCAACTACTGGATTATGGTGACTCCCCAGTGCGCGAAGATGAAGATGCTGCTCAAGCAGACTCTGAGGGGGAACCATCCACCATAATCAAGAATGTCATCTCAGACATCTCTGAGATTGCCGATGAAGCATCTACGGAGGGAGTTGCAGAGGCGGTACTCCCTGCACTGGACGCGACAACAGTGCAGCCAGCAACCACCCTTCAACAGGAAGAAGGAGCTGCAGAAAAGAGCAGGGTGGAAGCTGAGATCCTAGCAGCAATAGAGCATACAGTGCTGAATACTGTGATCGCTGCAGGAAGCCATGCAGAGCTGCAAGAACCGACTCTTGCAGCAGAGACTGTCGAAGCTGTTTCTGGACCGGCCGAGGAGACGGGGTCCGTTGAGAAGACCTCAGTGGAGGATGTTGTTCTGACAACACTCCCTGAGTGTGAGAAGACCTCAGGTGGGGAGGCTGTTCAGACAGTACCCACTGAGGATGCTGGAGTTGAGGCCGAAGTATCCCCAGTGCAGCTAGAGACACCTCGTGAGGAGGTTGATGCTGCAGCCGCTGCTAGCTCTCAAGTACCTTCAAAGGTCACTGCAGCGAAGGATACTGTGGACGCTAATATGTCGGATGCCGAATTCGCAAGATGGATGAAGGATCGGAACATTGCTGTTCATGGACCAAAATCTGGAGGAGCCGTTCCTGTTCCAGTCTTATCCAGCAAAGAGGAGGCAGAAGAAGAAGAAGGAGATGAGCACCCATCCTCAAGCTCTACAAGCTCTCATACCAGCAAGGATGAAGATGTGGTTGCTGCTGAAGTACCGAGGCAGGATGCAGCACCAGTATGCCAAGAGGTAATCACATTTGCTGCATCCACTGCTGCCTCAACAAGAAGGAATTCAGGGCTGACTCCTGATGAATCAATCAACAAAGTCGAGACCGCTGTTAGACATCTGCTGCATGCTCTCCAAGAGCATGAGTCTACCATGCGCAATAGTCTAAGAGTCAGTGCCCAATTCCATGCTGAAACCATGACGGGTTTCAAGAAGGACCTCGAAGTGCTGCCTGACATGATTAAGCATACTCTCAATGATCATTCGAACAGGCTGTACTACGATCGGGTTAGGATGGAGAAGGAGTTGAAGGTTGAAGCTTCTCTGATGCGCCTAGAGGTCAGGCAATGCAAGCTGCATGCTGAGACTGCCTCAACCAGACTCAACCATCACTCACAAGTCCTGGAAACACTTCTGGATCGTGTCTTCGATCAATCTCAGAGAACCAGAAGTGTGGACGACAGGTTGGGGAATTTGGAGCTGATTGTAGGAGAGTTGAGGGACATCATGGTCCGAGCTTTCCCTCAGCATGTCGATGCTCCAGAGCCAGCCCCCGAACCGACCCGACGCCCACGATCTAGGACGGTCCCAGCAGCCCCTGCTCAACCCCCGGCTTTTGATGATGCCAAAAAGGGGGAAAGGTCTGAAGAGAAATACAGGAGCAGAGGGGCGGCTGAACCTGAAGAAGAGGAAGAAGATGATGACCAACAACCTCTCAGCAGGAGGAGAAGGGGGTCTGGATCATCTGCTGCTGCTGATATCCCTTCTCCGAAGAGATGGAGAAGAGATGATGATGGAGCTGGTGGAGCCGGTGCAGCTGCTGGAAGAAGATCTGCTGCAGGTTCTGCACACAGCAGAGCTGCAAGCAAGGATGCAACACCGCCCAGCTATCATCATAAGAGAAGGGATGATAGCCAGCAGCAAGGCTCAAGGAAGAGGATGAGCGGGGACGAGTCTGAGAATCAAAGGCGCCAGTACGAAGAAGCTGCAGATCCTAACGCCTGGATTCAAAGACTCGGTGTAATTGGTGAAAGAAAAATATTCCCAAACAACTACTACCAATTCCCTCCTCAAGAGATCCCTCGCCTTGACACAGAGAACATCTCTGCTGAAGTGTCCGTGTTGATGGATCAAAGGCCTGAAGGAGAAAACATGGCTTGGAGATTCGACATCTTCAAAGAAGTCAGACTGTCTTTTGATCGGAATCCAACATTTGAGGCGATCACCATTTTCAAACGATCAGAGTACCTCGGACACTTCAGAGATCTATGCAGGCAAGGCAAATTTAGCAAGTATCATACCTGCAAGACTGCTTTGAGAAGGTATGAACAGCTCGTTCGTGAAGGAAGCCTTGACATTCAACAGCTGTACATCGATAGAATCAAGGAAGGGCTGATTGTACCATTCTGCGAGGACTTCTGGCTGAGATGGATTCAGATTCCTTTGATCAGACACAAGCTGGAAGAGTCCTACCAAGAGTCCATCAGGGACTGGTGGAAAGGATCAAGAGGAAGAGAAGGCCTTGAAAGGTTTGAAAGAAGAGCAGACGAATCTGCAAACAAAAGGTCTTCGTTTTACTAAGCTGTATTCATATACCCTCTTATGATCCTTCTTGTATTTTTGATGTTGTAAAAATTTCTATCTCTTAAATGAAGAAATTTTTCTTTCTGCTCTGACCAAGTTCAATTCTTATGAACTCATGCATGCTGTTTGTGTTTTCCTGTTGAGTTTGTTGAAAGGAATAGCATGATGCATCTCTGATGAATCCAGGATTAGATTTATTTAATTCAAAGTTGTGCAAGCATGTAATCTGGATAAACCATATGAGTTAAAGTAAAATGAAACTTCTTCATGAACGAAATATTGTAAAGGTTTTGTCATCATCAAAAAGGGGGAAATTGTTGGGATTTCAATGTTTAGATTTTGATGAGACAAACCAACCATGTAATAGGAAGTTTTGAGTACCCCCATTTTTCACATTGTTTAAGTGAATAAATAGACTAGAATTGTGTCTTGAGTCAAGGATTGAAATAGAGGTTAAAAGAGGATAAAGCTGCATCAATGCTTTAAAGAAAAATATCGCTGCAAGAAGGCAGGATACAGTATCGCTGCATGAAGGCAGGATACAGCAAAGCAAGGAAGAATGGCGTGCAGCATCGCTGCATAAAAAGGATACAGGAGTACTGCTAGAATGAAGTTACAGCAGCACTCCCAGACGATACTGCAAGTAGGTCTAAAATACAGCAGCACTGAAAGTATACATCAGCTGCACAGAGACCAAGGATACAACGCAGACTTACAGAACCATTAAGTAAATACAGCGCCAACTACAAGACGAAGTATCCTGCAAATCCCAGGAAGGATAAATGCAGTACGAGGAACCGAGATCCAAGCAGGGACAAAAGAGCCGTTCAAGAAAAAGTCAAAGTAGCAGACACGGAGCCAATAAGAAGATGCCACATGGACTGACGCGCCGCAGAAAGCTGCGAGCCGCAACTGCCGCATTAAATGCTCCGAAAAGAAGGGTCAGTCGCATTAAATGCGAACCATACTTTGGCCAGACTATTTCAAATTCAAAAGAGGGATGTCTCCTTCAACGGACATCTTCTCCTACAAGTATAAATAGAGGTCGAGGAGTACTGAAGCTGACTACTGTCACTGAGATCTAATTTCCATACGCGAAAGTTTCGAGCTTACAAATTTTAAAGAATTCAAGCCAACAGTTTCAGTCACTCAACCTATCGAAGTGAAGCAGAGTTCAAGCTGAAAGATTCCTTACGGATTCAGAAGCTCACTTCGAAGCACAAGTTGAAGAAAACCTTTTATCCTTTTAACCTTGTTGCTGTGTGCTTAGGTTGTTTTAGTGGTGTCAAGCAGTTGATAGGAGAGATCCTTGCTGTTTGTTTTAGTTGTCTAGTCTTAGGCAGCTTCCCTGTGTGGGAGTATAGAACCCTGTGTGGGTTAGCCTTTGAAGTTTGCAGTTGCTGTGTGTACGCTGGACTTCAGTAGGTGGTTTGCTTTGTAAAGTTGATAGATTGTTAGGAGAGTCCTGTAATTCAATCTTGCTTAACAAAGTTCCTGCTCGAGGAGCAGTAGAGTGGACGTAGAAGGATTACACCACCTTCGAACCACTATAAGCCATAAGTGTTTTTATCGCTTTATTTATCTGTGTTTATTTTCTGCAAATATCTATCTCTTCTCATCATAAAACTTTTGAAAGAAGCATTTTTATGTAAAACAGCCTTGTGTTTAAAAGTATATTTCCGCTGCGTACAAAACTCCAGGTTACAGCGTGCAGCACTGCATTCTAGCGCTGCAAGCAGTAACCATCTATCACTGCAAGCTCAAGTAACTTGCAGTGCAGAACGGTTGTTTTAAAGATTCTGAAAAATCGACCAAGGTTCATTCACCCCCCCCCTCTGAACCTCGGACACCACTTGGGACCAACAATAAGTACTAACAAGTGGCACTCTAGGGCGTCAAATCCTCTGCCCTTCATCATTTGCCGAAACTCATCGAAATTAACCGTTCTGTGACCTTCAACGACGACTTTACTAATCATCTGCTTGTAAAAAAGAACATAAAAATTTCAACTTCTCTCAAAATTTAAAGGATATAAATGATAAATGAAGATGAAATAAAAAAAAAAAAAACAACAAACAACAAAAATTTCAGAAATGCTAATGTAATTTCATCAAAGATTGTTGACGGTTAAAAACCTTCCCTCACTAATGACACTTAATTCCCAATAAATTTAATAAATTATATACGAAACAAAATAAAACAAAAATAAATAAGCAATCATTACATTCAAATTTAAATAAAACATCATTACATTAAAAATAAAATATCTTTGTAACAATTATTATTAAAATGTATAAATTCATTACATTCAAATTCAAAAATAAAAATTATCACAACAATATTAAATTTAAAGATGAGAGAAAAATCGTCAAATAATAATTGGGGATTTGAAAATAGTACTTAATTGCAACATCATTACATTCAAATTTAAAAATCAAAATTGTAACAACAATATTAAATTTAAAGATGAGAGAAAAATTGTTACAACAATATTCAATACATAACAATAAATATCTTTGAATGTATACATGAAAGAAAAATCTTCAAATACTCATTGGTTCTCTACCAATCTCTTTCATCAACTTCTTACAAAATCAACTGAAATAGGTAATCAAAACAGTTTCTTCTTCACCGATAATCATACCTATTCATAAGATTATTATTAACTTCACTTTCGTATCTGATCGTTCTGCAGGTAATATAAGCAATCATGGAAATTATTATCATGAAATTGTTGTGGATTTCTAATGATTAGGTTTTAAAAAAAAATTATTTAAGCTTATATGCAAATAATTTCATTTATTTAAAATTTAGGACACACTTAGACAAGAATCTATCCACCGTCAACAAGTACATCATTTAAAGATTCTATAATCGAGGGAAGGGTGTTTGATATTAGTCGATTTGATGTAGTTAAAAGTAGCAATCGATTCAAATTAACAGATAACATGTTCATGATCCGCTTCACGGATAAAACCACAATGGTCCCGGTTGAAGATGAAGACAATTCTATTCCTCACTAGAATTTCGAATACAAAATTACAAGAAATTCTTGAATCTTGCAGATAGGAATAAAGAGTTCAATTCCATGAGTTTTAATAAACATTTTCGTAATATTTTCTAAAATATCTTACTTCTTATTTATATGACATATTACTATAAATTTCACATGCGAAATTGCTTATGGATATTTAAAAAGGATTATAAGTTTGCAAGATTTAGTGTTTCTAATCCTTCATCATAGAATAATTTGCTCTTTTAACATCTTATTCCTAATTCAAGATGTAATTGAAATATTATGTAAAGTTGAGATTCGTGAAATAAAAAAAGAATCAAGTAAAAGGATCCATCTTCACTTAATGCTAGAAGAGTAAGTGTTCCATATAACTACAGTTCCATCTAACAATTTTTGTTACTTTTCAGACACTGAAATTAATAATTATTCTCAAATTCCTATTTCATACCACCAGGTCCCTTATTTATATTAAAGCTCCTACCCTAATTAAGATTAAACTTTATGCAAACGTACTTTTGGTCAAATAACTATAATACAATTCCACTGAAATTTCAAAATCTAAATATTTATACATAAACATACTTTTGGGGTACTCAATGAATAAAACTCAAACAAATTCATGTGATATTAAATCATCGGGACAATATATTCTAAATTTAGTGGAAAAAATTCATATCAAGTCGTTAGAGGAAATATTATAATTATGAAATTTTGTAAATTAATTCACCACCCAAAGTAAAATATGATATTTATTTAATTATAATAAAAAAAAAAGCTTTTAACAAGTTATCTAATAAAAGTTATCTAATAAAAATAATTATTTTTGAAATAATTTTTGTACGTATTTAAGTGCACTTAATATCCTATTTTAGAACTTCAGTCATTTATTTGGTATATCTTAAAATGAATTAATAAAATTTAAATATGATTTAAACTCTATATATCAACTCACAAAATATGGTATCACATACCTAATATTAATTTGTAACTTATTAATAAATCTAAACTCAAATTTTAGATTTACTTTGATATATTATGTTTAATTTTACTCCCAATTTTTTCGAATTTGGGTTCACAATGCACAACGTTTTTAGATTTGTAATCACATTATTTAAATTTTGGTTCAGATTTAATCTTTTCGAGGTAAGAAGAAAATTATACGAACACAAAACAATATGAGTAAATTAAAAATAGCTAAACCAATTAAATTGAAAACACATAAATAATTTAGCATTTGAAGGCATTGAAAAATTATATATTGTACAAGAAATATTTTCAAAACCATGTGTATGTGTCTTCATTGAATATTAAGAGTATTTATAGCTAAATATGTCAAAATATAAGTTTTTATAATTACTTAACTTAGTATTATGTGATCAGACTTCGGTATGAATATTTCGGTATGAATATTCTGAATTGGAAGATGAAATGAACCAACCATGTATCTTTGGTTTTCAACATTTTTATATTTATATAAAATATTATGATGTTCTTCTACTCCTTTTCGATTTAAAGTTTAAATTTAATTATATTAAAAGATCAATATATGGACAATTTATATAGACAATTTTAAAATTATAAGGTTTACATATTTTAGTCGTATTGTTACTCAATTGTATCTTGTAAGGATAAATGAAAGGTGAGAGAAGACAAACTAAGATATGATACTCATGGATGGACCACAGATGAAAAAAAAAAATATCTTCCAAAATATAGTTTGTATTTGTAATTGTACCAAATAAATTCATTGATCACTATTGAATATATAATTTAGCATCTTCAACATTGTGGGATAACATCATCAAATTTACTCATATTAAGTAGTAACAAAAATATCATCACAGACAATAATTACTTTCTTCACGATGAACAGATGAATTAACCAATGAAAAAAAATCAATCTTACGGAAGTATGCAAACATTAACCATGGTGTAAAAAAGGAAGACAAATGGATACCTAATAGGAAAGACAAACTAAAACATACTCAACAAAAAAGATGCTATTGGAATCAATACATAAAAAAATTACTCATTACTTTTACAATACATCTGCAAAATGTTGGTTTATAGTGCACCAAACAATGTCAATTACAATGGGAAAATAGAAAACAAAATAATTACAGAATTCAAATGTTGTCCCAAATGTCGTCACACTGCACACAACAACTTTTGGAACCGAATGTTGCCGATAATGTTGGCAACACTGCAGACAACACTGTGACAATAGAAACTTGAAACGCCTTCGAACTTCAAAAATCTGTAAGATCTTCGAGCTTTGGCTACGTACAAGATCCAGAGAGCAGCAGCAACAACCCTGCAGCAAAGATCCTTTGAAATGCACCAAAATGAACTTTGGAAAGTCGAGTCAAGGAGACCTTTCCCCTCAAAAACAAACACGTTCCGGCTAGTGCTCACGGTACGACGTGACGTTCCTAAAGGTAAAACGACTTACGTCTTCTAGTTAGTAGCACCATAAAACTAGAAGCACCAACGAACTAAAATAATGGAAGGACTAGATCGCACTTCTATATGCTCAAACAATGCAAGATTGATTTTGCAAGGATGCTATGATCTTTTAGGAAGAATTTCGTGCTCTCAATGCTGTATAAATCTTGTTTTTATACTTATGTAAAGAATGAAAACCATGCCCTATTTATAGGCACATCCACCAAGTGAAGGGACACCTCATCTTAATGAGCATTTAAGGCATTTAAGCCCACTAAGTAAGTGGAACTCTCCACTACCTTACACCATCAGTTACAGAGGATTTGGAAGGCCATTAGCCACTAGGGTTTCGAGCTGGGCTTTCCCAAATGGGCTACCCAATGGGCTTTTACGTTTTGGGTTTTACAGACGAGCGATGTTGCCCATAATGTTGCCAACATCAGACGCAACATCCGACTACCAGACAGGTTTTGGTCACTAACTTTGTGCATGAATTTCCACTCACCGAAAATCGGTTTTAAGAGTGTAAATGCACTACGATCATCTACTCGAGACGTAGAACGATCTTTTGCCCTTTATTTTCACATTTGCCCAACTTTGACTCCTCAAAATAATGGTCAAACACGTGTGGTCAAGACTTCCTACAAAAGTCAACATTGACCCACACTTCTAATTGGATCAAAACCAATTTTCTCCAACACAAAAAACTACCATGATAATTAAATTGAATTTTTTATTTGTTTATGATAAACTATTTAATCATTTTTACAAAAAATACTAAAATCAAACACAAAAAAAAAATTGTCTAAACAAAAAAACTACAATATATATATAAAATAATAAATACATAAAATATAAATAAATAATAGATATAAATTAGAGAAGTTAAAAAACCTTGCAACTCATAGGTTCAAATCTAATAAATGTCAAATACTATGGATAATTCGCTAGAAAACATGTACATCAAAGAGTATAAATACAACCATTGATACATCAAAGAGAGTTAATAAAAAACTTCATTAAAAAGCAAAAAAAAAAAAAAAGAGGGTTATATATATTCCAAGTACTATGTGGACACTTGTTACTTAGTGAAATCAACAATCAGCACTGAGTAAGAGACAAAAAGCTTTGTTCATTTTGCACTGAAAACAATACTGATTTGAAATAATCATAATCATTGTCTTGCACTATAGTACTGCCACTAATATTTAAAACATGTACCAAAATTTACCAAACTTTCCTGGCCATTAATCATGGAATTTGTTATGTACTTCAATATTAATTTGTTCAAATATTTTTGAAAACATATATTCTATTCAGGTTGATCATTCAATAGAAATAATAATTAATCATGTCTATAAAATAGGTCGGTATGATATAGTTCTGTAAGCTTCGTTCGGTTTATGAGTTTAGATTGATTTGTGATTATTGTTGACGCAGAATCTGTATTTGATCGATTCCTAGTCTAACACCCAAATGTAAAGGAAATGAGATGAAAAATATGACACAAGAATGGCCCGGAGCCTACTCGGGCAATGTTGCTCGGCTGATCCTAGACGATTAAGTTACCGGGCAGGATCTTATAGCATTAAGTTAGAGAAATCAGCTCTCTAGTGCTTTATACAGAATTAGGAATCGGATCCTTTATAAGTTAAAATTACATCTATTTATAGTCGAAAGATAACCTAAATAGTGGAGATCGTGGGGAACGTGGAGGTCGTGGGAGTTAAGTCCATCTTCTCCTTGATTTCCGCCTATTTACGTGGCATTTGGCGGTTTTGTTACCCACGATCTCTTGGAAGTTGGCGGTATCCTGGACGGCTGCTCGGGTTCCGGCCGGCCAAGCTGATCCGCCGAGGAGCTTTCCCAATTAACCTGGACTGTCTACTTGGGAGGGCGTTGCTGTCGTGGCCGACCAGGTGGAGTGGCACTAGTTATCCTACCGTCCAGGTGTGATATGTTGTGCAGCTCGGATCGGACGCTCAACAATTATTAACCAACCTAAATTCATGTTTGGTTTAGGAGTTTCAGATCCAGGATATATGACTGAAATTATGTTGAATTAATTGTAGCCCAACAGTAAAAATTATGAAATTATCATATTGTCCTCATTTTTTTGATAACAAATGACTTAGTGTCTTTAGATTTACAACTTTAATCATTGGATGAAGGGTAGTTTAGTAATTTCAATTCTTTTTATTACACCAAACAAGATTTTATAAACAAATCTACTTTAATAAACTCATAATCATTCAAACCAAACACATAATTTACTTAAACCTACTACAAAATCTATATATCAAACACTCAAATAACATTATTTTTGTCTTTAATAAATAATGCAATCTCATAAATTTTATCAATCTTATCAAACATATCATTCAAAACAAACGAATCCTAATATTATTGTTTATCATACTTTACCTTTTATTTTAGTCAAAAGTTGTATATATATATATATATATATATATATATATATATATATATATCATCATCATTTTCCACTCTCCAATTGACATAAATTTGATAAATCCTGAATTGTCATATGAGTGTTGGGTACTGTGGCCGCCTATAAGATTGGATTACACCCAAACCAACATCATGTCAAGACATTAATTAAATTCATGAAATTGGTGTTGATCAATCATCTTCAATTAATTTTTAGATGGTGTTTCGTTTGATTAAAAAGAAACACTACGTTTCAAAAATAAGTTTAAGAGTATTTAATTTCTTAAATTTAAATTTTAGTGAATAATAAATTAATGCTTAAAATTGATAATTTAGAGATGTAAAATGAATCAAAAAGTGGTGGAATTGGAAAGACATATCCTAGAAATGAAAAATAGGAGATTTATTCACCTTACAGCACTTATAATGGTTCTCAGCTATGAGTAATAACCATTGATCTATGACCATCTTATCTCTATAGTAGGATAGTGACTTTTGGGATTAAAAAAAGGTAATCAAAGGGTGTGAGCATTCACATTAATTGGTGTTATTAACATTCTTTGTTTGTTGTGGATTTTACGTGTCATCATATAAATTTAAAAACATTTATTTTGTAAAAACATACCTCCACATTAATTTATCATGAATACACATTATACGTGTAGATTCTATTGTTCACTAATTTATTTTTCTAATATTTATATTAATCAAAAGTAAATTATTTTATCTATTTTTTTTTCAATAGTAATTAATTGAAAATTGAATTTAGATTAATTAAAATAATAATAAAAAACTTTATTTATTAACCATGAGATCAATAATTTTAATTAACATTAAAATACAATTGACATAAAAATAAAATAAAATAATATTTATTTTGATGTTTCAGTTAAATAGACTATTTCGATGATAAAAAAATTGGTCAATTTTTTAAATGAACAATTCATACACAAAAACAATCGGATAAACTTTAAAATACATTTGGCATTACTCAGATAATATAAATTTAATATTTATTTTTAATTATGAAGATTAAAAATTCCATGTAAGTATACATTTTAAATTTTTATTTCATAAATATACATTAATCAATTTAAATTAAACTAATTTCAACTAGTAAATATACGTTAGTCCGAAATATTTGATAATAAAAAAGAAGAATAAAGTAGTTTAATCAAAATATTAATTAATTAGTCTTCATAAAGATAATTTTAATTAATTAAAAAAATAAAGTGTCAACTTCATTTAATATATATTTTTATAAACATAATATTTTTAATATTATATAGCGTTAAAAGCACTATGAGGGAGGATGGAGCCAATGACGATAAAAGGATTGCGTTAGACGCTTATAATCATCCTTAATGAGCACGACAAATCCCTCTGCAATATCTGCACAATAACAAAAATTGTTAACTCACTGAAAATAAATATAAGATCAAAGATTTTGGAAAGAAGAAATCCATTGTCTTCAAGTTCATGAATTTTATAATTATTTTAATTATTCATATATTATAAAATAAAAAATTTGTTTGAGTCAATAATTTGATATAAATTAAAACGTAGAACTTACATTTACAAGTTACAACAATACAACACTACAAGTTACAATTTAAAAATTTAGAAATTATAATATAAATACAAAAAAATACAAACCATAAACCTAAAAGATTACAACTTTTAATAAAAATTAAATATAATAATCAATACAACTTAAAATTAAATAGGTGATGTTTTACCATAATTTTTTTTTAAATATATCATTTAATTATGCCATCTCACAAAAATGGAAATATAAATTTGCTTCACCTTCTTACTTGCTCCATTGGAACCGTCGTTGGCCACCACTCCGCCACCACAACCTTCTAAATCATATGTTTCCTACTCAATTATCGCATTTCAGGTGTAAGTAAATAGATAATTTTTTCCCATCATTGTTCTAGAAAAAATATGGTCGAGTACTCACTAAATCACCAACTACCGATTTATTGGTCATAAAACGGTCATAACCACCACTTCCAAGCCCAAAATTTTATTTTCTCTAATTCATAACCAAAATAAATTTCATTCAAAAAAACTCCTCTTAGCACGTTATTTCAAAGTCTGAAATCAATCTTAAGAAACGATTTAGAATCACAAAAATATTCTTTATGTTTCAACTTTAAAACCATTTTCTTAGTGCTCAAATTTTTTGCATGAATGAGGGAATTTAATATCATGTAATGGGTAACACTCTTATGTAATTTGATTTTATTTTGGAAAATTTTTATTTGCTAATATTAGAGAGGGGTCTTTTGCTTTGAGTTTAGTATTAGGGATTTTTTATTCCCCCTTTTTTTTTTGAATTCTCGTTTTAAATTTTAATGTTTTTAGGTTTTTTTTTTCATTTTTTGTGATGATGTGGATTTTTCAAGTTCAATGTGTCACTTAAAATTTCGATTTTTAATGTTATTTAAATATTCAATTAAAGAGACAAATCCACCTCACGTTTGGTTGCTAGAAACCCCCAAACTAGAAGTCATTGCAACACGTGTGACTTTTTCCCGGCAAACTTTGAAATCTCTAGCGGAAAAGGGTCCAAAATAGGAGTAATTATTTAATTTGTGAGACTAAATTGTAAAAGCTTATAATTGTGAAAAATGTCAAAGTTGTGGGACCAAGTAAAATTTTATCAAAACATATGTGTATACATTAATCGTCTATACCTATATATAAATGATATGCTAATCACATGCAACAATCATTAAGTAATCATGAAAATTAGAAATATGTTGAAGAAATATTTCTGACATCTTGTCATACTAAGGAGAGATCCCTGGCTAAAGTATTTTGCAAAATCTCACTACATTAAGAATGTACAAAGACTTCAACCTAACTCCAGCCAAGACGTAGTAAACTTAATTCTACAATAATTAAAATAAAAGAGATATAGCATCTCAACTAAAGTGTGCAATGATTATTAATGTACCTCACCAACTAGACACGTGCTGACAGTGCATATTCAGCTAGCAATCTTAGTAGATTTATAAGTAATTCAGGTAATGATCAAGGTAATGATCAATATACTGCATTCAAGTAAAAAAAAAATGAGTCATGGTAAGTCATAGCTATTTTCCAAATGCCTACATTGGTTATAAAATTTTCTACGATACTAGTTACAGTAGCAAGCAAATGAAGTTTTTCAAAATTAAAACCCATTAAAACTCTTCTTCGATCAGCCATGTCAAAACTCGAAAGAAAAAGTGAATGAATTAATTAGATATATTATCAATTGAGAAAATGAACTTGGTTATATAGACTTGATTAACACTTTCGCCTCTAAAATTGTGAGACAACATATATTTTAAGTAATTATTTTTAATTTTTTTTTTGGGCATATAATAACTATGTTTATGAATGCTTCCAAATTTTATATTTTTAATTAAATATATACATTTGAAATTGGAAGCTTATTTTAAAATTTATACTAATGCCAAAAAAACTTGATAGGCACAATCCCTAGCGCCGATACTGCTTAATCAGGCAAAGGCGGGCTTCGCCTCTTTATATGCAATTTGAGGCGGACAAAACATGTCATCCTCCACGTTGCGCTGGTTGGAAAAGAGGGGGAAACATTAGATAAAAAAGTAAGATAAGACACTTATCTAACAAATTAATGGAAGCATGGTGTAAGAGACAAGTCATGTGGTCTGCTACAAAGTTGTCCAATTACCTACTAAATTGTGTACATCCCATGAAACACCTTTTTCTGGAAAAGGGATTACATATTATTGAATCCCATATCACATTATTGATGGATAGAAATCTATCTCTATATTCTCATATTACTAAAGAGAAAATGAATTTGGACCACCCACGTGATTCAACGAATATAACTTTAGTGTTTGAAGACGTGGATGCGAGTAAATATTTGAAATTCATGCTTATTAAATTTTTGAATGGTGTTGGGATGGATATGAATTTAAAATTTATAATTTTTATTTCAATTTTATATTGTAAATACCTTTATATAGCTAAACACTATGTTAGATAATTAATTTATTAAATTTTTTTCATAATAGATCATTTGAGATGATCTTATAATGAATATAAATTTGTGAGACATAATTATATTATTAATAAATTAAACTTATTATATTCTAGATTGTGGGTTTACTCGTACCACGAAAAATTAGATGACGAGCATAGTCTCACAAAAGTACTAGTTTTTTTATGGAAACCCCCATTCTTAACCACTTGTATTTAAAAATATTCTTTTTTATTAAGATTTTATAAATTGTTTTTTTTTAGTCAAGAGAAATCTTTTTTACCCCATTATACCCTTGAGATTATTATATTTATTTTATTTTTAATTATTCTCACTTCTAATTTCTCATTTAACAAAATACAATATTCATCTCTGGAATTTACGTTTTGATTCACAATATTTTTCTCACATCTTGATCATATTTTTCTCTCTTGTTGATCTCTTGTTCATCTGCAAATTCACAATATTTTTCTCACAGCAATTGTAAGTCTTGATCTCTTGTTGATCTGCGAATTCTCATATTTTTCATTTGTTCTTTTTTTTTGTTTTCTAATGGCGGCTGTTATCTTAAACGGCGTGCATTCCAACTTTGTTTTTCACAAGATTTTTTTACTAATCTTTAATCCAATTCTTACCAACTTTGTTTTGTATATTTTTCTTATTTCAATGCAGTGGGGCCAATTTAATAGACCATTCCTCTTCCATTTACTACTTTATCTAAACAATTAAAGGTACAGTTCAATTAAATTCATTCCTTTATTTAAATGTTCATTGTTCAAATAATGTTAGGGCTTTTTGTGGTACGGGTTTTCATAATAATTTTAATAATTTGGTATGGATCGTTACATAATGGTACGAGTTAAAATATAATGCTACGAGATACTCATAAATTAATGATTTAAGGATCGTAGGAACTGAAATATTGGTTGGTAAGTATTTGTTGGTACGAATTGTTAATTTTTAGTATGAGTTGAAGTATATATTGGTACGAACTTAATTTCATGGTGGTACGAGGTGAAGTGTAGCTTGGTACGAGCTAAATTATATGGTCGTACAGACTTAATTTCATGGTGTTTGGAGTGAATTGGTGGTTAGTACGGGTTTAATTGTATGGTGGTACGAGTTAAATTAATTATTTGTACATACCTAATTATATAGTAGTACGGGCTAAACATAAGGTCGGTACGAGCTTAATTATATGGTGGTACATGTTTAATTTTATGGTGGTACGGGGTGAACTATAGATTGGTACGAGCTTAATCGTATGATGGTACGAGATAAATTGTAGGTTGGTACTTGGTTAATTATATAATGGTACATGCTAAACTTAAGGTTGGTACGAACTTTATTATATGGTGATACGAGGTGAAGTATACAATGGTACAAGGTTATATATATCGTGATACGAGGTGAACTATATGTTGGTACAGACATAATTGTATCATGGTACGAGCTAAACTATAGGTTGATACAAGCTTAATTATATGATGGTATAGGCTAATTAAAAGCTGGTATAAACTAAATATTTGTTGATATAGACTTAAGTATATGTTGGTGTGAGCTAAACTATATATTGGTACACGCTTTATTATGTATTTGAGTTTATTTTTAAATATCCATTTGAGTTGATTTTTTATTTGGTGGTAATATTTCTCATTCATTATTTGATTGTTTGCAGGGATGGATAATAGGGGTATGATTATCTGGACATGTGGTTATTGGGAAGGAGATGAATATAAAGGTGGCGTGTCAGACTATATCATATTGTTAGCAAATTTCACTTATGATGACTTAGAAAATTTGGTTGGTGGACTAATTGCAAAGAAAGAGTCAGATAACTTCAAGCTCGAGTTTCGTAGTCTTATTGCAACAAAAAGAGGAAAAAATGTTAGATTTCCAATTACAAGTGAAAGAGAGTGGAAGCATTTGTTGAGCATAAACCATGATGATGAAGATGTTAATGTTTTTGTAAGTATGGATCAACATCATTCAATTCAGTCATTTGCTCCACCAGTAGTTTATCCAACATTTGGCTTTCAAGCTCAATCATTTTACCCACCACTTTCTTACCAAAATCCCCATTCGAATCATGTAACTTTTCAACCTACATACTTGGGTCAACTGAGTAATACACAACTTCTTCCAATGAATCAAAGTTTTGTCCAGTTAGTAAGTCAGCAAAATAGTCTTACTCCGGTTGCAACCGATATTCATCAGCCATCATTTATGATTGATCAAAGAATGAGATGTACGAGTGTTAATGAACAGACGGTAGAAAAGACTGTAGAAGCATGTTTGCATGATTTACAAGAGAAATCAATTCCTTCTAGTAACGAGGGACTAGATGGGCAACATATAGAGCAGACTAGTGAAGATGACTCAAATGGTGATTTGTTCCCACTGAATGATAGACGGATTGATGTTGAAAATGATGGTGCAGAGATTGAGACCGAACAACATCTAGAGGATAATTTTGAGGTAATTATCCATGATCACGTCGAAGAGATAAATGATCACCAGATTGAAAAGGTAAATGATGTTGAAGATAATTGTTATGATGAAAAAGACTCACAACAGTTGCCTTTAACATTTCCAGACTTCTCAAACTACTCACTGTCAGAAATTACCACAGTTCGATCTTCAAGTACAGATCATGATTTACATGTTGGTGCGTTGTTCATGAGTAAGAAGGACTTAATTATGAGTTTGGGGATGTATGCATTGAAAGAAAAATTTGAGTTTCGTGTGCAAAGATCATCCACAACCCGTTATATTGCACGTTGTAAAGTTAAAGATTGTAAATTTGAACTAAGGGCCGATGACATCAGTGGATTAGGTTATTGGAAAGTTAAGAAAATTGTGAAAGAACATACTTGTTAGTTGGATGTTGCTAGTTCTGAAGGTCGTCAGGTTCAGAGTAAGATCATTGCTGAACTCATAGGACTATCTGTTTTGGATAATGTAAGGTTGATTCGTCCATGTGATCTTATGAAAAATCTTAAAAGAAATTATGGGGTTGATATTTTATAGACTAAAGCTTGGAGAGCCAAAGAACTAGCACAACGGAACATTCTTGGAGATGTAGAAACATCATATCAACTTCTCTCATCATATTTATACATGCTTAAAAAAGAGAATCCTGGATCAATTGTGAGTTTGCGAACTGATGATTCAAACAGGTTTGAGTATTTATTCATGGCACTTGGTCCTTCTATTAATGGATTTCAAGGTTATGCTAGGCCTGCTGTTGTGATTGATGCAACTTTCTTGAAAGGGAGGATGAAATGAACTATGTTTGTTGCTTCAACATTGGATGGTAATGAACAAATATATCCTCTAGCCTTTGGAATTGGGGATGGAGAGAATGATAATGCTTGGTCATGGTTTCTTAAAGAATTTCGTGATGTGGTTGGGACCCCACCTCCAGAAGGTTTGATTTTCATTTCAGACCGGCACAAAAGCATTCAAAAAGCTGTGAAAAGTGTCTTTCTAACAGCAATACATGGTGTATGTTGGTATCATCTCAAACAAAACTTGAGGGCACATAGGAATGAACAGTTGTTGGAGATTTTTGACAAGATGGCTACTGTTTACACAAAGAAAGAATGTTCAAAATTGGTCCCAAAGTTGATGGATATCGATAGAGGTGTTGACAAGAAGGCGTATACTACACTGATACATGACATTACCTTACGGAGATGGACACGATCATACTGTCCTATGCGTCGTTATAACTTTATGACGTCGAACATCGCTGAAAGTCTTAATTCTGCTCTGAGGCATGCACGTAAGTTCCCTGTGTGTCCACTACTTGAATGTATTCGTGAGATGCTCCAAAGATGGTTTTTTGAGAGGCGGGAAAAAGTGAATGGTCGTTCTCAAATTTTAAGTGAATGGACAACTGATGAAGTGAATAAAAATGTTGATGATGTTGCATTTATGGTTGTTGAACCAATTGGTGATGGAGCATACCAAGTAAAGGTTAGTAATAAAGAATTTACTTGAAAAAACATGCACATGTCGAAGGTTTGATCTTGATCAAATACCATGTGGACATGCAGTAGCGGCAATAAGGTAATATAAAAAATAAGGACTTTGAGAAATTTTTTTGATCATATATTTTTTACGTATATATATTTATCTTTTTTTTTGTGTGATGTAAGAAGCTGAAGTTAGATGTACAAGATTTTTGTGCTGATTATTGTAAGACAGAGAATCTTCGTCAATTGTATTCTGGTTGCATCTACCCTGTTGGTCATCCAGATAATTGGTCAAT
The DNA here is from genome assembly GCA_028654395.1 of Scutellaria barbata. Taxonomy (NCBI): domain Eukaryota; kingdom Viridiplantae; phylum Streptophyta; class Magnoliopsida; order Lamiales; family Lamiaceae; genus Scutellaria; species Scutellaria barbata. Next base: position 12,634,401 of record CM053655.1, read on the forward strand.
TCCTGTTAAAATAAAAAGTAAAGTGTTTTGCCTCCCATCACCCGAGTACCACCTGGGGCACCAAAAGGTAAGAGAGTTCCTTCTGCCGGGGAAAGACGAAATGGGCATCGTCAATTACAAGTATGCTCAAGATGCAGGCAACCAGGGCATAAGAGGATTACTTGTACAAACAACATTGGAGGTCCTAGTACGTCTACAAATGATCATGTTGGCGAATCATCTATTACTCCACGTAAGACAAAGAGAGTAAAACATTGCAGCATATGTGGAAAAACAGGACACAACAAGAAAAGTTGTCCAACACCCCGAACTGAGGATCTTCATGATGAAGTATGTTTATCGAATACTTGAGTTTAGATGATTAAATTTATTGTAGTTTGATTTGATGAAAGATTGAAATTGTGTCATCTAATTTTGTTTTTATTTTGAATGTTAGTGACTATGGAGCAATTTTTTGGAAACCAATTTTAATTTTTTTTGTTATTTTAAATGTTAGACAATTGGATTGGAGTGTGTTATTCTTTATAACTTAGCCAAAACTTTAGCTCGTATTAACTAATAATATAGGTCGTACCAATAATAATTTAGCTCGTACCAATAAATAGAATAGCTCGTACCAACAATAATACAACCTGTACCAACAAATACTATAACACATACCAACATTTAGAATAGCCTGTACCCACAAATAATTCAGCCCGTACCAAAAAATAGAATAGCTCGTACCAACAAATAGAATAGCCCGTACCAACAAATATTATAACACATACCAACATTTAGAATAACCCGTACCAACAAATAGAATAGCTCGTACCAACAATTATACAACCTGTACCAACAAATAATTCAGCCCGTACCAACAAATAGAATAGCCCGTACCAACAAATACTATAACACATAACAACATTTAGAATAACCCGTACCAACAATAATACAACATGTATCAATAAATACTATAACACATACCAACATTTAGAATAGCCCGTACCAACTAATTCGACTTGTATCAACAATTAATATAACGCTGCTCAATAAAGATAATAAAATCATTTCAATTACAACCCGTACTATCAACAATGTCTGCCCATATCAATGTCAAATGAAATTTTGTCCTCACTATTTACAAAAATAAGAAATGCTGCCTCTTTCCTAAATGCAAATACTTTACTTTCATCTTGTGCTACAGTTTTAGTAATTTAACTCCCTGATATCAATGCATCAATATACATCAAAGAAAATGCCCCACAACTGTGAATATCTTTCTGTTGGAATTGAGATGAAGGCACATTCACGCCCAACATTTTCCTATGGTGCCTATAAGCTTTTTTCGTTTCCCAAAATCCAACTTTTTCCAACAATATTGGTAGTAACCGTCTGAGGGGTATCAATTGTTGATTTCGAAGTCGTATCAACTTCACATCCTTGTTGTACAAAAGTGAATCATATATGTTGATGAGCCAATCCCTCATCCATATCTTGCATGTAATCCAATGTTCATCAACATTGCAAATAAGTATGACCTACAACAAATATGCATAACAAAGAAATATTGTAGAAACATTGTAGCATTCATCGTTAATAATTAATCTAAAAATACCTAAAAAATTACTTACATTTTGCACTTCTTGCCAATGTTTCGATGACCATGTAAGCTTTCTCCCGCTCACATAATCAATCAATCCCGGTGGAAATTCTACCTTATTAAAATCTTCACTTATTTTCTCATCATAGTTATTAGTGCAGTCCAAATCTTCAGGATGCACTTTAATCCATAAATTCTTTAATAATGTCTGCATTTGAAAAATATTGTCGTTCACGTAATTAATTGAAAAATACTTTTTATAAGAACTAGATTATAAATAAATAAAGCATAACTTACGAAAAATGATGCATCCAAAATCGTAGTATCATTACTGTTGATAGTGATATTACAATGACTATCCAATCTTTTTGCTAAAATCTCCATGTATAGCTCAATATGCTATGTGACATATTCAAAACAAACAATTTAACTTCTCCCAACATAACAAATAAATGAAAATGTAATTTTATAACATATAAATTACACAAACCTGGGTAGTAAAATTCTTTTTTGGATTTTCTATCCACTTGAAGTATTCAGAATCTACCATATACTTCAGTCCGACATGAACTCTGTAACCCAAAAAATATAGTTATCGAGATATTATAGCAAACATATGTCATATGGAGAAAGGAGAATCAGAGTAATTAATATAAAAACACTTACTTGGACTGTTTCTCAGTTAAGAACCTCTCATATTTGACCTTAAATTCTTTTTTTATTTCAACATATGGAGATCTAAGAAATCTAGATCTTTTTCTATCTCGAAGTTTATCTTCTTCTACATGTGTAGCTAAACTTGTACCCGGATAATCAACAACAGTCGATGTCATGCCGTTAAGATCAAATGGAGTGATTGGAGAATCTAAAACTCCTACCGGTGAAAGAAATGGTGTTGAACAACTTAAGCCAGATTTTTTAACAAGTGGATCTTCTATCTTATAATCATCTTCTGAATAGTGTGTGGGATGAACTGTCTCCATTCTATGAGGATTAGATAGTACATGGCTCAAAACTTCAGACATAGTCTTCTTAACGAGCTCGGGTAGCATATTTTCAAGTACTCTATTCAAAGCAGTATCAAATGAATTTTGTACCATAGCAGACAGCTCCTCTCTTAACATTGTTCGTAGCATGTCTATGGATACGACAACATTAGTGGTCGAACACTTGCATTTCGAATGAGTGCTTCTTTCTAGGCCCTGTTAACACAAGTATCATGATAAAATGAAATTATCATATTTTTTTAAATATCATAATTTTAGGTTAGTAAAGTATACCTGTCCATCATCTCCAATTTCACCATCAGATGGAATATTATTTTCTTTATGCCTCTTTGAGCGTCGTATATAAACTTTTGAGTCCTCGGATGTACGTGCACTAACATCTGCTACAATAACCTTTAGTTTTTTATTTTTAGGAGATATTCGTTGCACAATAGGTTCTTCTTGAGGAGGCATATATCCAAAGACCAATGGCATCTCAGGAGGTATATAAGATATTCCATCATCAATGGCGTCATTAATTCCAACCCAATAACTTTGCATCCTCTCCAACTCAGAAGCTTCCAATTTGCTTAAACAATCATGCTAATTAAACAACGCAATGAGTTATGAATATAACAAACAAACAATTATAAATAATGAAGTTCATTAAAAGAAAATTATCACTCACAGGTTGTGAAAAAAAAATCGATCTTATTATTCTTTCTCGACATACTCCATTTTTTGAACCTTGGCACAACATCCATTTCAGAACTCGATTTTCGATCGCCAAATGTATTACCTAAGTCAGGAATAGCCTCAAATGCCCATATCTGAAAGAAATTAAACACATTACGACCTCAATTTATTGACACAATTACAACTAAAGGGAAAAAAAATTAGGGGCAAACCTGTAATGCCATGGGAAAACCAAAGAAATGATAAGTGTGTTTTTCGTTGTTGGTCTTAGGAGGACTGGTAGGTGAACTGATTTTATCTAAATAATTCAAAGTGTTGAGATATGCGAACTTTCCCCATGGGAAATCATCCCACTTTTGTCTATCCTCCACAAGGGTCCAGATCCAAGGCCTTACACAGTGTCTCTCATCATGACCGAATAATACCAACTCCGTGATAACTATTAATGCAACTTTAACAGCAACATCCAGATCTTGATCAAACTTGTTTGCCTTAAAATCAATCCATAAATCCTCAACTGCAACACCACGACCTTCAAAGTACTTATTCCAAACCCCATCTTCAATGACATCATGTTCGTCATTTGGATCAAATTCTGATGTTCCAAATTTCAGACCCATGGTTAGACAAAACTCCACTTTGGACCACCGAATAAACTGTTCTCCAATGCGAAACCAAGCTTCATTTTTATCCATACCCTCAAAGGTCACTTGTCTTGCTATAATTTGATGTAGGACAATTTCATTCAGTTTGTCGGTTGACTTAATATCCAATAAATGACCAAAACACGACTGTTGGAAATTCCTCAATGTATCATCCCCGATGTCTTCTAATATCTTCTTCACATCACCTAAAACCTTCAATTTTGAATGATTTTGTATCTTTCCTTTGTATAGTTGTGCAGTTTTACGCTTCCAAATAAACTCATTCTGAACAAAGTAAAACAGTAATCAATAAATATTATTTAATAAAATAACAAATATAGAAAGTATTTTAAAACTTACAATATTAGCAATTGATGTGGAAGATGAGACACCGAGTCCAGTGTCAGCCATTTCAGAGATTTAACAATTGAATTCCTTCAACCTAAATGATAACAAACAAATAAGCATGTCATTCTGATTAAAAACTTAAAAACACATTTTTAAATTTCATGACCCAAAAAGTACATTCTATTTGTAAATGTTTCTTTCCGAATTAGTAAACTATTTCATGGAACCCACAGTTATTTGCTTAGTAAATGCTAAATTATTGTCTATTAAACTTTCAGCTCAATAATCCAAAATATTTTCTCACTTTTATAATGAATCAAATTTTTTAATCAAGCAATATGAAGAATGAGGCGTTTTGGAGAGAACCATTCCTATTTCTACACCATAACTTTGTAGTGGAAGGATAATCTTACATTCCAATACAAATATACAATAACTAATAAATACTGCTAAGAAAATAACTAATAATCTAGCAATTTTAAAAATCGTTTTGCCAAAAAAAAATTACACTATCAAAGATCTTAAACACACTATTATCTTTATAGATAAATTACCAACCGTAACAGAGCATATATCAGAAATTTTGGATGATTCAAGATTTCAATTTTAATATTAAATTATGGTATTCCATATAACTCCTGAGAGGCTGCGAAGGAGGAAGCTTTGTACTTCCTAATTAGTTTCAATTCAATAATTTAATGGAAGAGGCAGAAATGTATATATTCTCTCAAAAGATAATACATGATGAAGAAAAGCATATATAGTTTGCCAACACTTACTTGATGAAGCAGTGACCATCACAGGGAGCAGGGGTAGATCGATTCAGCGAGCAAAGAGGTAAAAAAACGGGGTGGCGGAAGAACGACGAGCAACCACCCGGCGGAAAGTCGACGAGCATCAAGTGTGTGTGTGGGTAGATTTTTTGGGAAGAAGAAGAATTGGAAATTAGGGATACAAATAAAATTAGGGATTTCAAATTTTCTTTTATTAACTTTTCCTTTTATTTTTCAATTTTTTATTTGATTTCATTAAGGGTATTGTTGTCCAAAAACATACTCTCTTGGCTAAAAAAGATCATTTTATAAAAATATGACAAAAAAGAATGTTTTAATGTATAATTGGCTATTTTAAATTTTAGCCCTAGTTTTTTTCCTTATGAAATATGAAAATATAAGAATATGTCAAAATTTTGGCCACACTATGTGCCTATTCCGTTTGGAACATGCATGATTTGAAATCATAAATTGCTTGGCCATGTTTGTATTATAGTTTCAAACTCCAACGGAACTTGTTAAAATAGTACTCCCTCCATCCCTTAACACTTTACACACTTTCCTTTTTAGTTTGTCTCCAAACACTTTGCACACCCCAAAATGGTAAAATTTATCATAATTCTTACCTTCACAATACACACTTATTTACACACAATGCCATTACTTTTTCTTAAACAATGTCATTTAATATTCAAACTTTTTCTTAAAAATTGTGCCAAATTTGACCATTATACCCTCAATTATAAAGCAAATATTCACTTTTTCTTAAAAATTGTGCCCAATTTGATGTGTAAAGTAATATGAGACGGAGGGAGTATATTATTGCTTTATATTGTATGTAAATATAAATACCTATGAGTTTATATTAGTATACTCAACATATGGAATATGAATGTGACATATATACTAGATTAATTTGAAATTAGTCAATAATTTACATAACCTGTGCGCATATATATATATATATATATATATATATATATATATATATATATATATATATATATATATTGAATCTCATATGCACTTAGTAGCATGGATATAGGACTTGTATAGCTTATAGTAGACCTAAATCCACGCATTTTGTATAAGTTTTTTTTCACTGACCTAATCACCACATAAAGGCATCGTTTATATTATATAAAGATATCTCTAGTTATACATTAAAGTATTATTTTATCTATATAAAGATATTAATTCATTTTAATTGAAATATAATATAAAGGTATTACTTGTATCAGGTAAATGTATTAATATTTCAACTTAAAGACGTTACATGCTTATGTAATATAATGTAAAAGTGCAACTAACATAACATAAATGTATCACTATCATAACTAAAAGTACTATATATCTGTGTAATATAATGTAAGAATAAAATTAACATATCATAAGTGTATCACTAACATAACAAAAAGTATTACATATTTGTTAGAACATAAACATGGGACAATAAGTGTGGGTATGGATACTTGGTTGCATGAGAGTGTGTAGAAGGGTATATAAATTGGTCCCGGATTGAATCGACCCAACTTGCATTGATATTGTATTCATGCACCGGATGCGTTAATATATATATATATATATATATATATATATATATAATTAAAGTAAAATTAATCCAACAATATCATAATGAATCTTTAATTTAATTAATGCAAATTAAAGCACTATATACTTTGCGAGTTATTTTATTACAATATAAAATAATAGATGGCTTCATTAGAGGATAGATAGTTAACTATATATTTACATAATTTTGCACATAGTTAGTGTTTTGTTAATGGTACTATTTATTTATATTTACCTAAATTTGAGTTTTGAACTCGATGTATACATCACTCCATGAACCTAACCTAGGATAACGAAGGTGACTCTCAAGACGAAATAAATTGATTGGAGATAATTACACCATTCCTCGACCTGTTATACTAGATCAATGGCTAAATCCATGAGAATTCACTTTCCTAATTAATAAGCTATAAATGCTGAAACTTATTAAGTATTTCAAAGCAATCATTTGCACTGCTAGTGACGTTTTTGGTCCGAAAATAGAAAAGTCATGTTTGGTTCAATATAATCTAGTGGATCCGTCATGCGAGCAATATATTACATAATGAATAATTATATATATATATATATATATATATATATATATATATATAAATTATACATAATTCCATATAAATATATATTATTTTAAGAATTCTATCTATATTACAAAATAAAATGATAATTTCAAAATGTCGTTTACGATGTCATATCATGTATTGTATCACACACATAAAATTGATCACCTAAAAAAATTAGGATTTTAAGCTCCTTGCTTTCCATCTGAAAAAATTATATCTATTCGATCCTCCCAAAACGTGACAGTGAGTTGTAACTTTCTAAAATAAACTAAGTAATTATTATTAGAGAAAAAACAGTTAATAAAGATGTACATTTGGAGGAAGAAGTTACATGGAATGGATCTGTAAGTTTCTACAACAACATGAATGCTAATAAAAATTGAGTAAGAAAAATTAGACCTTCAGTAATATAATTGTAAAATCAACAGAGAAAGTGAATTAAATACTTAGATAGAAAACTAATGAAGGAAAAAGTTACGTGTTTGCTTGAGTCTTTCTATCACTATTTAAAAGAGTTGATTCAAATCAGTAATTATACGATTTTCTTTCTTTTTTTGGACAGATTTGGTGGATTTTGATATTGATCTGTAGATTTATATTTAAAATTTTGAAATTTGGAAAAAAAAAAGTGGGAAGGGTTATTTTGCGTATCGTGGAAATTGAATCATCCAATACATGATTTCTCTCTCGCACCATCTTTCAGATTTAACATTCTGATATTTTCGAAATTCGAAATGCTTTTTGAAATGCATATACAATCTATTGGTTTTGCTCAAATGTCCATTATGGACAACTCTTAATATGCCTACTGATGACGTGTAATTATCTCATTCCCTCGTTATATGAAAAGTAAAATTAATAGATACTTTTTATTTTTGACACATCAACCGTGAACACATATTATGGTGGGTAGGTGAGCAGAACTGTAGAATCTATATATAAAAATAAAATCAACATAACTGCTTTCCCAAAAATGTAATTTCTTGCCTAAGGCTAAAACCCTCCAATTTATCTTTCTATTTTTATTTTTATTTTTTATTTTAAATGAAGTAAAATAATTGAAAATGAATTACATCCAACAACTCAAACATGATTTTCATGATCTCGAGTCTCTAACTGAAAAATCACAAGTCTTGCAACAAATTTTATAAAGATTTTTTTATAAAAGTTTATTAGTTGTGATTTTTAATATATATATATATATATCTATAGATATATATATTATCCAGATTTTGCAAATAGTTTTTCTTCCCCGATTTCAATGCTAAAAACAAGACGAGTAGATAAGATAGAAATTATCACATATATTGATATTGTTTTAATGCAAATATGCTAATAGTGTTGGAATAAATAATAAAACAATATTATATGTAGAAAGATCAAAAGAAATCAACAATTAAAAGGTTCTCATACTATTGACTATAAATTGCAGTTGTTTATCAGTCACCATAATATATAATTTTAAGGATAGTGTTTGTGTGTATCAACTGCATGAGTCATGATCCATGTAATTGGGCATGTGGGTCGGGTTGGGTTGGGTTCGGTTTAATCTGAATCCGCGCCCAATTTTTTTTTTTTTATTTATGTCATAACCTTTATGTTGTAATAATATAACCTTTATATTGTAATAGTATAACCTTTATGTACAGATTTCATAACCTTTTTAGTGCATAACTTATACTTTTTTCACTATAAAAATTCATGTAATATAACCAAAACCTTTATGTTGTAATGATATAACCTTTATGTTGTAATAGTATAACATTTATGTACAAATTTCATAACCTTTTCAGTGAATAACTTATACTTTTTTCATTACTCAGCACTACAAAAGGTTATGTTCATATAACTAAAAGTGTAACGTCCCGATTCTTTTGTACATAAATTTTAATCAGATCGTTACTCACTTAGGGCATCCGCATCAATGTGTTTTTAGCACACCATTTTAGTGTGGGGCCCACATGCCACCACACTAATTAAAAACATCTACTTTTTTAAAACACACCTCTACATCAATTTAACACAAATTTCAATCAATTTAACACAAATACAATCATTACATGTGGTCCCATGATCCACAAATTTTTATTCTTTATTTTTATTTATATCAATTTAAAGTAATTATTTATTGCTTGTATGTTGGATTAATTAATTATGATATTAATAATTTTCAATTCACATTAAAATATAATTAATAATATTTAAATATTATTTTAAAAAATTAATTATATAAAAAAAGACATAGATATAGCTAGCAATTAATTGAAAATAAGCAATTGACATTACAATACATTTAACATATAATTAATATAAATGAACAATTAAATTTTACAAGTTCCCAAATCGTGTCCAAATGTGTACAACTAAATCCGCTCGAAGTTGGTGATGAATTTGATTAATTGAATTACCTTTTGTAGTTTGAACCACAATTTCAATTTCTACCAAATTCAAAGGAAGGGTGGTTACAATCACCATTCTTATTCTATTATTTATATCAATTCAAATTAATTCTTTATTTGTTGTATTAATTTTAGTGCAAATTGTATAGAGAATTTTTTAATTATTACATTAAAAAAATTCAACTCACATTAAAATGTATAAATAATACAAAAATAATACATTGTTTGTATAGGAAAGAAAAGAAAATAATTTATTTGTATAGAAAAAGTAAAGAAAATAAATATATTGAGATGAGATGAGAAAAAAAAAAGCAAAAGACATTAATTGATGATGTGTCATTACATCAATTATTGGCCAATTATTAAAGTAGGGGACAAAAATGCATTCATCAAACTTAACACACACACTAACTACACAAAAACACACACTTAAAAACACACCTACATTAATTAATACACATTTTGTTTTAATTAATAACACCTCAAAATGAATTGATGTAGATGCTCTTATAAAATTCTCTTTTTCAATAGAATTAAGATAAATAAAATCAAGAATAATTATAAGATATACATTTCTTAAATACATGAAATTAATCATTTTAAATAAAAGAATTCTGTAACCTTTGCTCATCGGCTACCAGCATCCACCGCTCGCACTCCACGCCATAAAATCCTTAAACTGAAAACATTTTAAAGAGAAGGATGAGTGTCAAAAGTACACTCAGTTGGGGGGGGGGGAAACTCGGGATGACATAAATAATTTTTAAAAGATTTTACATGTACATGCCAAACCATGATTTTATCACATAAAAACAGATTTCCATAAAACGTTTGTCTTTTAATAAAAACCAGCATGAAATGGATAGCTTCAAATACGTGCCTTTAATCATTTAAAACTGCAAGTAATCATCTCAATCACATATAAACATATCACTTTCATAATCATTCATATCGCTTTTCACATTATTTACGGTGCTTAGCTGCCATGAAAGCATTTTACGGTTCTTAGCCGCCATGAAAACATTTTACGGTTCTTAGCCGCCATAGATGTGGTTCTTAGCCACCATAGATACGGTTCTTAGCCGCCATAGATGTGGTTCTTAGCCACCATAGATACGGTTCTTAGCCGCCATAGATGCAGTTCTTAGCTGCAATAGATACGGTTCTTAGCCATCATAGATGTGGTTCTTAGCCACCATAGATACGGGTCTTAGCCGCCTTGCATGCACATGCACACATATTCACATCACACATACACATATCCAACATACACATGGAAGCACATTATTTTAACATAACCCTTAGTTGAAATTCACATTTCCCGTAAAGACACATCTTGTTTGCACATATGCAAATATTAATTTCACATCATTCTTCACATTTGCATTCATGGTAAAATTTTCACAATCCATCATGTGCTTTGAATCATTCCTTAATCATATTCTCATTTAATAATAATCTTAGCTCAGAGCACTTTATTCACATAGCAGGTATATCGACCCCATGTCATTCAAGTATAATATTCACCTTTATCATATCATAACATTATCACACATAACATCTCATGCATTCAGCACGTATACCCAACTCATTTTATATAGTATAATAGTTTGTAATTTAAATACTTCGTAAATTAAATATTTTGAAAGAGGTATAAATACCGACATAACAATTATTCCCACATTTAATAATAATCTTAAAAGATTGTATAAACTTTATAATATCTTAATTTAAAGAATTTACCCCCACCTTATTCGGTAGTTACCACGTGAGCAGCAAGTGTCAAAGATCACGTATCTCAAGGCTTCAAATCAACAGGTAGCCTACATAATTTACAGTGTTTCTTAGATCTTTATTAAATAAAATTAACGATTTAAACGATATAGAATCGGATACTATCTATCGAGATGAAACTGATCGGAACGGAAGGCTTAACGATTGGGGTTGAAGAAACAACATGGAAAGATCAGTTTGTATAGTTGAGGTGAAAGAGAATGAATTTTGGATCACAACAAAACAAGAATGAGCTTAATCGGAGTTGAAACGAGCTCGAACGGAGCGTTTTAAGATTTAGGGGTATTTTGGTGATTTGGTCAAAGGGTTGACTTTGATCGGGACCCACGACCCCCGGTCATCGATATCTCGTTGGCGACGACTCGACGATAAGGTACGATGAAAAGAAAATGAGATTCGAATCAAAAATGAATCGAAAATACGGCGTCGCATGCGTTCCCCGCGATGGGAAAATTTCCCGACGGTGTCTCCCGTCGGCTGCCTAGTTTTCTAGGCAGCGGGGGCAGGTTGGTGCCCAGACCTCCCGTCGTCCCCTACTCGACTAGCCTACTTCCCTCAATCACCGGCTGCGGCGAAGCCACCCTATGCCGTCAACCCTTAGTCCCCTGGCTAGATCGTACCGTCGGCTACCAGATCCGATCATTCTTCGTCGGATTCCGGCATGAATAGTGTCAGAAAAACAGCCTCAAAACCCCTTCGTCACACACATTTCACAAACTCCTTGTGCGACCGCCCTCTTTCTAACTAATTTTCCGACAACGGCACCGCCATCCATGGCGGCACCACCCCTCCAATGACTAGTCCACAATCTCGGCAGCCCCTCTGGCACCTGCAACGGCGATAAGAAGAGCGAGAGAGAGAAAAACGGGAGAGAGAAAAGGTGGTAAGAAGCAAGGGTTGGGGTTTTGGAGATGATTTTTCGCCGTTTTCCGACGAACGGAGAATTGGAATTGAATTCTGAAAGTTGCCCTAAACTCGTATCATCGAGGGCTACATTGTATACGAAAATCTGCCGAAACGAACAGGTTTGACATTTTCCAACGACGGCAGCGGCGGTTTTTCGCCATTTTTACGGCGAACGGAGAATCGGAATTGAATTCCGGAAGTTGCCCTAGACTCGTATCGTTGAGGGCTATGTTGTATACGAAAATCAACCAACACGGACGAGTTTGAATTTTTTCCGGCCAACTTCGGCGGCTCCGGCGGCGGCGACGACGGAATATAAAATTAAAAGGAAAAAGAGAGAAGAGAGAGACTTACGTGTGTTCGGCGCTTTTTAGCTCGTTCGAAGAAACGGTGAAAATGAAATCGAATAAGGCTCTATTTATAGAATTTGGAAAAGTTACTATTCATGAGTAGGTTACTGTTTATGGGGATAGGTTACTGTTCACGATAAGATTTCGTTTCTCGTTTTTCCGAAACTTCGTATTTTGCCCTTTTCTTCGTCGTTTGAGCTACGGGTGTCCAATTGATCTCTAATTTGTTTCTATCTTCTCATTTTTTCATTACGCATCTAATGGTTTAAAAATATTTTATGTTCCATATTTATAAATTTTATCCATTTAAAACCGGTCGTTAAACACGTATCTGAAACGCACGTAATTAAATTAAACAATTAAAAATTAATACACATAAGATATTTTAATTATGGGTTTACTTATTTAATTAATCAATTATGCTTCGTTTTTTGTTCTGGGTGCTACAAAAAGGTTATAAGAATAGAACTAAAAGGTTAAGTTCGCTAAACTAAAATGTTATGCCAATATAACAGCAGAACTAAGGTTTGGGTTAGGGTTTGGGCGCGTGGGGGCGAGTGAGACGCGCGTGGGAAACGTGAAATGCATTTTCTGATCGGGTCAACCCAGTTGCATGGATCTAGGATCCGTGCACTTGGTGTATAGAAATAATTGTGTAATTTTAATTTTAGGTTCAAGATATCCAAAGAAAGAATAAATAAAAGGTGAAATTATATCCAATTTGAATTGAAATAATTTCTGTATTTTCTTTATTTAGATGGGATATCGCTAAGAATTTCCATAATTAGGGAATTCAAAAAATTATGATGTTCCCAACCAAAATTAAAGAGGTCATGGCTCGACTAAGAGAATAGCTGAAAGAGGTCCAAAAAAACCCATGATCTAAGAGCTTGAAGACGATGTTGAGTCTTCGGATGAGCTGAAATACAAAAGGAGATACTTGAGTAAGACACTAATTGGAGAGTTGAGAATAAAAAGGAGTCTATCACCCAAAAGGACCCAAGCTCAAAACGTGTCAAGATTGAGTTAAGCTAAGCTACCGACAAAGCTAGAATAAGCCCGACCACGACATAGGAGGTCAAAAGGCACAAAGAAAATTGGAATTCCAAAAAGAGGCCTACCTGTATGATGAGGGAGAATAGGACATAAGGACGAAACTGGCTGAGTTCAGGCTAAGAAGACAGGTCTAGAGAGAGGAGGCTGGAGAAGAACTTCACCCTTTATACATTAGATCTCTGATAGGGTCACCCAACCAAGTTCAAGATACCTTCAATCGAACTCTACAACGGGGACATCGACCCGAGCACACATCTGGATAAATACACCTCATGGATGGAGCTACAAGGAGTCAGAGAAGAGCTAATGTGTAAAACATTTTGTCACGCCCCATTTTCATATAACGTTTAAAACGTGGATAATAATAATAACAATAATAATAATAATAATAATAATAATAATAATAATAATAATAATAATTTCTTTTTAAAACCAAACAGAGTGCAAGCGCAGCATTTTCATATGTCGTCCAGCAGAAATTTTAAACCGTTGAGATTTTAAAATAATTAAAGATCTTAAAGATAACCATTAAAAATACAAAAGGTTTATATCATTGCTGCGGAGAAAACATTTTTGTTTAAATCAAATCACATAAACATTGTTTTGTACATAACCGGGGTTTCAGAAAAATACCGAACATCCATATACATTCTTATATACATACAAAAATAATATGTATTTCTGTTCATTTCTCCTCGCCTCCGAAATTTTCTGTAAAATAAAACATAAAAGGGGTAAGCGCCAAAATGACACTTAGTGGGGTTGATTTGTACAGTAAAAGGGGGTTCACATAATATTTCTTGAATACTATACATATAATACACGTTGTAGACTCCCGAAGAGTCCCAATGGCAACTGTGGATAGGTTTCCGAAGAATACCTACCAGGGCCCCAAGCCGACCCAATTTGGGTTTTTACACCCCTTCGTGTTGGGATTCCGTATAATACCCCATTGTTGGGTTTTCAAAAAGAAATACACTACTTGGCATGCAGACGCATGCGCAGTTAAATTGTCACAAAATAGTTCTCATATAACACATAATGCACATTGGTCACGTTCACGTTGGCCACATAATTCACATAACACATAGGTAAAGAAAATCCTTTGACATATGTGGCTTCTAAAGAAACCCCTTTTTAGCGGGTATTATCCCGACTTATCATCATTTGAAACCATTTGCATTTGTATTACTTGAAATCAATAGCTCTCAAAAACATATAATTTACTCGAATATTGTTCACGTAGTGAAAACATTTCACTTGAAAAATGACATCACATAATAACAAGATTTAGATCACTTAGTCACGTAGTCACATTGTTTTCCATAAAACTGTACAATTTTAAAATATAAATAAGAGTTTACCCCCACCTTATTCGGTGGTTACCACGTGAGCAGCAAGTGTCAAAGATCACGTATCTCAAGGCTTCAATTCAATATGCAGCCTACATAAATTACGATATTTTCTTAGATCTTTATTAGATATAATTAAAGATTAAACCAACATCGGATCGGATACTATCAATCGAGATGAGACGGATCAGAACGGTAGGCCTAACGATTGAGGTAGAAGAAACAAGACGGAAATATCAAATTATATAACTGAGATGAAAGAGAATGAATTTTGGATCACAAAAAAAAAAGAATGAGCTCGATCGGAGTTGAAACGAGCTTGAACGGAACATTTTAAGATTTAGGGGTATTTCGATAATTTGGTTAAAGGGTTGACTTTGACCGGGACCCACGACCCCCGGTCAAAGATATCTCGTTGGCGACAACTCGATAATAAAGAACGTCGAAAAGAAAATGAGATTCGAATCGAAAATCACATCGAAATACTACGTCGCGCGCGTTCTCGGCGACGGGAGTAAAAAACCCCGACGTCTCCCAATGGCTGCCTAGTTTTCTCGACAGCGGGAGTGGGCATCCTCAGCACCTGTCGAGTTTTCTCGGCAGCGTGGGCAGCGGCTCTCGGCAGCAGGGGCAGGTTGGCGCCCAGGCCTCCTCGCGTCGACCTGCTCGACTAGGCTACTTCCCGGCACCACCAGTTGCGGTGGGCGCCCTATGCCACCACCACTTAGTCCTCCGGTGAGCCTGAACCACCGACTACCACCTCCGGTCATCCCTCGCTGGATTCCGGCATGAATAGTTTTGGAAAAACAGCCGCACAAACCCTTCATCACACACTCACATACTAACCAAATCCTAGATTTTACAGCTCCGGCCGGCGACTTCCAATTGCCGGTGACCCTTCCCCAACCACCTCGGATACTGGCGGGCGACTTTCAGTCGCCGGCAACCACCAATACAATCCCCAACAGCATGCATACACAACACACATTACACACACTACACAAAACCATGTGCAAAAGCCCCTTTTCTAGCCTGTTTTTCGGCACCGCCACCGCCACCCATGACGGCACCGCCCCTCCAGTAGCTAGCCCAAAATCTCGGCAGGCCCTTCGGTGCCTGCAACAGTGAGAAGAAGAGAGAGAGAGAGAAAACGGGAGAGAGAAAAGGTGGCAAAAAGTAAGGTTTTAGGGTTTGGAGATAGTTTTTCATCATTTTCCGATGAAGGAAGAATCAGAATTGAATTCCGAAAGTTGTTCTAGATTCGTCTCATTTAGGGCTACATTGTGTACGAAAATCGGCTGAAACCGACGACTTTGAAATTTTCCGGCGAACTCTGGCGACGGCGCGGCGGCGCCGGCAGTGGCGCACCGGAGAAAGAACATAAAAGCGAGAAAGAAAAAAAAAGAGAGAGAGACTTACGTGTGTTCGGCGCTTTTCAGCTCGTTCGAAGAAACGGTGAAAAATGAAATCAAATGAGGGTCTATTTATAGAAATTGGAAAAATACTATTCACTAGGGTAGGCTACTGTTCGTCTAGCTAGGTTACTGTTCAAGATATGATTTCGGTTACTGTTCATCAAGATTCCATTTCTTGTCTTTTTCCGAAACTCCGTATTTTGCCCTTTTCTTCGCCGTTTGAGAACGATTGTCTGATTGACCTTTAGTTCGTTTCTATCTTCTCATTTTTCTATTACGCATCTAATGGAATAAAAATATTCTATATTCCATGTCTATAAATTTTATTCATTTAAAATCGATTGTTAAACGCGTATCTAAAACTCACATAATAAATTAAACACTCAAGAATTAATACACATAAGATATTTTAATTAAGGGTTTACTTATTTAATTAACCAATTATGCTTCATTTTTTTTCCTAGGCACTACACATTTCATCTAACTTTGGGTACCGAGCTCAAAGATGGCTCTAGTCTCTTCCAGACTACTCCATTGCAAGTTGGAACAAACTAGTAAAACATTTTCTAACACAGTTCATGGGGTCAAAGATGAGGTCGATCCAAAGGAGAGACTAGTTAATGTCAAATATGGGAAGGACGAATTACTAAAATCCTATATGGATAGATTCAACAAACTTGTAATAGAAATGGAACAGGTCTCAGATAATGTCGTCCTAATAGACATTATGGCTATGGCCTGAGACCAAAATCAAGATTCTAGTGGCCGATCCATAAAACAAGTCCAAAAACCTACCATGAACTCCTTAACCGAGTAGAACATTTTATCAGAGTCGAGGAGGCAATTCCAGAAGATAAACTAACCCCAGCTAAGGAAGAAACGAAAACAAGAAAGAAAGAAGAGACTGGACAGTTCAAACCGTTAGGAGAATTTAAGGTTTATCAAAATGAAGAGCTAAATCAAATTAAATCATCCTGACTATGAGCCCGGCTCAGGTCTGCATATAAATCCAAGCCTAAAACCTATTATCTGAGCCGAGACCGATGAAAGTAGATCCTGCTCAGTTCAATCGAAATAGATATTTTCATTACCACAAATTAGCTGGACATGAAGTTATGAGAATGTGTCATATCTGAACATATTCAACAAAATGGGCTTTGTGAGTCCTAGCCTACCCTTCTGTTGACACAAGAAAATAAAGATATTAGGGACATGTGATCTCAGAGTTGTGTTCGGAATGAACGATAAGACAATATACACCACAATAAAAATCAAAGTGGAGGATCTTACCTAAAACTACAACACCATCTAAGGACTACCACTATTGACAAAATTGAAGGCGTGATATCAATGTTTAACCTACCCTAAAATTCCCAATGGGAGTAGATGTATATCTGTCGAAAGAAAACCAGTTGGCAGTCAGAGAATGAAGAATGATATTGAGGTTGCGTGAGCTCAACAAACTCGAACAATCTAAGCTAGAAATATCAGATGAATAAATGGATGACATGTTTGAGGAGACAATGATGGAAATTGCTAAGTCCACTTCTAAAACTGAACTGATGGAAATGGAGGTTGAGCTCGAGCTCAAATTTCTCCGATCAAAGAAGTGGTCAGTCGTCTAAATATTTGACGTCAGCTCCTACTTATGGGGCCAAGTATAGTAAAGACAAACAAATGGCAGAGGTAGAACAACTTATGATAGAATGGGGGACCTTATATCCAAATTAACAATAATCAACTTGAGATGGAGTTAAAGATTGGCCAAGAGATCAAAGAGTTGTTCAGAAGAGAACTAATCATGCACCTAAAAGGGAACACATATGTCTTTGCATGGTGACATGAAGACATGAAAGGGATATGGCCAGAGGAATGCCCACCCCATTCCTCGATATTCACATCACCAGCAGTCTGAACATCGGCTCATTCCCTAGCTCTCTTGACGACCCCAAACAATCTGCCCTCAATCGGTGGAGACCTAAACATGAACTCAATCCATGAAAATGACACACGAAGATGATCCAAGCCGATGGGAGATAGTTTGGCAAAACATCCATTAGCCCATTTAATAAGTCGAGAGAGATTATTTCTACAAATAGGGGACAAGAACAACTAAGTAAGGATGATCATCTAAGTCTTAAGCATGGACCACATCGACAACGTCTATAAAAGCGAAAAGGTATGCCAAAACACCCTCTACCTTTGCACTCATCAAATGCTTTATGTTTTCTTTAACCACTACCGTCTCATCGATGAGCATAACCTTAGCAGCCACCAGCCCAGCTAGCTAAGCTATCTCTATGACCAGCTCGGCTACTCGTTGGTGATCAAGCTCTCTAGCCTTCATCGTCTCAATCAAAGCCTTCTAAGATGAGATAAACGTAGTGGATATGGTCTCATTCTCTTCAATGGCGGTGACTAGAGCATCCCTCCTCTCACGCACATCCTCAGCCTTCTTGGTCTCATATTTGTCGAGTTGGTCGAGGTAGATAAGATGACCTCGCCTAGCAAAAATCAAGGTTTGAGCAAGAAGGATCGATGTGCAAACATCTATGTCAACAATTGATATTTTCTGAGCATACCCTTCCAACTCTTCCGTCCATAACTTCGCTAGAGCCTCCAAAATAGGCTCAACCCCGAGAGGGAGGTTCTTCATGAGCTTGGTACTTGGGGTCTAGGCTTGGGTACATATGGCACCCAAGTAGCTCTAAGATCTCTCGATTCAGATCGGGTGCCATCTGTAGATGCTGATCAAGCCAGCCTGAGGTGTTTCAGCCTCTTATATTCCAAGCATAACAGTAGGGAAATCGACCTGTATTTGAATTGGTTAGTCACTAATGTCGCTGGACAAGATATTATCCACGTTAATCGTTTGATCAGCGACGACCTTGGATCACTAGAGTTGTGGCTACAGTCAATATAGCTAAAAAAAGGACTTTGGCCAATCAGCTCTTACCTCCGGCCCGAGGCCATGACTAGCTAAGAGTTCTACTTCTAGGTTTGGAGCTTAATGTGCTTAGCTGGGTGCATCGTGAGTGGGAAGCTTTGGGCTGGGAGGAGAGTTGAGAATAAACAGAAAATATGATTTTACTTATGAATAGACAGAAGCCAGACATAAGCTAATGAGTGTGACTAACCTCGATATAGATTGAGAGCAAGATATATGGCGTGACAAGGCCGGCTTGAGCAAGCCTCTTATCGATGATGAGAACTTTGAATTACCTCATACTCGAATTGGTACTATCCCTCAATAATCAAATCTTTTGAGAAAAAAATAAAAATAATAATGATTAGCAAAGTAGAAAAAAGATGGAGGATTAAAATAAATACCATTAGGTTTCTCAAGTTGGTCGGGCATAAGGTCCGATCAGAAAGGTCTTCGAGCTCAAGTTAGGGATCATCCAGTCGTCCTTAACCTAAGACCATTTGGTCATTTAGTCCTTTATTAAGATATATAAACCCTTAATCAGTTGAGGATGATGTTGTCGAGCCAAGAGGTAAATAATAAGTGGTCCTTGACACTTGGGGTAATCTTGATACTATATACTTAACTTAACTCATAAGGAGTCGAAACTTTGAGCTTGAATATGCAGAATAAGACGATCACACCTATAATCAATGAATAGTTATTAGAATGCAGCTCAGCAAGAGCTTTTCCCTAAGAACATAAATACCGAGTTAGGATTTGACTGAGTGGAAATCACAGACCGACCTTAAGGGCCCTAGCCCCTAGATGATTCGTGCTCGAAACCAGACATAACTAAAGTCCTAAAAAAAAAGAGAATAAGTTATCTTAAGGGCGACTAATACGAAATCGATGGTTTCTGCTTGGTCGATCGTAGTCAACTATCAAAGAGAATTTTGCAACAATTTTAAGTGCATAAGAGGAAAAGTAAAAAATGAAAAAGGATCGCACCCTTATTTATAAGAAATGGTAGATGACTCTCCAACTTCTTAACAACGAGATGTTGCTACATATATATTAGGTATGCTGGAGATTGGAACATGGTCCTAGGAGAATCCAATCATTGGTCAACATGTCACAAGGTACGAGCCACATCAGCATTATATTATTCAACTAAGCTTGGCTTGGTGAGATCATTGAGTTAGACCCCCACAATTATATTATCCTTACCACGACCTAAGGGCTTTTATTGGATCTTCCAATCAAAGCTCGGCTCGACCAATCTCTTAATTGGGTCGAATAGGTGTCAACCCAAGAGAGCCGATCAAGATGAAATCTTTGAGGATTGCTCGTTCGACTAAAGATAAACAAGCTAATCTAAGAGCTCGATCGATCAGAAGTTAGTTAAAGGTAAAATATCTTAAGCTAAGGTTATGAGCTTACCAAACAGTAAATGGTTTATGTGAATCACCCGAAAACATATCTAAAAGTATTAGAAGAATAGATGACCAGAGATCACTCAAATTATCACGAAGAATAACTCAACAGAGTTGGAAGTTTATTTCCAGACGAGATCTTCAAGCTCAAGATATCGAAAGAATGAAACAAATCAAAGGTCAAATCATATCTGAATTGGGTAGGAATAAATCTGTATTTTTCTTATTTAGATCCCTACAATCAAGGAATTTGATCCTTGATCTCCAAAGTATTGTATCTTAGATTTAGTCTATAAATACAACCATAAACCTCATTGAAAGAAATTCTGAAATTATTGTATTAAAAGCAAACAGAGATATTTTTCCTCTCAAACATATATAAAATACGTTCTAATCGGTCAGCATCAACTAATTAAAATACTCTAACCTAATTTGCCAGAGTAAGCACCAAACATCATTTTTTTTCGTTCAATTTTATTACTTTCATTGTTATTTTCCGACTCAACTTTTCTGAGCCGGATTGGTTATCTTAGATGTTTGGCTAGGATTTTGTGTTCTATAAAATCTGACGTCAACACTTGTTATATTAGTATGTTTTTTATGTATAAATATCATAACATTTATGTAATTACCTTTATATTATATTACATAGACATGTAATATCTTTTATATCTTTTAGTTATGTTAATTATACCTTTTAGTTATCTAATCATACTTTTTAGTTATGTTACTTGTATCTTTATATATCATATAAATGTATGACAATGATGATATAAATATATAAGTAACATCACATAAAGACATATTATGTAAAAATTGTGTTAATTTTTTTTAAAATTAAAATATTACATAAATATCAGAATTTATACATAAAAATCATATTAATATCACACAAAGATAACATATGAATGAAAAAAGACAAAAAAATTATGACTTCAGATGTAGTTATTATTAAAAATTATTTAATAAGTATGATAATCAGAAAAAAAAAACCACATAATTATTCAAGTAAAAAACCAAAAAGCTTCCAAGAATGAAGAGAGAGAAGTATATAGCGAGTGGGCCAGTCAGAATTATCTTCGATTAGCATGTGAATCCACGTAATCATTCAATACATTGATCTTGACTTCTTAGTTTGTATCAAATATGAGAGAGTGAGATCGTTTATTACATTTGATTTTACATTTCCTATTTTATATTAATTATCATATGGTATGTGTATTCAATGATATTACTAATTAATACATGATATATATTAAATATTATGTAACACAAGATATAACATCGAATATAATAAAAGATCTAAACTCAAATACGAGGTTGCTTCAATTACTTTCCTTTTTCTTTTTTAATTAAAGAGATGAACAATTTCTCGATCTGATTTTAGATTTTCAATAGAATAAGAAGTAAATCAAAATATATGTTCAAATAAAATACATTTGTATAGAAAGTGAACATGATATAAATTTCGTATCAAACTACCACAATATTTTAATAAAAAATCTATCTCATGCTTTTTTAACCAGTATTATTAAAAAACTTCTCTCCACATCACTACTACAGACATCTATTACTTTCATCGTTGATGCTCATAAATGGAGATGAGAATAGTAATTGGGGTTCAAATGGTCAACACACTATTTTTTAATTAATTCCAATTTTACGTCTAATTAATATGAAATGATAATCCAACCGTTTTGAATTAGTGGAACTGATCAAGCCTCTACATCATTTCGATGTTTCATCATCATATATTTTAATATTTTAATTTAATAAACATATTTATTAATTAGTGATGTCATTTATACATATGTAATGGTTATTTTAGAAAAATTTATAAAATAACTTTATAAATGGTTATTTTACTAAATAGATATCATATAAATTCGGTATGTACTTGAATAATCCAATTCTTAACCCTAAATCAATTAATATCCCTATTAAAATTCTACCCCAGAGGACAGACCACACTATACTTGGTGTGAAAGAGAAGTGACTTTTTATCATTTTCCAACCCAAATTATTTTCCTTTCGTTGATTATTATTGCATTAATCATATAGATACATCCACCCCCACTCCACCCACCCCACGAACCACACATCATCGCTTACAAAAGCCTCCAGTCTTTCATTTAATTCCCACATAATACAAGAAATCAACTTAATATCTTCGTATCTTCTTCTCCAAACATCTATTCTGAAAACAGAGATGGGTATGGAAGATTTATACCATACGGGGCTCGTTTTAGGGTTGGGAGTTTCATCCATGGGAGAAGGTAACTCACCATCAACAGAAGCTCATAGGATGGAGCCATCATTGACTCTCACCCTCTCTCACCAAACCTTGGATCAGAATATTCATCCTGTGAAAATGGTGGGTTTTGATCACAAGAATAGTCACATTAATATTCACCAATCTGGTGAGTTGTACGGACAAGACAGTGGTGTGTCTTCTCTCTCTAACGTCAGCGTGAAAAGGGAGAGAGAGAGAGGCAGTGAAGAGGTGGAAAGAGAGAGAGTGTCGTCGAGGGTCAGCGATGAAGATGATGATGGATCCAATGGGAGAAAGAAACTTCGCCTCACTAAACCCCAATCTGCTCTTTTGGAGGAAAGCTTCAAGAAGAATTGCACACTTAATCCTGTAACACACACACTCTCTCTCTCTCCCTCCCTCCCTTTCTCTCTCTTCATTCTTTATAGCTCATTAATTCATTTGATATCAGAAACGAAAGCAAGAGTTGGCCAGGGAGTTGAAGCTCAGGCCTAGACAGGTTGAAGTTTGGTTCCAGAACAGAAGAGCCAGGTTCCCATCCTTCCTCCATCATACTAAAATCTAAGTTTATTTTTTTTAGGAAGAAAAATAATCCCTTTTTTGTGGAGAAAAAGAAATCTTAATTATGCTAGAATAAAATGTATATTTCATGAAGATAAAGGTTTTATTTTTCTTTGTCTTGGCGAAAACCAATGAGAAAAAGAGGTTTGGGAAAATTACCATTTTGGCCCTCTTTGTCAGCAATTTTCATGGCTTACATCAGTCATTGAAATTTAGTGTGTTATTTTTAAAATTAGTGCAATAAAAAATATTCAGGACACTTTAGGGATCAAAATCACAAAATTCCTAATAAATATTGTACTCTCTTTGTTTCTGAACAAGGCGTTAAAGATGTGTATATACTTTTTGTGAATAGAAAATTATATGAAGATCATGCTAAAAGATATTAACGGGTCCCGTGCTTCAACTTTTAGCTATTTGCCAAAATTATCCCGGCACTTTTTTTAATTTTTTTCTAAATTAAATTGTTTTATTGCATTAAACAAAATATATGCTTGTTCAGAAAAGGTAAAACCCTTATCTCAAAACATTTTTTAGAAAAAGGTAACACCCTGAGTACAGCAACTAATAAAAGACCATCTTGTCATATAATATTTATTTGACGAAATTTCGATCCATTATTCTACCCCATTTCATAATAAATGTTGTTTTTGGATTTAAATTATATTTTAAATTAAGTGTCTTTATAAATTTTTATACAATTTTATTCTCAAAATTTGGGGATTATTTTGGGATTTAATACGATATTTCTATGAAATTAATTCGTTTTTTTTTCTTTAATTTAGAATTTTAAATTCTTGATTAATTAAAAATGTATTGGCTCAATTTATATGTTCTCTATTACAGAAACTTTAAAATGACTTTAATTATGAAATGAAGATAGTAGAAGACTTATATAATTGGTCTAATTTAAGTCTTCCACAGGACAAAGTTGAAGCAAACAGAAGTGGACTGTGAGGTGTTGAAGAAATGCTGCGAGACATTGAGTGAGGAGAATCGGCGGCTTCAGAAGGAGCTACGAGAGCTGAAATTAGCCGAGCCGCTTTACATGCAGCTACCGGCTGCAACCCTCACCGTGTGTCCTTCCTGTGAGAGGATCGGCGCCGCCGGCTCAGATAACGCGGCTAAGCCGTATTTCTACAATCCCTTCTCCAATCAATCAGCAGCTTGTTAAAATTTGAATTATATTTAAAATATTATTATTGTAGAAAATATGAAAACATGATATGGTATAGTCCCATCCCACGACCCAGTTTTTTGTTCGGTTAAGGGCCTCTACTGAAAAGGATACGTGCAGGTGCAGCTAATTTATACAAAGTAGATTATACTTGTTTTATTTTTTTTTATTATTTTTTTTTTATGTCAAATGAATGTGAATCTGTATGGATTATTACTTTAATTTTTATTGTATCTAGTTACATGTATACATTTTTTTTTCGGTAATTGTCGCCATTATTTGTCTATAGTTATAATATAAAACTATATAAATGTCACTTAGATACACGTCATGTTATTTCTTTTAAAAAGTTAGCAATTTAATCATAGTTTTGCTATTATTGAAGTGTCGATCGAATTGTGAAATAAAAATAAAATCAAATAATAGTGCATATAGTTACGTAGAAACATATAAATTGAAATTTAAACTATTTTGTCCTCACACCAAATTAATGTTCAAAAATCAAAATAGCAAAGATTTCCCAGGTATTTGGATTATTTTTTAGCGACTATGCATAATACTTTTTTTTTTTTCCTATAGATCAGTTAAATCAGTGGTTTTGAAATTATCTTTTATATGAAATTTCAATAAATGTACATAATAATGTTGTAGATACAATAATTGAGTTCTTATCTAGACAAAGTCTTTAAAATTTAAGTTTGTTCTGAAATTTACACTAGCTAATTTGATATTTTTTTAACAGTGTACCTTCGTCAAATATATATATAAGTCGCTACTTTATTTCTTCATACATTTTCTTTTATGTATTATTATATACATGTTAGTACATGAATCTAAAATTCATGCAATCCATCCAATTCAACCAAAGTTCGTTTTTAGGTGTCCCATATATCAACTGTCCACATCCACACACTCTCTCACGCACGTTAGTGTTCTGATAAACATATTATATAATTCATTTTAATTATGTTAGTGATATCATTTAATTATAGTAGTGATACTTTATATTATTTCAGTAGTACCCTTACATGATATTCATGTTCTTGTTCTGACAAACATGTAATACATTTTAATTATATTAGTTATGCTAGTGATACATTTATGTTATTTTTGTAGTACTCTTACATTAGATTACATAAAATGAATTAATATATTTATGTAAATAAAGTAATACATTTATCCGATACAACTAATACATTTATGTAATGCACCTATATACTTCAGTATACGCCAAATCATGCAATACTTTTAAGTAAATGTTTTAATATATTTACATTGTATAATTAATAATTTTACGTGATATTATTAATACCTTTATATGATATAACTAATACTCTTACATTATATTTCAATTAAATTTTTAGGATCTATACTATAAGCCTAGCTTTTGTATGAACATCTATTTTTGATATCAGAATCTTTTATGATCAAATGTTTACATTTTATATTTGTTATATATGTTATTGCTATTGTCTAATTAATTTATATTGTAGATAACATGGTGTGTTGTGCCATACAGAAGATCATGTTATGAGTTGTTTATAAATTATAAATGGTAGCTCACAACCAAGATCATTTTGGACAAATTATCAGAATGATTGTAGTGTAATTTGGTATTAGTCTATCTTGATTATAAAATTGCACTAGTATATTTTGTATGTATTGAGCAGGACCAATTGAGGTTATTCGATTTATACTAACTATATAATAGAACAAGACCTCTGTTATTATGGATGTGGATCCTCTTAATCATTATATAAGAACGGGCACGTATACTCGATATATGTTTCTTTAATTTACCAATGGGTGAGATTTATTCATCAAATCAATAAGCTCGGTAAATTTGGATACAATTTTGTTTATATGGTGTACCATTGATTATAGAATGAAACTGTATCCTAATTATTTAGGATGACGATGTCTTCTTGAGAGCTCATAAGGATTATCATGTAAATAGGTGGATTTATTATAGTATGATAATAAAGTTGAGTGGTACTACTCTTGGAATTAGATGTTAATTAATTGAGTTGTCAATAATTCATTTAATTAGCAGGCATTCATATTTTAAACACGGGAAGATAAACGTGCACATAATAAATAGGAACCCATATTTAATATGGATTTGGGACGGTAGTTCAATAATAACTCCTTAGTGGATCAAGTTATTATTAGGAGCTTAAGAAGTGTGTTCAGACCGAACTAGGACTCCTAAGTCCATTAGGAGACCTAATCTTAATCCTCCTCCAGGTTCTTGTTGTAGCCTATAAATAAACCTTAAGTCAGCCACTTCTAAACACACGAAAATCTCACAAATGATTGTAGTAGAAGGTGGCTGGAATTCTTGAAGGATCGTTGCCCACACAACGTTCGAGAAAAAGACGAGGAATACAGTAGAAGATCCAGAGGTCCAGACTCTATCAATAGTTCGACAGTTCTGACCTTAGAACTGGTTCGTCTTCACCTATTACGGTGAAAAGTATGATTCATTTTCCGCTGCGAGTTAATCATATCTTGTATGGATCCCAAATCAGATAATTGCATAGGATTAGCGATCCGGCAGTTCCATCAAGATAATATCTTTATGTAAATAAAGTAAAACTTTTATGTGATACAAATAACACCTTTATATAATATAACTGTCAATGTTGATTTTCAACATATTTAATTTTTTCTTTTTCTAACTAAATCAATTAATCAAAATATTTTAGTAGAAGATATTTTAGGAGGTTTATTATTACTAACTTAATCTAGGTGATTTATTTTTGTACTTCAAATGTTGTATTGCAGATAAAAGAGTGAGAAATTAATTTAACAACTTATTCCTATTATTTAAGAAAGTTGTTTATAGATTTCCAACTCTTAAAATAAACGTGGATTGACAAGTTTTGAGTGGAAGAAGACTAAGTCACAAGGACGTGACTACATAGAGATCATGGATTTGAAGATAGTGGAGATCATGGAGCATGAAGGTGCAAGATTGTGAAGGTTCATGAAATCTATAAATAGATATTTTTGACGTGAAGATTTATACGGGGAATTAAGAGAGAAAGCCAGAGCATACACATTTAGAGTTATCAAGCTTAAACAGTTTCACAGTGTTGCTCTTAGCATTGACCACATTTCTTGTAACAAGTCTATCTATATTCTGTAGAGTAATAGAGTATGTCTACTCTAATGACTTTTGTTAGTCTCAAGTGGTGTCCGAGGTTTAGAGGAGGGAGAGTGAATGAACCTTAGTCGATTTTGTAAATACTTTTCAAACTTACTGTTCTTCAAGTTACTTAAACTTATAGGACTATAATGTAGTGTTGCACGCTGTAACTTAAGAGTTTTTAGGCAGCGAAAAATATGTTTTGACCAAAAGCTTGTTTTCTCAAATATGCTTTTCTTTTAAAGGTTCTTTTATGCTTATAACAAGATATGTATAAGATGCAACTCGGATAAAAATAAAGCAATAAAACACTTATGACTTATAGTGGTTCGAAGGTGGTGTAATCCTTCTATGTGCATTCTACTGCTCCTTGAGTAGAAACTTCGTTAAGCAAGATTGAATTACAGGGAAACACCTAACAATCTATCAACCCAACGAGTTAACACCTACTAGAACCTAATGTACACACAGTAATTGCAAGTTCTAAAGGCAAACCCACACGAGATTCTACACTCTCATATAGGAAAATTGCCTATCACTTAGACAACTATACAAACAGCAAGGATAAATCCTACCAACTGTCCAACACCTAAAACAACTTAAGCACACAACAACAAGGTTAAAGTATATGAGGTTTTCTGCAACTGGTGCAGCAAAGTGAGTTTCTAAATTCTTCTTCGAATCTTTCAGTTTGAACTTTGTTCACTTCGCTTTTAGGTCGAGTGACTGAGACTGTAGAATGCTTTGTGAATGTAGCTTTAAATGCTTTGTCGTTCAGTTTTTCAGTTAGTCAGTAGTCAGCTTCAGTATTGCTTGACCTCTATTTATACTTGTAGAAAGATATCCGTTGAAGGAGATATCTCTCATTTGAATTATATGTACTGATCAAAGGCATGACTTGCATTTAATGCGGTGGTTGCGGCTCACAGCTTTTTGCAGCCCATCAGGCCACGTGTCGTCTTTACATTAGCTCTGTGTCTGTAACTTTGATCTTCTCTCTAACGGCTCTAATTTCACTTGCTTAGTTCTTCGTTTCTCGTACTGTATTTATCCTTCCTCGAATTATAGGATGTTGTTTTTATTCGATATAGACGAGGTTTGTTGAGTATGCAGCAAGTCATGGTCTCTGCTCTGTATTCTTGACCTTCTTGCAACAACTCCTTCTATATAGTACTGCTGTATTTCATACTTGTAGTGGTGTTGTATCTTTTATTTGCAGCATTGATGCAACTGCTTCTTGCAGCATAGATCTTTTCTTCTTACAGCTGTATTACAGTGACTTTTTCCTGCAACCCGTATCTTCTGTTTACAGCGATGCTTGCTGTTCTTTCCTACTTGCTGCATTATTGCAGTTCATACTTGTAGTATCTTTATACTTTCTTCTTCTTGATGCATCATGACTTTATTGAGCTTATCCACCTTTCTGATCCTGTAACTATAAACTCAATCCTACTTTATGGTTCCACTTAAATATTGTGAAAAATTGGGTACTCAAACTTCCTATTATATATGTAATTTGTCTTATCGAAATCTATACATTGAAATCCCAACAATTTTTTCCTTTTTGATGACGACAAAACCCTTTACAATATTTCATTCATGAAGGAAGTTTTTAATCTATACTTATCTTTTTCATTCAGGATTTACATATATGATCTAAGAAAGATAAGCTAATCCTGGATTCATCAGTGATGTATCATTTTTAATCCTTATCACAATTCAGCAAGATTAAAAAACATGCAGAGGTTCATAAGAAATGAACTTTAGTAGAAAATAAAATTTATTCATTAAGAGAAAGAAATTTTTCAAGGATAAAATGAAAGGGTATTTATATATACATACAAATATCATACAACAACTACTGCTAAAACATGGACCTCCTTGTCAAAGATTCATCTGGTCTTGTTTCAGCAGCTCTCCTTTCTTGCTCCTCTACTCTTTCTCTTGAGCCCTTCCACCAATTTTGAATGGACTCCTGATAAGATTCTTCAAACTTTTGCTTGATCTTCGGAATCTGAATCCATCTCAACTAAAAGTCCTCACAGAAAAACACTATTCTGCCTTTCTTCACTAGGGATAAGTATCTTGTCTGAATCTCCAGCTCTCCATCCCTAGCAAGCTGTTCATATCTTCGCAATGCAGATTGGCAGGTCTGAAACCTTCTGAAGAAGCCCTCTTTGCAGAGATATCTGAAGCATTTGAGGTACTCTGATCTCTTGTACAGAGTAAACACCTTAAACGATGGATTCTTATCAGTAGGCAATCTGATTGACTGGAAGATGTTGAAGCTCCAGGCCATGTTTTTTCCTTCAGGCCTCTGATCCATCAGTATAGATACTTCAGCTGATATGTTATCTGTTGGGTTTTCGATGTCTAGATTTTGATGAGACAAACCAAATATGTAATAGGAAGTTTTAAGTACCCCATTTTTCACATTGTTTAAGTGAATAAATAGACTAGAATTGAGTCTTGTGTTGAGTGCTGAAAAATGGAGGTTAAACAAGGATAAAGCTGCATCTAAGCTGTAGGATACAGTATCGCTGCAAGAAGACAGGATACAGCACAGCTGGTAGAAAGAAGATACAGTAACAGTTCAATGAGTTAAATCTTCTATACAGCAAAGTAAGAAAGGACGGCGTACAGCAACGCTGCAAGAAAAGAATACAGGAGTACTGCTAGAAAGAAGTTACAGCAGCACTGCCAGAAGATACTGCAACCAGGTCTAAGTTACAGCAGCACTGAAAGAAAGCATCAGTTGCACAAAGACCTAGGTTACAGCGCAGAACTTACAGTCAATTAAGTCATACAGCGCCAACTACAAACGAAGTATCCTACAAATCCTAGGAAGGATAAATGCAGTACGAGGAACGGAGATTCAAGCAAGAATAAAAGAGTCGTTCAAGAAAAAGTTAAAGTAGCAGACACAGAGCCAATAAGAAGATGCCACATGGACTGACGCGCTGCAGAAAGCTGCGAGCCACAACTGCCACATTAAATGCTCCGAAAGAAAAAGTCAAGTCGCATTAAATACGAATCATGCTTTGGCCAGGCTACTTTAAATTCAAAAGAGGGATGTCTCCTTCAACGGACATCTTCTCCTACAAGTATAAATAGAGGTTGAGGAGAACTGAAGCTGGTCACTGAAAACTGAAAATTGAAAACTATTACTATTACTAAAATATTCAAAGCTTACAAGATTCAAGCATTCAATCCTACGATTAGTTTCAGTCACTCAACCTACTGAAGTGAAGCAAGTTCAAGCTAAAGGATTCCTTACGGATTCAGAAGCTCATTTCGATACACAAGTTGAAGAAAAACATTTTTATCCTTTTAACTTTGTTGCTGTGTGCTTAGGTTGTTTTAGTGGTGTCAAGCAGTTGATAGGAGAGATCCTTGCTGTTTGTTTAGTTGTCTAGAGTTCGACAACTTCCCTGTGTGGGAGTGTGGAACCCTGTGTGGGTTAGCCTTTGAAGTTTGCAGTTGTTGTGTGTACGCTGGACTTCAGTAGGTGGTTTCTTTGTAAAGTTGATAGATTGTTAGAAGAGTCCTGTAAATCAATCTTGCTTAACAAAGTTCCTGTTCGAGGAGTAGTAGAGTGGACGTAGAAGGATTACACCACCTTCGAACCACTATAAGCCATAAGTGTTTATTTGCTTTCTTTATCTGTGCGCTTATATTCTGCATTTCTCTTATCTCTGTGCATAAAACATTTTGAAAGAAGCATTCTTGAGTAAAACAGCCTTGTGTTTTAAAGTTAATTTCCGCTGCGTATAAAACTCCAGGTTACAGCGTACAGCACTGCATCGTAGCGCTGCAAGCAGTAACCATCTATCGTTGCAAGCTCAAGTAACTTACAGTGCAGAATGATTGTTTTAAAAGATTTTGAAAATCGACTAAGGTTCATTCACCCCCCCCTCTGAACCTCGGACACCACTTGGGACCAACAAGTGGTATCCAAGCAAGTTGGGTTAAAAGCCAACTTATCTGGTCACCTACCCAGATCCACCCTTGTCTCGCTGTTTTTTCTGCATAAAACTCATTTTTAAAGCATATCATGGATTCGTCCAATCACAAACTACCCATGTTTTCCATAGAGGAATATGACGATTGGAAGATAAGAATGCAGACACACCTTTCAGCCATGAACGATGAGATGTGGACGGTCATAACTGAAGGACCAATAATCCCCGTGAAAGTGAACCCAATGTATGGAAGAGACCATGCGGAAGGAGAGCAGCCACCACCGAACTTCCTGATCAAACCACGTCAAGAGTGGGGAAACGAAGATAGGAAGAGAGCCAACTTGGATAATGTGCCAAATAATGCTCTATTTATTACTTTGGATAAAGGCACACTTAGCAAAGTTAAAACTTGCTCTACATCCAAAGAAATATGGGAAAAGTTGGAGCAAATCTGTGAAGGAACTGAGCTCACAAAAGACAACAAAATCTCCAATGCGACCCAACTATTCGAGCTCTTCGAAATGAAGAATGAAGAGACTCTTGAACAACTAGATTTGAGATTCACGTCAATAGTGAATGAACTAGAAGCTCTGGCCAAACACTACACATAGAAAGAGAAAAACATGAAGGTGTTAAGAGCCCTACCTGCGGAGTGGGATAGTAAGACCACTGCCATGAGAGTATCTATGGACCTGAAGTCCATGAGCACATTCGACCTATTCTCTGACTTGAAAGCATTCGAGTATGACATCAACAGAAGGAGAAAGGAGTCATAGGAGTCAAACTCCAAAGTTACAGCGCTGACGGCCAGAGGAACCAAGGATACAGCAACCACTAGTTGCAGTAGACAGAGTGAGGATACAGCAGAAGCTGCTGAAGAGGATATGTCGCTTCTCCTAAAGAAATTTAGGAGATTTATAAAGAGCAACAACAATAGCAGCAACACCAACCTCAACAAGAAGAATGACTTCAGAAGAAGTTATCCACCTCCTCAGGTATCCTCTTCTCCACAGTAAAATACAGGAAACATTGACTTGTACTATAATTGCAGGAAACCGGGACACTATGTAAGGAATTGTCCTTATCCAACAGTGCACAAATATCCTGAAGAAGAAAGAGAGCAGAGGAGAGATAAAAGAAGAGAGAAAAGATACAAGCTTCGAGCTCTCATTGGAGAGATGGAGAAAGCCAAGGATGCAGTAGTTCCGAAGGAAGTACTGAAAGCTGCAGAATCCTCTGACAGCGACACTGAAACCTCATCCTCTGACGAAGAAGCGCTGATATGTCTGATGACTAGAGATGGCGAGGACAGCGAAGAAGATGAGGTAATCTACCAACCGTTGTCCATACCAGAAAGTGAGGAGCTGAACATGATCCACTCCTTGAAAAGGATCATGAGTGACTTTGAGCAGATCAACTCAATTCATGAGGAACTGAAGGTCGAAAATGAGAACCTAAGAATCGATAATGAGATCCTCAAGAGAAAGAACATTGACATTGCCAAGATGCTCGCTACACGAGAGTCTGATAACTTAAAGTGTAGCAAGCTGCAACAAGAGGTCTCTAGATTGAATCTGCTAGTCACTGAGCTAAAGTTTGAGAAGGAAATCTTACAGTCCACGATAAGTACTTTCTCTAAATCATCAAAGGACGCAAGAGATTGCATAAATCAAAACAGAAACCCTTTTGAAAAATCGGGTATAGGATACAACAATCATACATCTCAGAATACAGCAAGTACATCCAAAGCTGTAAATTTTTTTCAAGCTGAAACTCCAATGGAGAAAGAGTTACTCTGTGACTCTGTATAGATAGTGAACAAAACAGCAATGATAGATAAGGGGAAGAAACCCCAATGCTCAACTGCATAAAGTAAGCCTGCATCTAAGAATTGGCTGTAGCAGAAGCCATCTGCTGCATGCAGCAAGAGGATGCAGCAACCAACAAAGTTGCAGCATAGAAGAAAATTTCCCATCTATACTAAGACTTATATGTCTAAACCTCAAAGAGGATATACTCTAGGGAAGTATGATGGAAGACCGCACTACAGAAGTGCTGGTATCACACACGTTCTCAATGCATACACCTTTTATAAGCAGTTTTCCAAGACAACTGCATACAGCTTGAGAACCAACAAATCTTACAATAAATCTGTTACTGTTAATAAAGTTTGGGTTCCCAAAGTAACTAACCCCAAAGGACCCGTACAAATATGGGTACCTAAATCGGTTTGAAATTGTTACAGGTTACAGTGCCAGGTTGCAGCAGTGATGTATGGTATATCGACAGCGGCTGCTCAAGGCACATGACAGGCAGTAAAGAAACGTTGAAAGACTTCCAAGAATGCAAAGGACCCAAAGTCATCTTTGGAGATGATTCCAAAGGAAGCACAAAAGAAGTGGATGCCTAGTCAAAGGGAACATAAAGATCAAAGATGTATCCTATGTGAAAGGACTTAGATACAATCTTCTAAGCATCAGTCAATTCTACGACAAAGGATACACGGTGGAATTCAACCTCAACAAATGCTTAATCAAGAACAGCACCACGAATGAAGTAAAACTTACAGGAACAAGGAGAGAAAATATCTACCTAGTAGATTGGAACTCCTCTACTCAATCAACATGCTTAATTGTGAAAAGTCCACCAGAGCTGAGCTGGCTATGGCACAAGAGGTTAAGCCATCTGAACTTCAAAACTATCAACAAGCTAGCAAGAAAAGGCCTCGTGAGAGGTTTACCAGACATAGCATACAAAAAGGAGAATGTCTGTGGAGCATGTCAGAAAGGAAAGCAAATTAAGAGCTCATTCAAAGAAAAGACTCAGAAATCATCTCACAGAATTCTAGACCTTCTACACATGGACCTTTTTGGACCAGTAGATCCAGTAAGCTTGAGTGGGAAGAAGTACTCCCTAGTAGTAGTAGATGACTACTCCAGATACACATGGATGATCTTTCTTGCAAAGAAGTCAGAAACTCAAGAGAAGCTACCTGGTCTCATGAAGAAGATTCAGAATGAAAAGAGCCTAAGCATAGTGAAGATAAGATCAGACAGAGGAACTGAGTTCATGAATAAATTTATAGAGAAATTCTGTTCTGATAATGGTATTCGTCATGAATACTCTGCTGTAAGAACACCGCAACAGAACGGTATCGCTGAAAGAAGGAATAGAACCCTCAAGGAAGCAGCAAGGACAATGATAGCAGAAGCAGAAGTACCCAAGAGATTTTGGGCTAAAGCTACCAACACTGCATGCTACACGCAGAACAAATGTCTAATCATCAAGGATCTTGACAAAACGCCTTATGAAATATGGAATGGTCATATACCAAATATCTCTTATCTGTATATCTTTGGATGCAGGTGTTACATTCTCAACAATGGAAAAGAACATCTGAAAACTTTCGATGCTAAATCAGATGAAGGAGTATTTATAGGATACTATGCTGTAAGTAGAGCTTTTAGAGTTTTTAATAAGAGAACCCTGGTGGTAGAAGAATCGATACATGTGGTGTTTGATGAACCACATTGTGATACAAAGAAGTTGAAAGAACCACCTGAAGAGACCGCTCCAAAGAAAGAGAATGTTGTACCTTATATAGTGGGAGTTCTGCCTACAGGAGAAGGTAAAGAAGAAGAAGCTGCAACTCTGGATACAACGGACATTCTTACAGCAGCAGAACCTCCTGCATTACAGCAACAAAATGAGCAAACTACACCAACACATGTCTTTGAGCCAGATCGGACATGGCTAAGGAATCATCCAAGAGATCTTATAATAGGAGATCCATCCATTGGTATAAGAACAAGAAGATCCATCCCACATGAAGTAATGTTTGCATGCTTCATATCACAGACAGAGCCTAAGAATGTTGAAGAGACACTGCAAGATAGCAACTGGGTGCAGGCCATGCAAGAAGAGTTGAACGGATTTGAGAGAAATCAAGTATGACAAATAGTTGCAAGACCAAACTATCAAGGTGTAATTGGAACAAAGTGGGTATTCAAGAACAAGTTAGACGAGTCTGGAATCGTTGTAAGAAACAAAGCAAGATTAGTTGCTAAAGGATACTGTCAGGAAGAAGGAATTGATTTTGATGAGACTTTTGCTCCAGTGGCAAGGCTGGAAGCAATAAGGATTTTCCTAGCTTATGCAGCGCACATGAATTTTAATGTCTATCAAATGGATGTCAAAAGCGCATTCCTGAATGGTCTCCTTACAGAGGAAGTATATGTTGAACAACCTCCGGGCTTCGAAGATCAAGTAGAAGAGAAAGTGTTTCGGTTACAAAGAGCCTTATATGGACTGAAGCAAGCACCAAGAGCTTGGTATGACACCTTATCTCTTTATCTTCTGGAAAATGGCTTCCAAAAAGGAACAATCGACAAGACGCTGTTTAGGATACAAGATGGAGAAAGTGTACTCTTAGTACAAATATATGTGGATGATATTATCTTCGGATCCACAAACAAAGAGCTATGTGAAAAATTCTCCAACCTGATGCAGTCAAAGTTCGAGATGAGTATGATGGGAGAATTAAGTTTCTTTCTCGGACTGCAAGTAAAACAGCTACCTACAGGAACCTTCATCAGTCAAGTCAAATATACGAAGGAAGTTATCAAGAAATTTGGCATGGAAAATGGAGCAGCAACGTCCGTTTCCATGTCCACATCCATAAGTCTTGACAAAGATGAGGAAGACAAAGATGTTGACATAACCAAGTATAGACGACTCATTGGATCATTGCTGTA
Source organism: Scutellaria barbata (assembly GCA_028654395.1). NCBI lineage: Eukaryota > Viridiplantae > Streptophyta > Magnoliopsida > Lamiales > Lamiaceae > Scutellaria > Scutellaria barbata. The sequence goes on from CM053655.1 coordinate 12,671,052, forward strand.
TCTCACAGCAAGCAGGCCAGACATTATGTTTGCAGTAGGAGTCTGTACAAGGTTCCAAGCAGCACCAAAGGAATCACATCTGTTAGCAATAAAAAGAGTGATTAAATATCTGAAAGGAACTCAGGAAGTCGGCCTATGGTATCCTGAGGAAGGAGGATTCAAGCTTAAAGGCTACTCCGATTCAGATTATGCAGGCTGCAAAATTGATCGAAAGAGCACCAGTGGGACGTGTCAATTTCTGGGAAATAGACTAGTCTCATGGTTCTACAGGAAGCAAACTTCTATTGCAACCTCTACAGCAGAAACAGAGTATGTTGCAGCAGGAAGTTGCTGTGCGCAGATTCTCTGGATACATCAGCAACTTAGAGATTATGGGATAGAAGAAAAAGAGACTCCAATTCTCTGTGATAATACAAGTGTTATTGCAATTACCCATAATCCTGTATTTCACTCAAGAACTAAGCACATCGATATACGTCATCACTTTATAAGAGATCATGTTGAAAAGAAAGACATCGTGCTTGAAAAAGTTCGTACGGATTTCCAGCTTGCAGACATCCTCACCAAGCCTTTGAGTGAGTCTAGGTTTTCTATGCTTCGAAACGAGCTGGGAGTTCTTAAGTTGTGAAGAGAAAATGAAGATGTAGAAACGTAGGGGGAACCTCTGCATGCTTGTGAAAAGCAGTAAGAACGGTACTGTAAGCTACGCATTAATACAGCACTGGGTTCAGACAACGCTGAATCTTATATTCTTACAGTACAGCAGTTATCGAGAATTCAAGCAGCACCAGGTTACAACATTTATTTCAAAAGAGTATTGATTACTCTGCAACCTCGTACTAGAGATGCTGCAACCTTAAAAAGGTATTTATTTAGGCGGCAAATGGCATGTCTTTCAGCATTTAATGCATGTCTGTGTGTGTCATGAAGTGGAAAGGGCGCGGTCAGAAACCCACGCGCCAGGTAATTATTGCGACGATTTGACATCTCCGCTTTTTCCTGAACCACAAGATCAACTCCCTGATTTATCTCAATTGTCGATCTTACACACGTCCCTTGAGAACCGCCATAAACTCCAACCGTGTCTTATGAATTCATTATTCACCATCTTCCAAGGAGAGAAAACGCTCTGTGCAGAAAACCTTGCAAGTGCAAATCTACGAATTTTCTCTCTCTCTCTCTCTATCAAAAATCTTCAATGGCTGCCCGACACACTATTGTTCTAGATGGAAGGCTGATCAACCAAGAACACATCTACGCTTCAGGGCTGTATGATAACGCCCTTATCAAAAGGATTTTTGATGCTCTTCAACAGACCCAAGTCCTAGGGTTGTTGACCACTGTCTACGCTGGCTTCTCTATGGAGTCAGTACAGAGATTTTATGCCTACGCCAGGCAGGCGGAGGAAAGGAACTGCATCCTATTCCGGATGGAAGCAGATGGAGAAGAACGGTCTTTGACCGTTAGGGACATCGCCACCACCTTCAGCATCTCCGCTGCAGGTCTTACTCCCAGCCAGTTGACAACATATAGGGAGGCAACGGCTCAAGAGATATGGGATCTCTTTCGAGCAAGGGATACAGGGGCTGAAATCAAGAGAAGCGCCCCCAAGAAGTTCTTCAAACTGGAGTTTGAACTACTCCACGACATCTGTGCATACTCCATCGAAGGAAGGACCGAGAGTTATGACAAATGCACGGATCTCCGGTTCCAGATCATGTCTGCTATCATGGCCGGAGAAAAGGTGAACTGGGTGAGGTTTATCATGAAAAGGCTATGGGAGGAAGCAGAGAAGATAACGAAACGTCGGAGCTACGGTATCACCATCTCTTCTCTGCTCTGCAAGCTTGGCCTTCAACTTGCAGCACCCGCCCCCATTCACATCGGGAAGTATCTCGGGGAGAAGAAGAAGGGCAAGACCCAGCCGAAGGCTGCAGGAGCAGGAGTTGCGAGGAAGAAAACCAAAGACAAAAAGAATGCAACTCTTGCTCTGCAAGATGAAGCTGCAGGCAGCGGGGAGGAAGCCGAAGAAGAGGACACTTCGAGTCTTCTTCCTATTATCAAGAGGAGTTCAGGAAAGGCTGTACCTGAACTTGAATCCTCTTCCCCGGATGATGACGCACCCTTGGTGAGAAGGGCTGCACGTAGCAAGAAGGCTGCTGTTGCTGTTGTGGATGTGTCACATCAGCCCAGGGATAAAGAAGACTCTCTTTATTCCCAACTCTCTACACCTGCTATGGTTGTAGTTGACCTTGCGGATGAGTCACATCAGCTTCAGGAGCCATATCAGCACCGAGTCGAGCCAACTGAAGAAGAAGCTCGTCTACAATCAGAAGCTTCAGTGCTCGATCCTACCCTTCCAGCGGCTAGAACTATGGCTACGGAGTACTCTCCTGGAGAGAGATGAGGCTGTCTAAGGGGGAAATCCTGTTGAAGTGGAAGGATTTCCTGACAGTCGAGCAAACTGTCCTGGAGTGGACCAAATCAGAAGATATTCTGGCACTCCTGCAACCTGACTTTGCAGCAAGAGTTCAAGAGCTCGAAGGATGCAGTGCTGCACAGGTAGCAAAGGACAAGGGAAAGGGTAAAGCTCTTGCAGAATCCGACTCTGTAGAGCTGCCGATGAGAGCAGCAGTGGAAGATGTGCAGGTCTTCCTTGTCCTGGCTGCGGAGGCTGTAAGAAGGGGCGATGATGTCGCGTTTGCTCGAGAGCAAATCGACACCTTAGGAGTCGAGCAAGCTGAAGAAGCTATGCTGCAACAGGCGCTGCAACAAAGTATGAAGGAAACTAGGTTGCAGCACACTCCAAGGAGGATGCGGGGAGAAGGAAGTTCAAGTATGCATCAGATGAACTCCCTTGTATATGAGCAAGTAGTTGAGGGCCTCTCTAACATTGTCATGCTGGATCGCTTGGAGGAGGAGGAAGCTCAACTACTGGACTATGGCGATTCCCCAGTTCATGAAGTTGAAGATGCTGCTCATGCAGATTCTGAGGGGGAACCAACTGCCATAATCAGAGATGTCATCTCAGACATCTCTGAGATTACCGATGAAGCATCTACAGAGGAAGTTGCAGAGGCGGTACTCCCTGCACTGGACGCGACAACAGTGCAGCAAGCGACCACCCTTCAAGAAGGAGCAGCTGAAGAGCCAAGTAGGGTGGAAGCTGAGATTCTTGCAGCAGTGGAGCATACAGTGCTGGAAGCTGTGAACGCTACAAGAAACCAAGCAGAGCTGCAAGAACCCATTCTTGCAGCAGAAGCTGTCGAAGTTTCAAGACTGGCCGAGGAGACGGGGTCCGTAGAGAAGACCTCTGTGGAGGATGTTTTTCAGACAACACTCCCTGAGGGTGAGAAGACCTCAGATGGGGAGGCTGTTCAGATAGTACCCACTGAGGATATTGAAGTTGAAGCTGAGGTAACCCCAGTGCAGCTAGAGACACCTCGAGAGGAGGTTGATGCTGCAGCTGCTGCATGCTCTCAAGAACCTTCCAAGGTTACAGCAGCAGAGGTTACTATGGAAGCTGAGATTTCTCATGCCGACTTCGCAAGGATGATAAAGGAACGCAACATAGCTGTTCATGGGCCAAAATCTGGCGGAGCAGATCCTGTTCAAATTTCATCCGGTGAAGAGGAGGCGGATGAGGAAGAAGAAGAAGAAGAAGAGCACCCATCCTCAAGCTCTATAAGCTCTCAAACCAGCAACCATGAGGATAAGGTTGCTACTGAAGTTTCGAGGCAGGATGCAGCACCAGTATGTCAAGTTGTTATTCCATTTGCTGTATCCACTGCTGCCTCGACGAGAAGGAATTCGGGACTGACCCCTGATGAATCAATCAACCGAGTTGAAGCTGCTGTTAGATATCTGCTACATGCTCTCCAAGAGCATGAGTCGACCATGTGCAACAGTCTCAGGGTCACTGCCCAATTCCATGCTGAAACCATAACAGGTTTCAAGAAGGACCTCGAAGTGCTGCCTGACATGATTAAGTCGAATCTCACTAACTATGCAAACAGGCTGTACTTCGATCGGGTCAGGCTGGAGAAGGAGTTGAAGGTCGATGCTGCACTAACGCGCTAGGAGATCAGGCAATGCAAGCAGCATGCTGAAAATGCTTCAACCAGACTCAACTCTCACTCCCAAGTCCTGGAAACACTTCTGGATCGCGTATTTGATCAATCTCAATGAACCAGAAGTGTGGACGACCGCTTGGAGAACCTGGAGCTAATTGTGGGAGAACTAAGGGACATCACGGTCCGAGCTTTCCCTCAGCATGTTGATGCTCCAGCGGCCGCCCCAGAACCGACCCGTCGCCCACGTTCCAAGGTGGTCCCAGCTGTCCCTGCTCAGCCCTCGACTTTTGATGATGCCAAAAAGGGGGAAGGACTTGAAAGATTTGATGATAGACACAGGAGCAAAGGGGCTGCTGAAGATGAAGAAGAGGATGATGACCAGCAACCTCTCAGCAGGAGGAAAATAAGATCTGGATCATCCGCTGCTGCTGACATCCCCTCTCCGAAGAGATGGAGAAGAGATGATGATGGAGATGGAGGTGCTGGTGCAGTTGCTGGAAGAAGACCGGCTGCAGGCGCTGCACACAGCAGAGCTGCAAGCAAGGATGCAGCACATCCCTCTTATCATTCAAAGAGAAGGGATGATAGCCAGCAACAAGGTTCAAGGAAGAGGATGAGCGGGGACGAGTCTGAGAGTCATAGGCGCCAAAGAGAAGATGATGTAGACCTTAATGCCTGGATTCAAAGACTCGGTGTAATTGGTGATAGAAGAATTATTCCAGATCACTTCTACCAATTTCCTCCTCAAGAAATTCCTCGTCTTGATACTGAAAATATCTCTGCTGAAGTGTCCGTCTTGATGGATCAAAGGCCAGAAGGAGAAAACATGGCTTGGAGATTTAATATCTTCAAGAAAATCAGACTGCCCTTTGATAGGAATCCATCATTTGAGGCGATTACCATTTTCAAACATTCAGAGTACCTCAGACACTTCAGAGAACTATGCAGAAAAGGTAAATTCAGCAGGTACCATACTTGCAAGACTGCATTGAAGAGATATGAACAGCTCACTCGGGAAGGAAGCCTTGAAATTCAACAATTATACATCAACCGAGTAAAGGAAGGGCTGATTGTACCATACTGCGAGGATTTCTGGCTCAGGTGGATTCAAATTCCTGTGATCATACACAAGCTGGAAGAGTCCTACCAAGAGTCCATCAGGGATTGGTGGAAAGGATCAAGAGGAAGGGAAGGCCTTGAAAGATTTACTGGCAGAAGATCTGACGAACTGCCAAGCAAAAGGTCTCTGTTCTACTAAGCTTTATATATACCCCCTTGTGATCGATGTTGTACTCTTGCTGTTGTAAAAACTTCTCTCTGTTAATGAAGAAATTTCTCTTTCTACTCTGACCAAGTTCAATTCTTATGAACTCTTGCATGCTGTTTACGTCTTCCTATTAATTTATGATAAAAGGAATAGCATGATGCATCTCTGATGAATCCAGGATTAGATTTAATTTTATTAAGCTGTTCAAGCATGTAATCCTGATAATCCATATGAGTTAATATAGAATAAAACTTCTTCATGAACGAAATAATGTAAAGGTTTTGTCATCATCAAAAAGGGGGAAATTGTTGGGTTTTCGATGTCTAGATTTTGATGAGACAAACCAAATATGTAATGGGAAGTTTTAAGTACCCCATTTTCACATTGTTTAAGTGAATAAATAGACTAGAATTGAGTCTTGTGTTGAGTGCTGAAAAATGGAGGTTAAACAAGGATAAAGCTGCATCTAAGCTTTAAAGAAAGATATCGCTGCAAGAAGGTAGGATACAGTATCGCTGCAAGAAGACAGGATACAGCACAGCTGGTAGAAAGAAGATACAGTAACAGTTCAATGAGTTAAATCTTCTATACAGCAAAGTAAGAAAGGACGACGTACGGCAACGCTGCAAGAAAAGAATACAGGAGTACTGCTAGAAAGAAGTTACAGCAGCACTGCCAGAAGATACTACAACCAGGTCTAAGTTACAGCAGCACTGAAAGAAAGCATCAGCTGCACAAGGACCTAGGATACAACGCAGAACTTACATTCAATTAAGTCATACAGCGCCAACTACAAACGACGTATCCTGCAAATCCTAGGAAGGATAAATGCAGTACGAGGAACAGAGATTCAAGCAAGAATAAAAGAGCCGTTCAAGAAAAAGTCAAAGTAGCAGAGACGGAGCCCATAAGAAGATGCCACATGGACTGACGCGCTGCAGAAAGCTGCGAGCCGCAACTGCCGCATTAAATGCTCCGAAAGAAAATGTCAAGTTGCATTAAATGCGAACCATGCTTTGACCAGACTACTTTAAATTCAAAAGAGGGATGTCTCCTTCAACGGGCATCTTCTCCTACAAGTATAAATAGAGGTTGAGGAGAACTGAAGCTGGTCACTGAAAACTGAAAATCGAAAACTGAAAACTGTTACTGTTACTAAAATATTGAAAGCTTACAAGATTCAAGCATTCAATCCTACGATCAGTTTCAGTCACTCAACCTACCGAAGTGAAGCAAGTTCAAGCTAAAGGATTCCTTACGGATTCAGAAGCTCACTTCGAAGCACAAGTTGAAGAAAAACCTTTTTATCTTTTTAACCTTGTTGCTGTGTGCTTAGGTTATTTTAGTGGTGTCAAGCAGTTGCTAGGAGAGATCCTTGCTGTTTGTTTAGTTGTCTAGAGTTAGGCAACTTCCCTGTGTGGGAGTGTGGAACCCTGTGTGGGTTAGCCTTTGAAGTTTGCAGTTGCTGTGTGTACGCTGGACTTCAGTAGGTGGTTTCTTTGTAAAGTTGATAGATTGTTAGGAGAGTCCTGTAAATCAATCTTGCTTAACAAAGTTCCTGCTTGAGGAGCAGTAGAGTGGACGTAGAAGGATTACACCACCTTTGAACCACTATAAGCCATAAGTGTTTATTTGCTTTCTTTATCTGTGCGCTTTATATTCTGCATTTCTCTTATCTCTATGCATAAAACTTTTTGAAAGAAGCATTCTTGAGTAAAACATCCTTGTGTTTTAAAGTTAATTTCCGCTGCGTATAAAACTCCAGGTTACAGCGTGCAGTACTGCATCGTAGCGCTGCAAGCAGTAACCATCTATCGCTACAAGCTCAAGTAACTTGCAGTACAGAACGGTTGTTTTAAAAGATTCTGAAAATCGACCAAGGTTCATTCACCCCCCTCTTAACCTCGGACACCACTTGGGACCAACATCCTCTAATAATCGCAAAAGCTCTTCTCACTGGCACGTGAATTCTTGATCTTCCCTATCAACCGAATGTTGCCCCTCCAGTTGGCAACATTTGCCAAAACATTTCTGTCGAAGCCTTAGACAACAGCTGCGAGTATTCAGTATTCATATTGAGGGTCTGATGTGAGTACGTGATACTTAAGAGGATCTCATTTCTACTTAAAAAGGGGGAGAACCAGGCTCTTATTCTGCCGCTGCCGCTGCTGATGAATCGGTTGATCACGAGGAAGAAAACTGATTTCTTTTTATTATGTTTTTAGGGAGAGATTTATGAATATTGATTCTAGATGACTGTAATTTGGTCAGAGTATTTTGGATTCTAGTATTTGATCGGATTTTGGTTTTTATCTTAGTTTTTTTGAAACTTTGATATTCAATAGTGTGTTTTTAATTTATATCTAATCTGCATTGATATTTCTTTTGAATGCAGATTTGAGCGGGAGTTAGTTGATTTAGTGTTTTGAGTAGAAAAAACAAAAAAGGGGAGATTATTAATGTTGATTTTCAACATATTTAATTTTTCCTTTTTCTAACTAAATCAATTAATTAAAATATTTTAGTAGGAGATATTTTAGGAGGTTTATTATTCCTAACTTAATCTAGGTGATTTATTTTGTTCTTCACGTGTGGTATTACAGATAAAAAAATGAGAAATTAATTTAACAACTTATTCTTATTATGTAGGAAAGTTGTTTATGGATTTTCAACTCTTAAAAGAAACGTGGATGACAAGTTTTGAGTGGAAAAGGCTAAGTCACGTGGACGTGACTACATGGAGATCAAGATAGAGATCATGGACTTGAAGATGGTGGAGATCATGGAGTTAAGATCATGGAGTCAAGATCATGGAGCATGAAGGTGCAAGATTGTGAAGGTTCATGACATCTATAAATAGATGTTTTTGACGTGAAGATATATACGGGAAACTAAGAGAGAAAAGCTAGAGCATACACATTTAGAGTTATCAAGCTTAAATAGTTTCACGGCGTTGCTCTTAGTGTTGACCACATTTCTTGTAACAAGTCTATCTATTTTTTGTAGAGTCATAGAGTATGTCTACTCCAATGACTTTCTAGCAAGATAGATTAGTTACGTGGTTAAGTGTTTTTCATGAGTGTATACATTCCTAGTTTTCACAAGTTTTCATAGGACGTATTGAGTTTATCAAAGAGAGTCTTCGTAAAAGATCTTTTTGTTTCTTTGTACTTTCAGAATTCATATAATATGAAAGTTTTACCCTGTAGGCATTCCACAAGTATTTTATATACTTGTGGATAATTCTTTTATTTTATTTTATTTATTTTTCCACTGTGTTATATACAATGTTGTCAACATCATAGACAATATTGTGTCTCTATCATATTTTATCTTGCATAGGAGCATCCAAACTCTTTCAATAACTAATATCTTTAATTAAATGGTATAATATCTTATATTTATGCGGTTCACACATTTATGTGATACAATACATTTACATTATATTTTAGCAAAACTAGTTAATACTGAAAATCTCATCCATGACATTAGATTAATACACAAAAATTGGGACAATAATCGAGTTCGAAATAGTTGAATCCACATCAATTGTGTTCGAAGAAGGTTAAGGAAAGAATCGACCTTGAAGCAGTTGAACTGCAAAAAAATGTACGTATGTATTTTGGCCTAATTTATTAGCTCTCTTCTTTCATAGAAAAATAAGTGTAGACAGATCAAGAATTTATAGACAGAAAGATATTCCTTTTGTGATTTTCTTTTCTTGAGGATGAATATACATGAATCTGATTCTTCTCTTTAGCAGTTTTTCAAATTCTGGTTTGTTTTTCTTTTTTTTCTTTTTGGTTGGAACAATTCATCTGGAGAGCAATGAATTTGTCATGAATTGTTGATTTGTTCAAGTGTTTTATTTTTCTTAATTTAAAACACTTTTCCTTGTTTGTTCTTAAATTAAGAAAACCAATTAAAAGTTTCTCTCAAGTCTTTCATTCATTTTGTTCTACCTTAACTTTTCAATTCCTCAAATTCTCAATAGTTTAGGGTTGGAGGTTTAGTGTAGAACGTGGAATGCATCATTATAAATGTTGGTTATAAGAACATTTTAGTTCATAACGGAATTTATACGAGTTTTGTAAATTAAGAAATATATTGTTGGGGCTTGTACTGCTTTTCAGAAAGTTGTAATTGGAATTTCAATTGAAAATGTAATTCTACAATGACTAATTGTTCTTTAATAGGTCAACTTTTAGTAACTTTATGAAACTAGACCACCGTGGTTCATATTGTGTCTCAAGTTTCTTTAATACTTGTTCATGTTCTTGCTTTTTTATTTTATTTTTTTGAATTATTACATTCGAATTATCGGTGTTACCTTTTCTTTCTTTTTTTGCCAACTTATTTTTTTGTTTTATATATTTGGCATGATATGTGATGTTGCTCCGATTTACCGTTCGTCTTCTCGAGCTGAAACTCGAAACCTCGAATCCAAAAACCTGCAAAACAGACACCGGGAGGGTTCCCATCGCTCCCGACGATGGGACTCCGACGCTCAAGTCAGTCAGATTGCTCAAATAGATCTCTCAAATTACACAAGTGTGTGTATAATTAATTGTGTATGTATTTTATATATTGTCTGTTTAAAAGCAAACATAAAGAGGGTATTTATAGACTCCCTGAGTAATTGTAGTAGGAATAGAAGTCTCAATTGTAGTTGAAGTAAGAATCTTAGTTGTAGTTGAAGTAGGAGTCCTAATTTCAGTTGAAGTAGGAGTCCATTTATTTTGATCACATCAATATGCTAGTTGAGAAGAAAGTCCAATTCTGCAAAAATATAATCAAAAGAGAGAAAAGTATAGTCTTGTTATTGACTTGTGAAATTTTAAATGGTCGTGGTGGTGTTTGTTGTCCTAGCTAATAGTATGACATTCATTGGAGACATCCTTTACTACTTTTGCTACATTCATTTTGCTTATCAATTGGACTTATAAGTTTCTTCAAAATTGTAAATCTTGAGATGAAATCTAATATACATGAAGTTGATATTTAAATAATTATATATTGTTTATTCAATAAATTTATATTTATGTATAAGCATTTATTAAAATACTGATCATACATTTCTGTAATTTAAGCTTGTTAAGTCATTAATAATCGTATTCTTTCAATTTCAGTGGCATGAAAAAGTTAATTTTGATTACATATATGTTGTACAAGCTTTGACAAATTGCGGAGTTGAAAGAATTGCAAAACCATATTCCAATCGATTATATATTGCTGCTCATTATGGGACCCAGTAAACCTATTTTATCAAACTTTCTATTTTCAAGGACCACGATTAATTTGATAGCATGTTCTTCAAAATGATACTTTATATATTGTTAATTTCCTTGTTCATGATAACTTTTTGGACGAGTCACTTTACATTTCTAACTAGATATTGGTGTATAATTTCTGGCATAAGCATGTAATTTACGAATACATAACTATATTTGAGAAACTAAATTAAATTATTTATTATCAATTGTTTGCACTACTTGTCTAACAGAGTGTCATGAAATAAACATATACAAAAATTAAGAGTTATCATATATTTCTTAAGACCTCTTAGCTATAAAGTATTACCATTTTAATTAAGAATACTTGCAAATTTCAGGTGAGTATTGAATATTGTTGAAAGTTCGGATACAAGTTTAGATATAAAAGTTTGAAAGTGAGTTTGGTGTGCAATTGGTGCACATACAATTTGGGTCGATTTGGGTTGACTCGAATCTGTAAGTTTTTTTTTTCTACTTCAGGCAAAACCTTTATATTGTATTGGTGTGACCTTTATATTCTATTGTTGTAACCTTTATGTACAAATGTCCTGACCTTTATGTACTGTAATTTAGGAATATATAAAGATATAAATGTTTGTACATAAAGATCACATGAATATCATATAAAAGTATATTTACAAATTTTGCTAATTTTTTTTTTAAGTTACAGTACATAAAAGTCATGCATTTATAACATAAATGTCAATACATAAAGTTTAAAAAAAAAAAACCAAAACTTACGGATCTGAATCGGGTCAACCTAAATTACATGAATCTTTTGATTCATGCAGCTCATGCACTTGAGAATTTGTGAAAGTTTGAATTTACATATTTGGATACTAAATTGCATTTGGAGTAACCTGAAAATTTTGGCACTGAGGTAGATAAGTGCTTACTTTGCAAATTGAACTAGCCTATATATGCTCTGACACGTCAAGCCTCAAGAGCTTGGGCTTGCTCTTCTAAGTTGGCTCAAGTGCTTAAAAATCCTTTGGGTTTACCGATTCTAAAGTTTGATGCATGCTGTTGTGTATATTAGACAACAAAGAATGAAGCTAGTGATCAGGGTCGTCCTAACAATTTGGGTGTTCTTGGGCAACCCTTAAATAAAAAAAATGTATACGTACAATTCTTGAAAATATTGTCAAGTGGTTTCACTATCCAAATTCTAAGTTTCGGGTCATATGTACGATGTTGAAAAAGTACAACACTTACAAGAAAAAAAAGTCTAAATAAATAGCAAAAGTATTATTGAAAATATCTAGATTTCCTAACATTTTGAAAAGTAAAATCATTAGCAGTCAAGCACTCAAGAACGACAATTAAAGATGATGTGAGAATGGAGGAAATTTGTGAGTATTTGGTGAGTGGTTATTGTGAAAGAGTCGTTTGTTTATATGACTTAAAAAGTAGTAATGATTTTTTATCTTCAATTAACTAATTTATTAATTTTTAGTTTTTTAGTTCTATAATTAATTTGATGGGCTTGAAATTGGAAAATATTATATATAGTGGGCTTACAATTTAAAAATATAACTAGTCTTATTTCCAATAATTAGGCCATTGAATCATTGTACATTAAGAAAAGAAAACTAATATAAATATAAATATATATATATATATACACTAAATATCTAAAATTTTTGGGCCCCTAAAATTGGGGGGTCCTAGGCCGTCGTCCTTCCGACACGGGCTCAGGACCGGCCCTGCTGGTGATCCGACCCGATCCAGCAACCCGCCCATTAAATATATATATTTTTTTCTTTTAAAGTTAATCATTTGTTAGGGTAAAGATTCGCACACCTCTCCTCCTCTTATCTTCTTCTTCTCTCCTTCTTTTCTTCTATCTTCTTGATTTCACCGTTGTCTGCCGTCGTCCTTTGCTTCTTCACCATGGATGCACCCTCATCTTCTACTTCTAAGTTTTATTCGTATATTTTTTTCTATCTTCTCCTCATTCGTGTCCAACCTTCTTTATCAAAATAACCATCAATCAATAATATAATGCAAAATGGCAATAATATTTTCATTAATTAAATAATTAACTTCCAAGAATTAACCATTGACATGAAATTAAACCCCAACAACCAACAAGCACAATCACATGCTTTGAAATTTAAAAAGTACGGCAGAACAGAGCTGACTTGGGAACAAAACCAAAGCATGCAGAAACAGAGAAAAACAGGGCAGAATAGAGGCACAAACTGAACAGCAAAATATTTCACTTTTTTTTAAGATGAAAAAAATAAGAAAAGAAACAAGATAACACAATAAATTCAAATCATTCCCCGGCAACGGCGTTTAAATTTGACCGCGCGCCGCAACGCGATAAAATTATTTAATCTCTTTCCTAACCTAACCAACTAGTAATTAGGGCAAGTCGGATGTCGATCCCACGGAGAATGCAGAATAAATCGTGTCACCTATGCTCTAATCAGAAACGGAAAAGGTTGGGGGGGGTTTGATTGAGAACCACTAACTATGAAGCGAGAAAATGTATTAAGCAAGAAATCAATATGTGAAAAGCATCCCGGTTAACAATTTGGTTATCCCCCAATCTCAATTATGTCTTAATCAATGTAACACCCCTCTCTCAAATTATCATGGAATTATCACCCCTAGTATAACAAAAAGCTCTGTTAAACCGAATCGTCTCTTAGGATTAGTTAAATTAGGATGAGATCACTAATTAACCCTATTTAATTGAATAACCCAGAACAAGCTCTCCAGATTTAATTCATTAAATGCATTAATTACCAAGACGATAGAGTGAATTAGACTCCGAATACACAAGCTCGATTCGATAATCTAGGATTATGCTACCCTAGAGATGCACGACCTCTAGTTTACCACTTATGAAAATTAAATCACAACAATTAGGATTCATGATTTAAAATTCTAGCAATCAATTATCAATTACTTAACCTAGGTGGCCAATCCAAATTAAGCATCAACAATTGAAAACAATATTCATAGATAGCACAATCAATTCCAATCAAACATCGAGAAGGGGATACGAAAGTAATTAAAACATAAAAGAAATGTGGGTTTAAACCTCCCTACTAACCGGAATTAAAGGATTAGCCGATCATCCTTGAAATCAAATCCACAATAATTGTTAAGCAATCCATCATCAAATTAATCTAGGAAATTAAAAATATATTTATCTCTCCAATCTAATCTCTCTCTAAAACTGTTCTTAACAAAACATAAACTTTCTCTCTTTCTCCCTTTATCCTTCTCACGTGAACAGTGCCAATTTTCTTATATCTTCTCCAATATGGATTCATTGGGCAATAGGTCAACAAAATGCGGCTGTGGAATTTTCATAGAGTTGGAGCCCTTTGGGCCAGACCCATTTCCTTCTCTTTTTTTCATTTTTTGTAAGTCCAAATGGCTAAATTAAGTTTCCTCCTCTTCTTTCTTTTGTCTTCTTTAATTCTTTTGGGCCTTAGAAATTAAATCGGCCCAATTGACTTCTCCTCATTCCATGATCATCTTTCTCGACTCCAAAATACTCCAAAATATCCTAAAATAATCAAGAAAATAATTCGTGAAGTATTTGGAGACATAAAAGACATATAGGTATAGAAACGGTGCATTTAATCATCTAAAATATTATAAAATCACGAATATGCCCTCGATAAAATGCACCAATTTCCTACTTGTCAATGAGGTAAGTTGGGATATCCTCAATCGACCAGTTGACACCTTAACCTTCATCTAGTGGTCGTGTGAACTTTGCGTCAGATTGGGGTATCGACTATATCAATTTGAATAGGTTTCTGACTATTTATAGATATCATAAGTCTACAGAATGTGAAGAAATCCTAGAACTAGCTGAACCAAAAAGAAGAACAGAACAATTATATGATAATGAAAGTGGTAATTTTATAAATGATTTTATTTACTTTATAATAAGTTGTATAAATTATGTGTATCTTGTTTTAGGTTCAAACAATGATGAAGATTAATCAGCACCAACAATAGATGTAAATGATGACTTTGAGTTAGATGAAGAGGTCGAGAATACTTTGGATGAGGAGCAACAACTGACATATGAGAAATTGTTGACATATATTATGAGATCAGAATGATTTATTCCATAAGTACCATCTTATGAGCAACCTGATTTGTCTAACGAGTCGACCGAGCATGTTCATCTACATAAAGAAGTCACTTTTTGTAGTAAAATTGAGTTGAAGAATGTTGTTGGGTTTTACCATTTGGAGAATCAAGTTGAATATCGTGTGAATTATTCTAACAAACATAGATGGTACATGAAATGCAATCAAAAAAACTGTCCATTCATACTCAATGCATCCAAGAAATTTGGCATTTGGAAAATCTCGAAGATTGTTTTATAACATATATGTTCACGTGATTAGAACAATAGTGCTCTTCTTAAACTTCCAATTATTTTGATCGGTGAGTACTATGTTGAAACACTTCGAAAAGAAAATTTCAATCTCTATCCTAGGGGCATCATTGAAGAAATGAATGAGTGACATGGTTTACATCTTAGTTATAAGGTGCATTGAGAGCAAAAAGTCATGCAATGAGGGTTGCATACGGAGATTCGAATAAGTCATTTGCAATGCTTCCAATGTACTTGGAGGTCTTGAAAGTTGCTAATCCAGGGACATATACAGCTTTGGATGCACATCAAAATGGAAAATTCAAATACGTGTTCTTTGCATTAACAACATTTATTCACGGATTTCAGAGATATTCACGGTCGGTTATAGTAGTAAATGGGTATCACCTGAAAGGCCAATATAAAGATATTGGATTTCTTGCTATGTTAAAAGACGGTAATGATAAAAAATTTCCATTGGCAATTGACATAGGAAATAAAGAGAATGATGAGTCTTGGATATTGTTTTTGAAACATGTTTGTGAAGCATTTGAATGCCCAGATCAATTGCTTATAGTGTCTGATCAACACGACACCATTAGCAATGTCATCAAGGAAGTGTACTCTAATGCAACTCATAGTTTATATTATTTTCATTTGCAATAAAATTTAATCAAACATTAATCACATTTGGTGGGACTTTTTAACAAAACAACATATTGTTATTAGTCCACTGAATTAGATCGGTACATGTTTGTGTAAAAGTTTGAATGGTGTAGAATTGTATTATATAAAAAGTGACTTATTATGATACTATATTAACCACTTTCTATTTTATTAATAGGTACATAAACAGTCTACAATCTTCTTGAGTCATAAATGCGATCTGATTGCTGAGGAATCGGAGTGGTAGTCCACGGGCTCGTAGTGCTAAAATCTAATGTTTGATAAGGAAAAATAACAGATAACAGGTCCACAACAGGTGTAGAAGTCTTAGAGACCGATTGATGTGCATCTGATGGCCAACTCTTCCAAACGTCGGATGATGGAGGATCATACTAATATACAGATGGAGGATCATGCGGGTGTGTAGATGGACCCTCAAACCGATATGCATCTGAATAAGAGTAATAATGGACGATCATACTGATATATATCTGGGGAAGTGTAATGAAAAATAGATGGACGATATACCCCAGAAGGAAATTTTCTCTACTCCCCCAATCTTTACTTTACACCACACCGACTCCACTTTTGTCATAAGGCTTGGAATCAGATCAAGATAAATCTCCATAGGAACTAGTCTCTTAGATTTCGCACATAAGAGATTAAGACGCAGCCTAGGGTTATGGGGAAAGATGTAGATCTATTGAAATCGATCTGGACGATCTGTCTCATGTCTGAAAAATGTCTTGAGCTGCTCACGCACAAACGATGGGACTGATGCTCTAAACGCTCTGTCTCATCCTTGATACTATCCACCATACGTGAAAACTACCCGTCAAAATAAACATGTATCTGTGTAAAACGATCGTCCAACACATGGGTGAATCAAAAGAATAACTCGTTATATTCTGATGCACCCACAAGATTCGTAGCAAGCGGAGGTGACGTATTATGTGACGAAGAAGGCACCATATGAGCCCATCTTCATGGTGCCTATTGTCTAATCAAATTAGAAGTGATAGACGATTCATGTTGATGTGTAAAGGGATGTGTCAATGAATAAGTGTAGAAATCATCTTGTATCTCCGGTATGTGAAATGGTGATCTATGCTCCGAGAATGTAGTGTCAGCATCAACAAAATTAGACATGTGGTGCTGCCCCTCAACACCCCTTGATGGCGAGTCAACCTTACCCATATAATCCACATCAGGGATTTGAGGAGAATCTATGGATGACCTTATCGAAGTGGCTGGATAGGTTGTTGTTCGAGTACTTCGATGGCCTCTTACATGGGATGATAAAACATCTCATCATTTGGACGTGTGGCTCGTGTGTGTGGACGTGTGGAAGAACTAACTGTCTAGCAGGTCTATGTTAATAAACTGCCAATATGACTTACACTCCTCCTCAAAAATAGAAACAAGGGTCTCGAATAAGTTAAGATGTAAACTAAACAAATTAAGAATAAGTGGTTGTTTGTTAAATGCATTTTAAATAAATTTGATTATATAAAATTATGGTGTCAAAAATACATCGGCATCTAATGTGTTTGTAACATCAATAATGGACTTCATCAAACACCATTTCAAACATCGAGGTATGTGACGTGTGTCAAGTCTCCGACTAGCAAATGTACCAGTCATGAGAATGGCCTCGTACGCCCAAATCTTAACATGATACTCAAGTATTTTAGTATATCGATATCGTTAATAAAATTAATATCATGTGCATATTACTTTTTTAGAAAACAAATCACCAAATGAGCAATAGAGAATCCGTAGATGTGGTATGTGAAGGTCTGATGGTATGTTGTTGTGGAATAAAAATGGGGAGCTTGTCCATGTGTTGTAACAGTGCCAGATAAAAGAACTTTCCCTATGGAAAACTCTCCCATCACTCTTCCTGATCCACTAAATCACAAACCCATATATCCACATGGGTGTTTTTGAAGTCAACTCCAAAAAGTAAATAATACACTGTGAGAATTTTAGCAATCTTCATAACAAACTCCTAGCATTGGTGAAACTCCCCATTAATGAATCGATTACGGAGATTTGAATGCTTCACCTTAGGCGAACCATCAACAACTCTATAGTATATTCCAACTTCATATGGAATATCTCGGCTAGAGAGACAAAAATCTGAGTCGTCAAATCACAAACCCGTAATAAGAACGAACTCTCTCCTCGAGAATCGACAACGACGATATCTGATACAGAATCATCTCTCATGCTTGTTCGGATGGATCCTAGGTCGTACCTCACGGGACACGAGGATATGTAGAAAAGTATTACATGACTCTACTTCGATCGTCCAATACAAGAAGTGGTCGAAAGACGTTGACAGAAAATGACGCAAACAATCCCTACCTATGGATGATAGCTCTTTTATATCTTCTAGTATACTCAACCACATATACCCATTAATATAAACATGCCGACCTTGAGAACCCTCACAAATCTAAGCCCAATCCAACTAAAATATGTAACAGATATCAATTTATTTTTAATATATACATTATTTATAGTAAAATTATTTATGAATTTATTTCCTAACGAAAGTCAATTTTTGATACATAGATTTAGCTAAGTTTTAACTTAATATCAAATTTCATAAAAAATATATTTCATAAAAGAATAATTTGATTTATATGTATTTCATTGAATTTTTTTAACTCGACAACAAATTTCACAAAAAATATATAATATAAAATATTAATTAAATGTGTATGTATTTCATTAAAAGGTTATGGACTTATGGTGTGATTAGGAAAAAAAAAGGAAAAAGAAGGGAATTAAAGAAAAAACTGAACACTCTTTCAAGTTAGGTGTAACCACATCTACGGTAAAAAAATAAAAATAGAAGACTCTTTTAAGTTAAGTGTGATCATGTCTAACTCTAACTAGTCACTAACTTAAAAAAATAAGAAAAAAATAGAAGGCTCTTTCAAGTTAGGGCGTAGTGGCGCCTAACCCCAGCTAGTCATTAAATATGGATTAATTTTAAAAAATAATATTAATTTTAATCTATTTTGTTTATGTATCAATAAGAATTAATGAAATTATAATTACGTGTATGGCCATCCTAAGAGCTATAAATTACGTGAAAGGCTTAAAGATGGAAAATTTTGTGTAGGACATTCATATGTTGTAATTTTGTGTACGAGTTATAAAATGTTGGTATTTTCATGTAAGGTCTTGACTTTGTGTAATTTCGTGAATGACATTTAATGCCACAATTTCATGTAGGCTTGATAATTTGGTAATTTCGTATACAACATTTAATGTCACAATTTTGTGTAGGCTTGATAATTGGTAATTTCGTGTAAGGTTATTTTCAGTATTTTCGTGTAAGGTTATAAATTAGGAATTTTCGTGTATGAGTACTACAACAAGCCTCAACAATATTTTCGTGATCGAATTTTGGGCAAAATAACAAGTAATAACAAGTCTCAATAATAATTCCGTGTTCGAATTTCAGGCAAAATAACAAGTAATAAATTCAAAATACTCCAACAAGGCTCAACATCAGTTCATACAAATCAATTTCACTCAACAATCAACAAAAAAATAAGGGTAGAATAAACATTTTAGTGGAACAAAAAAAATTCTGAAAATTAATTCGAACATAAACTCTTCCAAATTTGAATTTCGTGTATAAAATTCAACAAACAACAAGCAGGAAGTTCGAACTACTCATAGCATGAAAATACTTCGAAAACTAACCTCTTCGGCCATCTTTCTTTGTAACACTCCCAAACTTTGGTGATTTGAAATAATTTAAGAAACACATATATGGGAATGTTAGGTTCCTGACTTAAATTAAAACGCAACAAGACTTCATAATACTTGAAAGGAACTTTTTCGATTGAAATATACCATCATTTATATATAGGATCTAAAATATATATTTACAACAAAGGACTCATTAACGGTTTCATTGTCCCAAAGACGAGTATCTGAAAATAAGCTCAAAAAGTTCATCTCGAGCATGGCATATGAACAAACTAACTGGCCATTAAGGAGATGGATTATCTCTGCACGTCATTATCTACATTATAAAAACTTATTAATGAGCAATAGGCTCACTGAAACTTATGCACACAATCACGTATAATGAATTATATTATGCAATATGCGTTTTCATATTCATTTATTTTGAAAATATTCTTTATAGGGTATCCGAAAGGTTGGTACTCAATCAATATAAGTAGGCCGTATAAGCATTTCATTAAGATTGGCCAATCATCATATCAAAATATCTACTCTCCGTTAGTTAATCACTATCACTAGTACCCCCCCAACATCAGCAGACCGTATACATATTGCCTACTCTCCGATAGCCAAACACCATTCAAATTATTCCTTCTGTTAGTCAACTATCATCTGTAGACCGTATAATCGTGTTGCCTACTCTCAATCAACTAAGCACCATACTTCCTCTTTCAAAACACCTTTTATATGCATTATGAATCATAAGAACCACACATACAATTCAATTGTAAACATAGAATAAGAATTCAAATATCATTTAAATCACATGAATGAATTAATTCCTGCAATGCAGCAATTAAAAGCTTCAACTTATCTTAATTCCAATGCGAGCACAATATTAGAAGTGTTTGTCTTTGGGGAAGATGTGATGTGCTTATAAATCTAAAAGAATCAAGCATGCATATATATCTTTAAATATTCATTCAATGAAGATACAATATCATTCAATTACACATATCAAGTCTTATAATCCTACATCTTAATATCATTCTTAAACTTGCAGCCCTAACTTTGCAATAAGACACTAAGAACTCAATGAATGAAACAACCTATGCTCTTGCTTAAATTAACATAAATAACCAACTAAGTTATCTATCCTCTAACTCTTCAAGCACACTTCCAAACATTATAACTATACCATACATCAATAAAATAAATATACAACAACAACTTACAAGATTCACAAGTTCAATTAAACTACTTTAAGCAACATAGTTATCTTCAATTCATCTTCATATTAATACATATAATATCAGATCATATGAAATACTATATAGACATAATTTTAAACATAAAACATAGGGATAGGACTAGACCTCGAAAATAAGCTTAAAGATGCAATGTTTTAAGCAAAACAAGCACCAAACTATCTTCAATTCATCTCATATGCAACCACCACGATTGATTTCAATTTTGTATGGGTTTTGGGGTTCTAAGAATAATGAAAGAAAGAGGAGAAGAGGGCTGGATGTTTTTGGAGCTAAGGTGATCAAATGAGAACATAAAAGTCATTTCCTACCACTTTTGACTTTGCAAAAGAGAATCACTTGCCTTATTCTAATTGTCTAGACTTATTTAGGTATGAAATGGGTAGCATGCCACGTTTTTAGCCTTAGAAAGGTTTAAGAAATTGATAAAAATCACAAAAATCAAGTGCAACACCATACAAATGCTTTTGGTGCAACCTAGTTAACGTTATCAAATTGCATTATTTTTCTTATTTCACAATTATAAATAAATGAAATGAAATTCATAACTTAGAAGTGTAAACAAAATAATCTAGCAATGTCATTTTAGAGATATTATGCATTTAGCGTATTTATAACCGTTTTCAGCACATCCATATTCTCTTCCCAAGCCAAACCTTTCCACTGTAAAAGAAGTACTTAAAAGAATATATTAGACATGCTTATAAATGCATTTTAATGTAGGATGCAAATTATTAGAGAATTGGACGTTACATTCTTACACAAAAATCCATCGTGAAATTGCAGTATCCTTCACTGCCTTAGATCTGCCACCTTGTGCCTTAGATCTACAGTAGTTCACAAAATTCTGATGACCCCCTAGACCGCAGTTCATGAAATTCCGATGAAAATCGTGCATTTGAATTTTTAAAATTTTAAACTTACATTCTACCACCGATATCTTTGAATATATATATAAGTTATATGAGTAATACCTATACATGTAACAAATAATACTTTAATAATATCTATCACTAAAATAAAGTAAAACAAAATAACTAATACCTTATATAATACCTAATGAGTATGCAACTAATAGCTTATGAATAAACAAAGTTTATAATACATTTTAGATATAAAAGTAATACCTATAGACTTTTGTGATAAATAAATAATATCTTTATATAACAAGTTATACATTAAGGTAAAATAAATAATATATTTTACTAAAAAAAAGTTAAACAAAGTAATGTCTTTAGAAAAACAATAATATCTTTAAATAAAACAAATAGTACTTTTCACTAAAGAAGTAAAATGTAAACATATAATTTTGTTATACAACTAATACCTTATAAGTATGCAACTAATACCTAAATGTAATATCTTATAAGTAATTAATATCTTATAAATATTTAACTCATATTTATCACTGAACAAGTAAAGTGTAAACAATTATTTCAGTTATAAAGTAATAGCTTATGAGTATGCAGCTAATATCTTATGAGTATACAACAATTACCTGTCATTGAACTAGTAAAATATAAACATATATTTTAGTTATTTATACAAGGTATACCTTATGAATATGCTGCTGATACCTTTTGAGTATATAACTTATATTTTAGCTGAAATATTTATACAAATTAGGTGGTGCGTGGGCCTACATCAACTTGGCGTGGTTGTACGTGAAGGTGGTCCACACATGAGGTCAAACGTTATGAATCTAAGGATCCATACCCATGGGGTATATAAGTTTTTGTCGACAACAAAATGGTGGTAATATCTTTACAAAGGCTCTCTCTGGGCAGTTCTTGACTTAGCTAAGACAAAGCTTAATAATATCTTCTGAGTCCTCCCTTAATCATTTTAGCTGAGGGGGCATGAAAAATACCTTATCTATTCTAGCTCAGCTTATCCAGCTAACAAGACTATTCTTGGTACACCATAACACAAAAAGGACAAGGAAGACATCACGACAATTACTGTGCAGTAGATTGATGATGCTAGACTTCCCTCAACCTTGTACGGAGTTTGTTATATAGTTATTTGTGTAGCCAAGGAGAGTCCGTGTAGTGTCATCTTTAACGTAATTAGTATCTTAGCTATATATTGTAACTATTGTTCGATGAGAAGTAATGAGAATTCGGCTTCTTTCACACAAGTCCAAATTTAGCTCTCACTATTTCACTGTCTTTTATGATTATCTATCTTATTATTATCGGAATCAACTTTTGCCTATAGTGTTACTTATACAACATCAAGTAATTACTAGTATTTAATTGTTATTACTTGTATAATAGTAATATTTGTTTGCCGAAATGTTAGTACATGTTCACCTAAAAGATATACTTGTTTTGCCGAAAACTATCTATTTTTTACCTGAAATATACTAATTTATTTTACTAAAAGGTATCTAGTAATACAAAAATTACACGAATTGCCAACAACATATGTCGTCGATAATCATATTATTTTTGTCGGTAATTGATTTACAGATAGAATATTCGATAGAAAATTATGTTAGTAGTTTTCTTGTCGTTAATTTTTTGCAACGGAAAAACATTTTCATCGCTATTTACTGAAAGAATGGTTTATTGCTACCTAATTGCTAACCAAAAAAAAAAACAAAAAAGAGAGAACCATGGAAAAAATTTCCAAATAAATCCATAATAATACCAACAGAGGTATAATATTGCCGATTGAAATCGCCATTGCAAAAAATAGGTAAATTTTTATCAACAATAATGTTTCAAAAAGAAATTACAAAGAAAATAATACTTTATGGACGAATTTCACTTTGTTGGTAAATTGGAAAATAAGAAAAATATAAAAGCAAATATTAATTTACCAATTGATTAAATTTTATCAATAATGTTGAAATATTTTTTAAAAAATTATTACTTAAATTAAAATCAAACAATATATTATTGTTATTATTATTTTTATGAAGAACATTATGATAAAAATTAAAATTATTGAAGTAAAATACCAGATCAATATTCATTTACGAAAATAAAAAGAAATTCAAAATATATTGTCAATCATCACTATTATGTCTTCTTAATCGAAGTCTTGTTTGAATAGTTGGTCATCTTCCGATAAATCGTCATTTTCGTCAGTGTCATCTCATTCATTGTCATTAATTTTTTCGATTCTCCCATTTGTATCAGCCAAATTACACAGATCATTATCAATATGAATGAAAGAGTGAGTATCAATTTCATCTTCTTGGAATTAACAGTTGTTCAATTGATTATACCACATTACTTGTAATGAGGGAAGAACGTCCACAACTGATCTACATTTGACATTGCAAACTGCCCACCAGTCCCTTTTAGCTCGCTTTTAACTGCTCAATTAGTAGACTTGACTAGCCTCAATTGCTAATATAAATAGTATTTCGTATTGATTGAATCTGCCTATATATATCTTTTTTTATGTTCCTTTGTTGCCAAATTTTTTTTCCAACATACGCCTTCTCTTATTCACCACAGACATTCTTTTTCTCATTCGTCTTCATGATTTTGCCTTCTCTTCTTCATCATGATTGCACACTTCGTCTTCATGATTTTATCTATGTTCGTTGCTGTCCTCCTTCTATTCAGCATGGTTGCACTCTCCTCCTCTTCCCAATGGTTGCAGCCTCCTCTTCTTCTTTCTCTTCTCAATATTTCATATGATGTTAGTCTTCTTCTGTTTTATCTTCTTCTCCTCCTTCAACTTATGATTCTATGTTATAATGATTTTAAAATATTAGAAACCACTTTTTGCAATAATGTACATTTATTTGTAGATATTTTAAGGAAGAAGATGATAAATATGAATTTAATTTTAAAACTTTAAACATTGACTCTATAGTACAATGATATATTTTGAATATATGGGTTATTCTTTTAAGTTATACGAGTAATACCTTACATTTCAATAACTTGTAAATTTTTTTATGATTTAAACTTAAACTTTAAAGAACAATGATACCTTTTGAGTTTATAAATAATATCTTGCAATCATACGAGTAATACCTTACAATGCAATAACTTGTTAAATAACATAATATCTTATAAATAAATAAGTAATAACTTTGAGTAATACTGTACAATTCAACAATTAACTTGTTAAATAACATAACATCTTTCAAATAAATAAAATAAGTAATAACTTTAAATAAAGTAGGTAATACTTTTCAATAAAACAAATAATTTATTTAAGATAAAATAACTCTAGATAAACAAAGTAATACATTTTAGATAAATAAGTAATACTATTACACCTTTGAGATAAACAAGTAATACCATCACATATTATAAATAATACCTTTCGGTAAAATAAGTAATATCTTTTATTAAAACAAAGTAATACCTTTAAATAAAATACGTAATACATTTCGATAAAACAAGTAATACTTTTTGATAAGCAAATAATCAATTTACATGTATAAGGAATACCTTTGGAATAAAGAAGCAATATCTTTCGATAAAACAAGTAGTATTTTTTCATTAAAGCAAGTAATATATTTGACAAAACAAATCACATTGACAAGTAATAACTTTTTTGTGAACATATATTTTAATTATATAAATAATGCTTTTGAGTATTTAACTAATACATTATAAATATACAATTAATGTTTTATAAGTATACAATTAATATCTTAATTGATAGAAATGTATGCAAATCAAGTAGATGCATATACATTCCAATTAAAGTGTGGGTGCAGGTGTGTGGAAGCCTTTTCATTTTATTCAATTGTCCAAAAGTATCAATAATAAATTTTCATTTAGTACTATTTGAATAAAATGAAATCAACTATAAAAAAATATTCATAATTTTAATTTAATATCTGAAAAAAAAAGTATTTTGTGAAATTTTATAGTTGATTAAGAAAAGCATAACAATTTACATAGTTTTGTCACTAAAGTACTAAAACTTGGTTAATGTAGAGGGTTTAGTGCAATTGATCCTTATTGATATATAGTTGTTATAATTTTAAAACATATTTACATTATCATATATATAAATTAATTTAGGTTTTTCAGCATTATTAAATTTTATATGTAGTTAATATCAAAAATCAAGTTCAAATATGATAGTTTTTTTTATATTAACTTTTTGATTTTTCAAATTGCACTCAAAAGTTCACGATTTTTTAACATCGAAAACTAATGTAATATTTAGAACATTTTTTCCGATCGATATCGAAATTGATGTCCCGGTTACAAATTAATTCTTTAATAAAAGTCAAATATATTCAAATTAATTTTCACGTCATGTATGTGTTGCTCAACTAGTCAAAATTCTTTGACAAATATATAGTAAATAAGTTTTGTTGATAAAAAAGCTAAAAATTAATGATCCAATTGATATTTAAAAAAAATAATTAAAAGACGGATTTAAATATAAACATTGGCTATAATTAAGTGATGAGTTAACAATATCCATTACTTGCTAATAATTACAGTTAACGACAGTTACATGTCTCAACGTCTATTAAGCAACACGATTACAACAATCACTTGCATATTTGCAAGGCAAGCCTAATTTCAGGGGGGTAGAAAAGGGAAAAAAAATACAATAGACAAACACAAACAGGCTTTTGCTTCACAAGAGTTTTCTAACTTAATTCTATGACTAGGACTGCAATTAAGACTAAAGATTATTACCTGAGAACAACAAGCAATGATACTTTGAATTAGTTTAAAATCATGAAGCTTCTCTATGTCTCGAACATATTTACAAAAACGTTAGGCCGACCAAGACATTGGTCCCTGCAACATCGCAAAGACGAGTATTAAGATTGGATCGATCAGTTGCAGTGTGATGAAAAGGAGTGTGCTTGATAATGAGTCCCAAACCATTTAAAAGAAGCATAGATAACATTTATCTGTAAATAGAGGTGTTTACCTTTTAAATAATACATTTAATCACTGCCAAAATCTTCATAACTCAAGCCCTCTGATATAGTATCCAGCCTCTTAATATCTGCACACAAGTAGAGAAAAGTTATCAACATGCTTAACCATTTTTAGATCGAAGACAGTATCAAATGCCAAAAATGGAACCTTGTTCACCCCTGATTTGAGAGTCAAGGAAGTTTGCATCCGTTCCAAGGAATGGAGATCTCGAGTAGTTCTCTAGTATATCTGCAGAGATCAAGGCAAAAAAAAAAAAAAATACAATGAACTAACTCCTTACGAACTGATGAAAAGTTGGAGTTTGAGAGAGAAAGAGAGCCAACCAGTACTATTAGAAAAATCAGCTGTCAAATCTGATAAACTGAAGTTTCGAGGTATCTGACCCAAAAATCCAAATGAGTTCATCTCGGCGTCCAACATGGTCTCATTCAATGATTGCGCACTCGACTCGCCACTATTGAAAGGAGAAACAGATGCTTCTCCAATAGCATTACGAGGTTCTAGAAGATTGTTGTCAGCACCAAACATAAAGGGGGAATCGCCTCCATAACCACTTTCTGACTTAATTATCACGCCATTCATCTGTTGCACCATTCCTGTGTTGGAGTTCTGAGCTAATAGCATGTCTTCTGAAACATCAATTCTAACAGCATGACCTTGCACATTGACCGGAACCTGCATGCTTGGTTGCACAGCTGACATACCATTAGTGTAAACATTAGGTAAAGTGCTAACAGCTTGGTGCATGTTTTCGGGTTTTACAGGTGGTCCAGCAGGTTGGGCGACCTGGTAAGCTGAGTTGTTATGCACTGCCAAAGTGTGTAAAAAAAAAAAATTATTTCTTTAATCAAACTAATATAATAATTTCTGATAAGAGTTGACTCTAGGCACTTTCAGTACTATTCCATAACACTACGTGTAATGTTTGATTATTAACTGTGTGTACCCTCAGTATCCAAGATAAAACTTATAAACCAGCAAAATACTTCACTCTTGTAACAAGATGCTAGTTAGTGAGAAAAATAGAAAGACACTTTTTCTTTACTTGGTGTCCGCATTTTTTTAATTTGCGAATGATGAGATGAGACAAGCACCGTGGCTTCCAGGAAACTCCATCATTCACATTGGTCCACTCTTATTTACATTGACCCTTGCATGTATGTACATTTATAGAATATGAATGAGTCATCCTATATATGTGCTAAAAAAATAATAATATTTGTGTGTTATCTTCTAGCAAAGGTGATGAATGAGACACTAATCGGACCACGCACCAAGAAAGATCATATTTAATGGGTCCCACATATGATCCACTCTTTGGACTTTGCTTACGACCAAACATCACAACGTGCCTCTTTAACAAATATTATTGCTTACAAAACGATATTATGTGAGATGTGTCCATTGCAATTTAAATTTTATAATTCATATGTTTATGTATAATGAGGCTCCGTTATATAATAATTATTTGTAAGATGATTTCATATTAAGTTTTTGTGATATTATTTGTGATATTAAAGCATAATCATAATTCATATTATTTCAGTTATATTATGATACTCACTGTATGACACATTAATATGTGTCAATTACTAACATATTAGATATTTAGTATATACATTAATTTCACTTTTTATAATTTCAGAAGATGAAATCTATATATCATCAGTGGGCATATTAAGAATTGTTTACAATGAATATTTTAACATTTTTGTGTATTATTTATATATAAAAGTAAAGAAGTTCAAAAATACAAATATATCACTTTCCCACTCAAAAATATCATGTCACAAATTAAATAAATATTAATAAATGTATAATAAAACATTTCTTTGCAAGTTATCTTATATCATTAAAATTCTTCTAATATCAGTTTTTTTAATGTTGGATCTTTTAGTTGGACTTTTTAGTAAAAAGATGATAATTATTTGAATATTTCATTTCATCTATAAGTCATTTTATATGACTCAAATACTATGTAAATAATATTGACCAATGTAATTAGCATTATACTTGTTATTTTTATTGGTAATTTGTTTATATTTTATTTGTTGATGGTAGATAATTAAAAGTAATTTTATAATTCTTAAAAAACATTTTTTACTTATTATATTTGTATATTTACTTAAATAACATTTCAAAATTCTAAACATATACAACTTCCATTATAATTCTTCTTCTTCATCATTTTCTTCTTTCTTTTTATTATTATTATTATTATTATTATTATTATTGAATAGAGGTAGTAATTTAAAATAATTTAAAGTAAGTGTTTAAATAAATAAATTTTAATTAATATAGATACTAATATAAAAGTAAGATAATATACTATTACTGTTGATGGATTATTGTTGACTAAATGGTCAACTTTTTAATTAACAAGTTTTGTTAATTATATTCTGTCCAGAAATAAATGATGGCTGGAATGTTGCCCTAACAAATCTATGGCAACATTCATCTCTGTTTTGTCTTACTTCACAAATACTTCGATTATTTTGCATTTGTGTCTTGTGATACTATTTTGCAGGTGTTAGACTAAGTTAACAAGAGTGGTGAACGTGTCAAGAGAAGATGCAACAAGAATGCAACCGTTTTGAGAAAAATCCTTTTGCATGTGCTTGGAGTGGACTATGTCAATCATGGTAAAACATTCTATCTAACCAACTGGAGGAATATTCTCACGCATGTTTGAGGATCTTGATGAGCAAGACTCCACGTTTTTGAGTGGCTGTGTTTTAGGAATGTTAGTTAGGTTATTATCTTGGAAGATATCTATAAATAGGAGGGTTACTTTGTCTTGTAACTCACTCCTTCAAGCTTCAACATTCATTTATCCTAGAGTCCTTCCAAGATAGAATTTTGTGAGCCTGAGCGTACATTGTATATTCAAAGAGAGTTTTTCTTTTTGATCATTAGGATCTTGTGTGAGTTCTTTTCTTGTAGGTTTATGCCTATTTTGGAATTCATTTGTATTCACTTTTATTTGTGAATAAATTTTTGCCTAAGGCACCTCAAGATATATATTTATATATATCTTGAAAAGTTACCTCTTTGAGTCATTTTTAATTTCCACTACAAAACTTTGCTGAAGTGAGTGTTGTGTCATGTGTTGAGGCAACATCTTCGATATCATTTGCCTCTGTTCACTTACTTTTATTTGAAACCAGATCCCACTTTCCAACAAGTGGTATCAGAGCCAACACTCGATACACTGAGTGGTTGGGTCTTGTCAGCTTGGTCATGGATCTGGCAAATCCTAATCTTGGGAGACTTCCTGTTCTTGATGGTACTAACTATGCATTTTGGAAGATCCGCCTACGTGCACATATCATGTCACTTGATTATCATGCATGGAAGACGGTTGTTAATGGTTATGTTGTTCTAAAGACTACACGAGATGAAGATTGTGATGTCGTGGACAAACCGGAATCGGAGTGGACTCAAGCCGAACTCAATGAGGCAGTAGCAATGAAAAAGCTCTCAACGCCATTTTCTCATGGGTTGACATGCATATGTTCAAACTGATTCAAAACTGTGCTACTTCGAAACAAGCTTGGGACATCTTACAAAGACATTGTGAAGGTGATGCAAGTGTCAAGGAGACAAGGTTGCGGATACTTTCCAGTCAATTTGAAAAGCTCCGAATGGACGACAATGAGAAACATCACATCGTACTTTGAGAAGGTAATAGACATTGCTAATGAATGTCAAATGCTTGGTGAGCCCATAAACAACAAGCATTTGGTGTACAAAGTCATTCGCACATTACCCAAAAGGTACAGTCTCAAAGTCTCTGCTATAGAAGAAGCTCATCATCTTGCTTCCATGGATCTCAATACTCTTATGAATATTTTGAAAAATTTTGAGGTTAACATGTTGTCTCAAAAGGATAAGTTAAAGGGCAAGAGTGTAGCTCTTCAGGCTCAAACCTCAGATGAAGATCACGAAGAAGAGGATGAGGAATTGGAAGAAATTGGAGAAGGTGCAAGTGTAGCCTTGATTACCCGTAAGTACAATGCCATGGTAAGAAAATTCAATAAAGAGAAAAAGGTATTCAAGCCAAATGAACAGTATACAAAAAACGCTTTCCAAAATCAAAAGAAAACTTTTCAATCTCAAAAGGAAGGTAACACTAGAAGAAATTCTGAAGTTTCTAAATTTGATCCTAAACATCTTGAAAAAATTCAATGTTGAGCATGTTCCGGTTGGGGTCATTACGCAAATGAATGTGCTAATACTCTAAGGAAACATGATAAGAATTTTTGGGTTTCTTTAAGTGATGATGAATCAGATGATGAAGAGGTTGAAAAGAGTTCAACTGCAATGATGGCTACAATACATGAGCAGTTCTTGCCGAACAGTCAAGATGTTGGACGAAATGTTGGGATAACATTTTCACCAACATCTGCTTCTGCTGAAACTAAAAGGTATGTATTGTTTGATTATCCAGATGTAAAATGTTTTCATGGGGCCATTGGTGTTGATGCAGATGATCAAGACGAGGAAGGCTTGGATAAAGATGTTCTACTTGGAGAATTGCAAGAACTATACACAGCTTTGCTAAAAGAATGGAAGAAGGAGAAGAGGAGTGTAGAGAAATTGTCCAAGGAGAATGATGAACTCAAAGACTCTCTTACCAGACTTGAGGTAATGCTCAGTAAGAAAGATATTGAAATTTCTAATCTCATGTCTAAGGTAGAGTCGGCCGAAGCAACCTTTTCAAAGTTAAACAAAGGAACAGCTAAGTTGAATGAATTTCTTAACTTAAATCAATCTGGTAATTTTGGTTTGGGTTATCAAAACTTTGCAAAAAATTTTGTGCCGGTTAAGGATAAAACTTTGGATTTTTACACTTCAAAAGATATTGAATGTTCTAAAGAATCTTTGAAAAAGGAATTTGTCTGTGATTTTTGTTCTAAGCTTGGTTACATTAAGCCTCACTATTTTAGATATAGAAGAAAGCTGTTACAGAAACAGATGTTGCCCAAAGTGTTGCCCAACACTTCGAACAACATCTCGGATCTGAATAGAACTGAGGCTGTTTGCAAAGAATCTTGTGCTTCAAAATCTGATGAAACTTGTTTTGTGGTATACACTGTTTTAAAAACTAACGTTTCAGGTTCATGGTATTTCGAACAAAGAACTTTTTGAAAGATTATGTTCCTTTGAATGTTGGAATGGTCACTTATGGAGAAGGCTCTCAAGGAAAGGTTATTGGAAGAGGAAGGCTTAATGTACCTGGATTTTCTTCCTTGAATAATGTTTTACATATGAATGGTCTTACGGCTAATTTGATTAGCATAAGTCAACTATGCGATGATGATCTACAAGCAAGATTTAATAAAAGTTCATGTGAGGTCTTTGCTAATGATGGTGCTTGTGTCATGACAGGTACAAGATCAAAAGACAATTGCTATTTGGTTGAAGAACAAATAGCTTGTCTTCAATCAAGAGTGGATGACACCTCTTTGTGGCACAAGAAATTAGGACACGTAAACTATTGGAATCTTGAAAGGCTGAACAAATATGAAGAGGTTAGAGGTCTTCCTAAGTTGAACAAGGCAGGTACAATTGTGTGTGATGATTGTCTCAAATGTAAGCAAACTCGTGTTTCACACAATGCAACGCATCTTGATGGAAAATAAGGTACAACGCATTGCTTTCAATTGTTACACATGGATCTAATGGCTCCAATTGAGGTAGATAGCTTGGGAGGTAAGAGATACTCGTATGTCATTGTGGATGATTTTTCTAGGTAAACATGGATATATTTTTTGGAAGAAAAGTCTGAAACTTTTGACATGTTTAAAATGCTACATGCTAGGATTAGGAATTTATTTTCCTCACATATTTTCCGCATTAGGTCTGATCATGGTAGAGAATTCGAGAATAATTCCTTCACTAACTTTTGTGAAAAGAAATGAATTTTTCAAGAATTTTCAGCCCCCAAAACTCCACAGCAAAATGGAGTAGCTGAGTGGAAAAATAGGACCTTGCAAGAAATGGCAAGAGTTATGCTAAGTTCAAAAAGTCTTTCTAAAAGATTTTGGGTCGAAGCAGTAAACACTGCTTGTGTCATTTCAAATAGAGTATACTTAAGGCCAGGAACATCAATGACTCCATACGAAATTCTGAATGGGAAGAAGCCTAACTTAGCTTATTTTCATATATTTGATTGTATTTGTTATATCTTAAATGACAGAGATCAGCTGAGTAAATTTGATTCCAAAAGTGATAAGGGAGTGTTTCTTGGTTATTCTCAAAACAGTCATGCTTATAGAGTCTATAATTTAAGATTAATGACTGTCCAAGAAACTGTGAATGTGGTTTTTGATGATTTACGTGATATTACAGGCAAGGAAGATGATAGCCGATTACTGGAAATTGTTGAGAAAACTGAAGAAACAACAGAGATAGATGTTGTCCAAAATGTTGAGGTAACATCTGATCCAACACCTGTCTCTGCAATTTTAGAAGAGTCCAGTGATCAAGAAACTGCACAACAGCAGACTGTGCTCGATCCAGTAAGAAGAGATCCTCCCTCAAGGATAAGGAATGTTCATCCAAGCTCACAAGTTATAGGACAAGTAAATGAAGGTATAAGAACTCGAGGTAAAAGGAGAAATTATCGAGAGATAGTAAGTCATGTCTGTATGTCAACGATATTCTTCGAGGTAAAATTTACTTGCTTTGTGTCTAATTTTGAACCCAAGAATGCTAAGAAAGCCTTACAAGATAATTTTTTGATAATGGCTATGCAAGAAGAGTTAGAACAATTTGCCAAAAATAATGTGTGGTCCCTTGTTCCTAGACCTTCAAACACGAATGTAATAGGAACTAAGTGGATTTTTAAGAACAAAACTGATGAAAATAGCATTATTGTTCGAAACAAAGCTAGACTTGTAGCTCAAGGCTATACACAGGTTGAAGGGATTGACTTCGATGAAACCTTCGCACCTGTGGCTAGAATTGAGTCTACAAGACTTTTGCTTGCTATTGCATGTTATCTGAAAATTACCTTGCACCAAATGGATGTTAAGGCAGCATTCTTGAATGGTTATTTGGATAAAGAGATCTACGTTGAACAACCAAAAGGGTTTGAAGATCCTTTTAGCCCAAATCAAGTATACAAGCTTGATAAAGCTCTCTATGGCTTGAAACAAGCTCCTAGAGCATGGTATGCTAGGCTAACTGATTTTCTACTTCAATTTGGTTTCATTGAGGTGAGGCTGATTGTACTCTTTTTATTAAAAAGTCGGGGACTAATACTTGTATAGCTCAAATTTATGTTGATGATATTGTTTTTGGTGCTACATTGAAAACAATGTTGGATAATTTTATTAAAGCTATGTCCTCTACTTTTGAGACGAGTATGATAGGTGAACTAACATTCTTCTTGGGATTGCAGGTGAAACAAAAGGACGATGGAATTTTTATCACCCAAAGCAAATATGCAAGAAACATTGTCAAGAAGTATGGACTGGAAAATGCTACGCATATGAGAACTCCTATGGGTTCTTCTCAAAAAATATGCTCGGAAAGCATGGGAGAAGATGATGATCCAACTCTATACAGGTCCATGATTGGTAGTTTTCTTTATCTTTCATCTAGTCGTCCTGATATTATGTTCAGTGTGTGTGTGTGTGCTCGTTACCAAGCTAACCCTAAAGAAGCTCATTTAAAAGCCGTTAAATGCATACGTAAATATATAGCCGGTACACTGGATTTAGGTCTTTGGTACACGAAGGATACTAACACCAATCTTGTTGGTTTTAGTGATTCTGACTGGACTGGAGATCTTGATGATAGATAAAGTACTAGTGGAGGGTGTTTTTACTTGGGCAACAATATGGTTTCATGGTATAGTCGTAAGCAAAATTGTGTGTCACTCTCAACCGCCGAATCTGAATATGTAGCGGCTAGGAGTTGTTGTGCTCAATTGATTTGGTTAAAACACATGCTTGATGACTATGGTCTGCACATTAGCACGTTGGTCATGTTTTGTGATAATATGAGTGCGATTAACATTTCAAAAAATCCTGTTCAGCATTCAAGGACAAAACATATTGACATTAGGCATCATTTTCTTAGGGACATGGTTGAGAAAGAACTCATTTCTTTAGAGTATGTCGAAACTAACAATCAGCTTGCTGATATCTTTACAAAAGCTCTAAACAATGAGAGATTTTTCAGTCTCAAAAAGTCCCTCAGTTTGTGTATCATGTAAAGGTGTTGTTGAGGATGTTGCGGTATCATTTCAGGCAACATCCGCGTCTGTCCGTGTCTGCATGTGAGTCTACATTTTGTTTGTTTTTTTTCGTTTCTGATTTGACACGTGATTTTATGATGTGATCTCCTTCAGCTATTTTATACTATATATTAATGTGATAGCTCTTAATCATACGAAAGCCTTTTATTCCTCTTTCAATTTTTAAGGATAAGGAAGCTGAGGTACACGGGGTTCGCTACCACGATATATTTAGTGTGACCTACTTGTCCATAAATGACGGGAAAGCTGAGGTGTACGGGGTTCGCTACCATGCTACATTTAGTGTGTTGTACTCGTTTTTGTTTGCTTAAAAAGATAGGATGAGAAAGCTGGGGTACATGGGGCTCGTTAACACATTGTACTCAGTTGTGTCTGTACTAATCTTAAAAATCTACCATGTTAAAGATAGAAAAGTTGCGGTTCACAGGGCTTACAACCATGTGATATTCAAGTGTGCTGTATCTATCTATATAATTAATTTAAGATGGGAAAGTTGGAACACACAGGGCTCGCTACCATGTTGTATTTAGTGTGTCTGTACCTATCTCTAAAAGGCTTTTTATTGGTTGAGGAATTTTTCGTGGGCTAATTATTTATAAAAAGGGCTGAAAATTAATATTGCGTATGATTTGGCTGATTTTTATAGATTACATCATTTTTGGAATGTGTTAAATTTGTTTTAAGTCTGCATATTTTATGTGATTTGTTTTTAATTTGTTGCATATATTTAGGGGGAGTTTTGTTAAGTCTTGCTTAGATATGCTTTGAGGGTGTATTTTATCCAGGTTGGAAATATTCAAAAGCAAATCTTTTTCAAATTTCATCTTTTAAAAAGATTTTGGTGTGTTGGCTATATATTTGGATATGCTACTGTCCACAAAATCATGCCTTAAATAATCTCTCTCCCACCAGAAGCAAAAAACCGTTCCCACACTCTCTCATTCACGTTTCCCAAGGCACAAAAAATCCCCAATTCTTGTGCACACCCAACATTCCAAAAATCCCCAATTCTCTCCCAAAAATCCTAGCCTCCAAATTCCATCACTGCAAAATGGCATCTTCAGGAAAGGCTACTTCAGATAGTGCGGCATCATCTCCGGCAACATCTGGGTCAGCTGCTCCATCCTCTGTTCCGCCGCTCGTCCTCTCCGTGGATGTGCAACCAGAGCATCTGAAAGTGATGTACCCCGGAGATGTTGAGAATCCAATCGATGTTGACAAGAATATCAACATGTCCGATCTTGCTCGAAAGGAAGACACTCCTTCGTCACTTCGTACTTTCACCCGTATATATCGGAGGAAGGTTTTATCCAAAAAACCTCGTTCCACTGCTACTGGGTTGGACGAAGTAATAGAAGAAGTTCAGTTCGTGTCCGATGATTCCGGTGATACAGATTATCAAGCAGCTGAGGAGACCGATTCAGACAATGTGTCTGTCGAAGTTCAACCCCCATTTGAAAAGGTATCTTCTGACCCTCCTTCGGCTCAATTTTCTGATGATGAGACCTTGGGTCAGTTTATTGCTGAGCGTAGGGCAACCTTGAAACGTAAGCGGGGTGGTGTTGAAACTAGTGCGGCTGCGGCAGATGTTGGAGGAGATGTTGGGACAACATCTGTTGCAGGTGAGGCTATTGAACTTGAAGGGAATGTTGAGGTGCTGGGTGAGGATATTGAGGTTGAGGCTGAAATAGAAGGAGGACAGAAGAGTCCTCCTTGTGCTGACACCGATGCCCAAATTGATGAGATGTTCGATGATCTTTTTGAGGAAGCACGGGCTGCTCCTGTAGAGCCTGAACCTGTTGAGCCCGAGATACCGCCTGCTTCTCCTGCTGCTATAGAAGCTGAATTCGAAATTGCTGAGGATGAGGGAAATGTTTCTCAAGGATCCGATTATAGGGTAAGACCTTATTCTTTGAAATTCTTTTCAAAGGACAATAAATCTATGCGGTCGTATGTGCTGAATCGATATTGTCGTAGTGAAAAGGGTATTGATGTAGCTAACTTGCAAATGCATGGGATTTATCAGTTTTTGGAAGATAAGAAATTTCTAGGAACTGTGATGTCTGTGAATGCTTTTTCTACTGTAGTAGTGAAGGAATTCTATGCAAATTTGTCTAAGAAAGTGTTTGATCCATTATCCAAAAAGTTTGGGAAAATATATCTTAGGTCAAAGGTGTATGAATTCAATCCTACTATCATTAATTCAGTACTGAATCTGGACAATGTTGTGGAAGAGGGTACCTTTGATAATAGGCATGAGGTGGTAGAATTTATTACTGAAAGGAAAATCAGTAATTGGCCACCTCATCCCCAAAAGTTGTCTGCTTCTTCTTTGTCTTCTCTATATGCTGTGCTTCAAAGTTAGTTATCCATAATTGGCTGCCTACACAGAATGAGAATGTTGTGACCTTGGATCAAGCAGTCTTGCTCTACAAATTAGGCTCCAAGGTCTCAATCAATTTCGGACAATTGGTGTTTAATCAGGTGGCTAAAGAGGCTGAGAGAGTGCACAAAGGGTGTTTATCCTACCCTTCTCTGATTTACTTAATTCTTAAGCATCAAGGCTTCACTCCGTCACGGTCGGATCATCTAGGACCAGCTCCTGAACTTTTTACAGTCAGCAAGAATCTACTTTTCGGGGATAGGGTGATAGATCTGCCATGGGGTACGGCTACTAGAATGCCGGATGTTGCCCAAAATGTTGGCAACATACCAGATAGCACCCTTATATCTATCACACCATCTTTTCTGCGTACTCAGATTCAGAGGCTAAATGGCCAAATTCAGGAGCTCACTACACTTCGGGATGTATTTCAGAATCTTCTTTCTTCACAAAAAGGGAGAGAAGATGCTCAAGGTGATGATGGTGAAGATGTTGGTGATCTTAGTGAGGGGGAGGATGATGAAGATGTTGCTGGTGCTGCTGATCTTCTGGCTGGTTTAAGGAGTGCGCCAAGTACCTCTGGTTCTGGAGCCTGATGTGGACTGTGAAGGATCGCAAAGAGTTCATAACACGCAGCGGAAAAAATTTTGCAATTCTAGAGATACATTTACGTTTAAAATATATACATCTACAAACAAAGAAGATATCAAATCAAAATACCTGGAGCGAGTTCTCGATTAGAACTTGTTCTTCGAATGTACGAAGACTCTATGCGTATCCACACC
Source organism: Scutellaria barbata (assembly GCA_028654395.1). NCBI lineage: Eukaryota > Viridiplantae > Streptophyta > Magnoliopsida > Lamiales > Lamiaceae > Scutellaria > Scutellaria barbata. The sequence continues at coordinate 12,708,998 of CM053655.1, forward strand.
GAGACCAACCTTTGCTATCAACTCTTGACAATAGAACTTTTTTTCTCTATTTTTCATGAATTAATTTTCTCTTCCAAGGAACCCCTTTTTATATAGATGTCTTCAAAAGCAATCTATATAATAATAAAATTTATTTCCTAACTATACATTATAGTGTAATGGAAACTTACAGATTAACATTTAATTCCTCAATCTCCAATTATTCCATAAAAGAAAAGTTTTACCATACATTCACTGAGATATATGCGTACAAAATCTCATTTGAGTTTTTTCCAAATATAAACCTCTTTGAAAAGTCAAACTTTGCTTTATTACCAATGTATAGTTTCCATGTATATGTGTATATCATCATATACATATGTGAGAAAAAATCATTTGAAGATTTCTACAAAACATTCTATTATTAATAATATTCTTGGTGCTAGAAAAGAATATTATAATATTCCATTTGAAATATTTAATTTAATTATCTTATAATAAATCAAATAATCCTTCGCAAAGATTAGAACACTCGTAAGTGTGTGACCCCATAGGTTCATTACTAAACCGGTAGCAAATTAATCATATTAACTTAACAATCAAGGTTGGCATCTAGCAATACTCCTTAATGACCGGATAGTATGAAATAATATTATTATTTACTCTCAAGAACCATTATAAGAATAATGTAGTATAATTATAATCAACTAGTGCGTGACCTAAGAAACACATTTCTTCATTCACTCAATTGCCTCGGCCAAGGTCTTCATTTAGTCGATATAATTAATGACAACATAGAGCTCAAACTCATTACCAAGAGTTGATGGATTCCTTCTTGATCAATTATTAATTCTACAAGCATCTAATCATACCCAATTACCATTCAATTAACACCCTAGGGTGTTAGGTGTCCGGAATCAAAGCATAATAAATAACTTGTTAATTACTCTAATGATCTCAGGTCAAAGGATGCACTAAAATCACATTCTGTATGAGAATATCTATTGACAGTCTATAGGTAATAATAACCATTAGAAAATTCTCAATCGGGCCTATTCAGTGATAATATCACACTATATATATCACTTATATATGTAATTCAGTAAATGAGATCTAGTGATCTCCATCTTATGAAGACTATTACATATATATTGATCTATCTGGATTATTAATGTCCAATCTCAATAATCCTCTGATCAAGAACAATTTGGATTAAATCATATGAGATATGACTCTCATTATCATAATCTCTAGTATGATATCATGTCTCTAAATTTAATCATGGACTTTATCACAAATATATAAGAAATAAGATGCGATCATAAAAATACCATAATAAATGATTACAATGTGTTCAAACATAACATAGTAGATTGGATCTTGGGCATATCAAATAACCCCAACAATCTCCCACTTGCACTAGAGCCAATCGGTCATCTATCTCATTCCCAACCTCCATTTGTGCTTGTCAAACTCTTTTGAACCAAGTGCTTTAGTGAATGGATCTGCTGCATTTTCCTTTCCATCAACCTTTTGAATTTGAATGTCTCCACGTTCAATGATTTCTCTAATTAAGTGAAATTTCCGCATAACATGTTTAGTTTTTTGGTGTGATCTAGGCTCCTTCGCTTGCGCTATAGCCCAGTGTTGTCACATAATAAAGGAACGGGTTCATTTATTAAAGGGACTACACCAAGTTCAGTTATGAACTTCTTCATCCAAACTGCTTCCTTAGCAGCCTCGCTTGCCGCTATGTATTCTGCTTCAGTCACTGAATCAGCTACTGTACCTTGTTTGGAACTCTTCCAGCTCACCGCACCACCATTTAAGGTGAAAACATAACCAGAGGTAGATTTTCTATCGTCTTTATCTGATGCAAAACTTGCATCGGTATAACCTTCCAGTCTTAAGACAGAATCTTCATAAATGAGAAATTGGTCTTTGGTCTTTCTTAAATACTTAAGAATGGTCTTGACCACTTTCCAATGTTCCTCACCAGGGTTTGCCTGATAACGACTAGTTACTCCTAGAGCATAGGCGACGTCAGGTCGTGTACAAGTCATGGTATACATGATAGCTCCCACTGCATTAGCATATGGTATTCTATTCATGCGTTCTCTCTCTTCCAAGGTTTTAGGACAATCCTCCCTGCTTAGAGTAATTCCAGTGCCTATCGGAAGATAGCCTCTTTTGGAATTTTCCATGTTATACCTCTTTAAGATGGTATCAATATACGTAGATTGGGAAAGTCCAAGCAGCTTTCTAGATCTATCTCTATAGATCTTTATTCCTAAAATATAAGCGGCTTCTCCCAAATCTTTCATGGAGAACTATTCAAATAGCCAAACCTTTGTCTTTTGTAATGATGGTATATCATTTCCAATAAGTAATATGTCATCCACATACAATACCAAGAAAATGATAACGCTCCCACTAACCTTTTTGTACACACAAGGTTCTTCTTCGCATCTCACAAAATCAAATCTTTCGATTGTTTTGTTAAAGCGAATATTCTAACTTCTAGAAGCTTGCTTAAGTCCATAAATGGATCTTTGCAGCTTACATACTTTATTATGATCTGATGGAGATGTGAAACCTTCAGGTTGTGTCATATACACAACTTCTTTAAGCTCGCCATTGAGGAAAGCTATTTTCACATCCATTTGCCATATTTCATAATCATAGTATGCAGCTATAGCAAGTAAAATCTGAATCGATTTAAGCATTGCCACAGGAGAGAAAGTCTCATCATAGTCAATTCCTTCCTTTTGACTATATCCCTTAGCAACAAGACGCGCTTTGTAGGTCTCTATCTTACCGTCTGCTCCAATCTTTTTCTTATAAACACATTTACAACCAACAGGTTTAATGTCATTTGAAGACTCAACCAAAGTCCATACTTTGTTAACCCTCATAGACTCCATTTCGGATTCCATGGCTTTTTGCCATTTCTCAGAGTCTGAACTTTGCATAGTCTCTTTATAGGTCTTAGGGTCATCATCGCTATGATCAATCTCATTTTCTTGCACCAGTAAGTTTAACCATTCTGGTGCACGACGCTCACGCGTCGACCTTCTAATAGGCTCATGTACAATATGTTCATCTTCTACTGGATTTTGCTCTTGAACTTGTTCCATAATTGGTTCATTAGCATGTTCATGAACCTCAATTGCTAAGGTTGGCAATCTATTAGTCAACTTCAGAACATCCAGTAGAGATTGCTCAGTTTGCATCTCATGCTCGTGAGTATGTGTTTTTTCATTGGATTCTTGAACTTCATCAAATTCTATTTCTTCACCATGTCTTCCTTCTGAAAGGAATTCCCTTTCTAGAAAGGTTGCACTTCTCGTCACAAACACTTTATGATCTGAAGGGTGATAGAAATAATATCCCATTGTTTCTTTGGGATATCCAATGAACCTACACTTATCAGACCTTGCATCAAGCTTGTCTGTTTGTAGTCTCTTAACATAGGCCGGGCAACCCCAAACTTTGATGTGTTTGAGATTAGGTCTACGTCATTTCCATATCTCATATGGCGTTGTCGAGACTGTTTTAGTGGGAACTTTATTTAATAAATATGCAGCTGCTTCTAAAGCATATCCCCATAAATTTATTGGAAGGTTAGTGAACCCCATCATAGATCTCACCATATCTAATAAAGTTCGATTCCTTCTTTCTGACACACCATTATGCTGTGGTGTTCCTGGAGGTGTCCACTGTGACAAAATCCCATTTTGTTTGAGATATTCAAGGAAATCATCACTAAGATATTATCCCCCTCTATCAGATCTTAACATCTTGATATTCTTACATGTGTGTTTTTCAACTTCACTGCGGAATCTTTTGAACATTTCAAATGATTCGGATTTGTGTCTCATAAGATACACAAAATGATATCTTGACATATCATCAGTGAATGTAATAAAGTAAGAGTATCCCCCTTTAGCTTGAATTATCATGGGTCCACAAACATCTGAATGAATCAGTCCCAATAATTCAGAAGCTCTCTCTCCACTTCCTGTAAATGGAGATTTAGTTATTTTTCCTTTGAGACAAGATTCACAAGTTACATACGATTCAAAATCATAGTGACCAAGGTAACCATCCTTGTGTAACTTGTTTATCCTTTTCTCACCAATATGACCAAGCCTACAGTGCTAAAGGTATGATTGATTTACTCGATCATCTCGTTTTCTCTTTAGATCAGAAACATGCATAATTGAATTTACATTCACATTCACATCAGGCAAGACATAAATACCATGTTGGAGATAACCATTCACATATAAATCATCATTATGATAAATAAAGCAAATATTATCATAAAAAACCATACGAAAACCTCGCTTGTCCAACATAGAAATTGAAATGATGTTCGAAACAAATTTAGGAACATAATAGCAATTTTCTAACAAAAGAATCTTGCCTGTAGGCATTATTAAAGAGATTGATCCTACTGCTAGAGCTGCAACATTTGCACCATTTCCAACTTGAAGATTTATCTCTCCTTTCTTCAATCTTCTACTTATTTGTAGCCCCTGCAACATATTACAGATATTAAAACTACTACCGATATCTAATACCCACATAGAAGAATTAATAGTGGTTAAAGAAATCATGAGAACATTTTTCATTAAAGTCTCACCTTGTTTCTTTTCTTTCAGAGATGTAAGGTACTTCTTGCAATTCCTCTTCTAATGTCCAGTCTCATGGTAATGAAAGCATTCAGCATCAGATTGGTTGGCTTTGCCACTTTTCCCTTTAGGTTTGGTCACACCACCTTGCGGTGCAGTAGACTTCTTTTTGGGCTTCTTATTTCCCTTTCCTTCCTTCTTAGAAGAATTTCCAACCAACATGGCAGATCTTTTTGCCTTCTCAGATGCAGTTTGATTCACATGGCAATGAAATCATTCAGCATCAGATTGGTCGGCTTTGCCACTTTTCCCTTTAGGTTTGGTCACACCACCTTGCGGTGCAGTAGACTTCCTTTTGGGCTTCTTATTTTCCTTTCCTTCCTTCTTAGAAGAATTTCCAACCAACATGGCAGATCTTTTCGCCTTCTCAGATGCAGTTTGATTCTCATAATTGATCAACATATTGAGCATCTCATGAAGATCACAACTCATCTTGTTCATGTTAAAGTTAATAATGAAAGCTGAAAAGGTTTCGGGGAGTGACTACAAGATCACATCTTGAGAAAGCTCATTTCCAAGCGTGCACCCTAACTTCTCAAGTTGTTCAATAAGATCAATCATCTTAAGAACATGGGGTCCAACAGGAGAATTCACAATCAGTGTGGATCTGAACAAAGATTTAGATAACTGGTATCTAGCTGACTTGCTTTGTGCACCATACATCTTCTTAAGATGTTCAATGATGATGGGAGGATCCATATCCTCATGCTGCCTTTGAAGCTGAGGGCTCAAAGACGCCAAAATGATGCATTTGGCAGTAAGACTCTCTTCCAAATACTTCTCATAAGTTTTGTTTGCCTCAGCATCATCAGGAGACGGGGCTTCAGGGACCTTATTGTCAATCACGTCAACAAGTTTCTCATGCATGAAAACAATTCTCAAGTTTCGGTACCATTCATCAAAATTTCCTCCAACCAATTTGTTAGATTCAAGTATACCGCGCAGTGACAATGAAGACATATTGACAGATCTAAATATAGGCAATACAAATGAGTAAGAACACATTATAGCATATCATAAAGAAATGGACTTTTAATCTAAATGATATATCCACTAAAATCACAGTAGCATAAGCAATCTCTATTTCATATTAGTGGAGTAAACAGTTAATATGAATAAGCCACCTGGTTGTCAAGTCGTTTCTTATGCATATATTAAAATAGGTACTCATACCAATTTTATCCTCATATAATATTCACAAATAGCTCCATATCACATAGTCTCCTGGTTGTCAGGTCGATCCTATTTATATGGTTGAGTTCATCCATTCTTATAAAAAGAACTAGTTAAGATTTATACTCCCCAGTTTGTCTAGGCAAAAAATACAAACTTAAATAATTCTTCTCATACATACATCATATGTAATAAATAATTTTATTCAAATCTAAACTACAAGTCTCCTAGTAGTTAGGCCGTTCCTTGTAAACAAATACGAAAACAATCATTTATCTTAATGGAAAAACTATATTGACAAATATCTTATACTTATCAAATTCAATAATTTTAAAAAGGAGAAATATTTATTAAAACTAATTTTTAAAAAATATTCTCGTAATTTATCATTGAATAGAACAATAGTGAATGAACAAAAATAATTAAATCACATGTAATCATAATTCAAAATTATTCATACAGATAATCATGTATTACACATCATTAAATAATGTAATGAGCATAGTCAAACTATAATATAACCAATAATATCAAGAGACAAAAATTGTATTTAATCATGTATCATATACATATGGATCGGGATATAATTTAAACGCAAACAACCATGGCTTTGATACCATTTGAAGGTTCGCAAAGAGTTCATAACACGCAGCGGAATTTTTTTTGCAATTCTAGAGATACATTTACGTTTAAAATATATACATCTACAAACAAAGAAGATATCAAATCAAAATACCTGGAGCGAGTTCTCGATTAGAACTTGTTCTTCGAATGTACGAAGACTTTATGCGTATCCACACCGAGACCAACATTTGCTATCAACTCTTAACAATAGAACTTTTTTTCTCTGTTTTTCATGAATTAATTTTCTCTTCCAAGGAACCCCTTTTTATATAGATGTCTTCAAAAGCAATCTATATAATAATAAAATTTATTTCCTAACTATACATTATAGTGTAATGGAAACTTGCAGATTAACATTTAATTCCTCAATCTCCAATTATTCCATAAAAGAAAAGTTTTACCATACATTCACTGATATATATGCGTACAAAATCTCATTTGAGTTTTTTCCAAATATAAACCTCTTTGCAAAGTCAAACTTTGCTTTATTACCAATGTATAGTTTCCATGTATATGTGTATATCATCATATACATATGTGAGAAAAAATCATTGGAAGATTTCTACAAAACATTCTATTATTAATAATATTCTTGGTGCTAGCAAAGAATATTATAATATTCCATTTGAAATATTTAATTTAATTATCTTATAATAAATCAAATAATCCTTAGCAAAGATTAGAACACTCATAAGTGTGTGACCCCATAGGTTCATTACTAAACCGGTAGCAAATTAATCTTATTAACTTAACAATCAAGGTTGGCATCTAGCAATACTCCTTAACGACCGGATAGTATGAAATAATATTATTATTTACTCTCAAGAACCATTATAAGAATAATGTAGTATAATTATAATCAACTAGTGCGTGACCTAAGAAACACATTTCTTCATTCACTCAATTGCCTCGGCCAAGGTCTTCATTTAGCGATATAATTAATGACAACATAGAGCTCAAACTCATTACCAAGAGTTGATGGATTCCTTCTTGATCAATTATTAATTCTACAAGCATCTAATCATACCCAATTACCATTCAATTAACACCCTAGGGTGTTAGGTGTCCGGAATCAAAGCCTAATAAATAACTTGTTAATTACTCTAATGATCTTAGGTCAAATGATGCACTAAAATCACATTCTTTATGAGAATATCTATTGACAGTCTATAGGTAATAATAACCATTAGAAAATTCTCAATCGGGCCTGTTTAATGATAATATCACACTATATATATTACTTATATATGTAATTCAGTAAATGAGATCTAGTAATCTCCATCTTATGAAGACTATTACATACATATTGATCTATTCGGATTATTAATGTCCAATCTCAATAATCCTCTGATCAAGAACAATTTGGATTAAATCATATGAGATATGACTCTCATTATCATAATCTCTAGTATGATATCATGTCTCTAAATTTAATCATGGACTTTATCACAAATATATAAGAAATAAGATGTGATCATAAAAATACCTTAATAAATGATTACAATGTGTTCAAACATAACATAGTAGATTGGATCTTGGGCATATCAAATAATCCCAACAGACTGAAGAGAGGAAGATAGTTGCTGCCCATGCTGAAGTTGTTGCTACCTTGCTGCGATTTATTGCTGCTGATTTTATTTTCTGATTTTTCTGAACTAATGATTTGTGTTCAAACTTTTCCTGACTTCAAATTTGATGATTTGATTATTTGGTTTGACACTTTGACATTAATATTAGTTTTTCAGCTTTGCAATGTTTCAGGGGGAGTTAGCTTGCTTTGGCTGTCTGCTTGATATTGGTTCACATCCTGTGTTTTCTTGGTTTATTTTTTCTTGTGCTTATTATATGTGTTGGACTAACAAATGCTTTTTGGTTTTGTGAAGAAAGACAAAAAGGGAGAGATTGTTGATGGATTATTGTTGACTAAATGATCAACTTTTTAATTAACAAGTTTTGTTAATTATATTCTGTCCAGAAACAAATGATGGCTGGAATGTTGCCCTAACATCTGTGGCAACATTCATCTCTGTTTTGTCTTACTTCACAAATACTTCGATTATTTTGCATTTGTGTCTTGTGATACTATTTTGCAGGTGTTAGACTAAGTCAACAAGAGTGGTGAATGTGTCAAGAGAAGATGCAACAAGAATGTAACCGTTTTGAGAAAAATCCTCTTGCATGTGCTTGGAGTGGACTAAGTCAATCATGGTGAAACATTCTATCTAACCAACTGGAGGAATATTCTCATGCATGTCTCAGGATCTTGATGAGCAAAACTCCACGTTTTTGAGTGGCTGTGTTTTAGGAATGTTAGTTAGGTTATTATCTTGGAAGGTATCTATAAATAGGAGGGTTACTTTGTCTTGTAACTCACTCCTTCAATCTTCAATGTTCATTTATCCTAGAGTCCTTCAAAGATAGAATTTTGTGAGTCTGAGCGTACATTGTATATTCAAAGAGAGTTTTTCTTTTTGATCAATAGGATCTTTTGTGAGTTCTTTTCTTGTAGGTTTATGTCTATTTTGGAATTCACTTGTATTCACTTTTATTTATGAATAAATTTTTGCCTAAGGCACCTCAAGATATATATTTATATATATCTTGAAAAGTTACCTCTTTGAGTCATTTTTAATTTTCGCTGCAAAACTCTGCTGAAGTGGGTGTTGTGTCAAGTGTTGAGGCAACATCTTCGATATCATTTGCCTCTGTTCACTTACTTTTATTTGAAACCAGATCCCACTTTCCAACAATTACATTTTAGTATTAAACTATACAATTATTGGATGTTATCTGACAAGTCATGCAATGCACAAGAGTATGACTAGTGCACATTAAACAAGTGATTCGACCCACCAATTTATTGTGAAAGTGTAATCGACTCTCCAAAATCCACTAACTCGATCTTCAAGTTTCCTTATGACATAAATACAAATTGATTTATCATTGGTGGTGAATAACTAAGAAAAGTTATTAACACCTATACACACATCATCATCTATCATCATCTATGGACTCTATAATGACCTAGAAAGATCTATATATATGTCATATATATATTTTTTCTACAAAGAGATTCTATAATTCAACTAAAGAGAGAGACTTAGGGAGTCATTTGAAAGACACCAACATTTATATACATGAAATACATCTTGAGAACAAGTAAGAATTGAAGATGAAGATCAAAGAGGAAGCACCCAAACACGAATTCACTAAGTTTTCTTTGATTTAATTTTATTTTTTATTATGTCGTCATGTAATTTAGTTTTCATTACGAACATGATTATTAGCTAAGGATCTCATGATCTTGGGGCACAAGAGTAGCTCTATGGATATTTTGTTAATATTTTTTTTTAATATTTCCTTTAAATTCATAATATCTTATTCACACTTTTGTGTGTTTATTCCATGTATGAATCCTGATCAAATTTATGCATGCTTTAATTAATTGGATTGAGATTGAGTGATGATGTCTAATTATAGATTTAAGAAAGTGTGACTCAATAATTTCTAGATCGAAAGATTGGTAATAATAGGGGTGAGAATACAATCTTAGGAGCTATTAGGAATTGATTATTAATTGTGAGGTAGAGATACAAGCATTAATACTCAATCTGTAGATTAAGTTGCTCGAGAGAGAGGTTAATCTATAAATGTGATTGCTCATATAAGATAATTTGGATTTTGTTAAGATATCAATGTTTAGATTTTGATGAGATAAACCAACCTTGTAATAGGGAATTAGAGTACTCCATTTCTCATAATGTTTATATGAAATATAGACTAGTTTTTATTCTGTAATTTTTTAAGATGAAGAATAGAGGACTTTGAAAAAGGCCTGTATGTATCAAACGCGAGAAGTAAAGACTAGATAGGAAAAATCTCAAAAGAAGAAGCTGTAAGAATAGCATACAGTGCGGTTGTAACTAAGGCCAGTATACAACATTGTGTATGATTAAGAATACAACATGAAGATGAAGGATACGGAAGAGCACTCAAGATTGTTGTATGTTTATGGAAAACATTGAATGCAACAACATAGTCAATCCAAACTACAATACGAGGAAGACTAAATGCAGTACGAGAAATGTATCAACAACAGAATGAAATGGAAACGGTAAAGACAAACTGAAATTGCAGGCTCCGACCCAATACAAAGAAGACACGTGGCCTGATGATGCAGAAAGCTACGAGCCACAACCACCGTATTTAGTGATCTATAACGCTAAGTCAAGATGCATTTAATGCAAGCCATACCTTTTATCAGTACATCAAGTTCAAATGAAGAATGTCTTCTCCAACTTGTATTTTTCCACAAGTATGAAAAGAGAAAAAATAGCACTAAAACATTTGCTATCAAAGACTAAGAAAAATCAAAGTTATACCCTTAAAACTTCAAAACAGTTTCAGTCACTCGAACTTATGAATTAATCAAACTTATGTCTAGAAGCTCAAAGATACTGAAGATTACTTCACCGCACCAGTTGAAGAAAGAAAACATAAAGTTTTACTTATTTTCTGTGTGCTATGTTGTTTTAAGGTGTCGTTAGTTGATAGGATTATATCCTTGCGATTGTTTATAGTTATCTAGGAGAAAGACAATTACCCTATGTGGGTGTTAAGAAATCCTCTATGGGTTTGCCTTTAGAACTTGCAACAGCTGTTTGCACGTAGAGTTCTAGTAGGTGATAACTTGTTGGGTTGATAGATTGTTAGACTGTAACCTCTAAATTAATCTTACTTAACGAAATTCCTTCTCGGGAAAATAGTAGAGTGGATGTAGAAGGATTATACCACATTCGAACCACTATAAGACCTTAAGTATTTTATAGGTTTATATTTGTTGTGTGTTGCATCTTTAATTAAGTTATCATACAACTAAAAGGTTTTTCATAAGAAAGCATATTTAAGAAAACAAACCATCTGTCTAAGTATTTTCCACTAGAAGAACTCTAGGATACAGCAGATAGTACAACTTCATAGTGCTGTAAGCTAGTTCGTTTGATATACTATAAGTTCAAGTGACTTATAATGTAGCTTGTTCGAAAGATTTTCTTAAATCGATAAAGGTTTATTCACCCTCCCTATGAACCTCCGAGACCACTTAGGACTACCAAGTGGTATCAGAGCTAGTTGGGTTACGTACCAACTTATCTGGTGACCTACCCAGATCCAATCTTGTGACTGTTACCTTCTCTATGTTTCTCTTAAAACCTCATACTTTTAGCATAGCATGGATACCTCTAATCATAAACTCCCGATGTTTTCCATAAAGAAATATGATGACAAAAAGATTAAAATGTAGACACATCTTTCTGCTATGAATGACAAAATGTGGACAGTAATCACCTAAGGTCCAATCATTTATATAAAGCTAAACCCAATACTAGGAAGAGAAATAGAGAAAGCAGTACCTCCACCACCTAATTTTCTAGTCAAACCAAGACAGGAATGGAACAATGATGAGAGTAAGAGAGCCAACCTGGACAACGTGGCTAAGAATATCCTGTTTATTACTTTGGATAAAGAAACTTTCAGCAAAGTTAAAACTTGCAGAACGTCCAAAGAAATATAGGAAAAGCTTGAGCAAATCTGTGAAGGAACATAATTGACAAATGACAACAAAATCTCCAATCCTACCCAATTATTTGAGCACTTCAAGATGAAGACTAAGGAAATACTAGAACAGCTGAACTTAAGGTTCACATCAATAGTGAATGAACTTGAAGCTCTCGGAAAATAGTACACTCAAAAAGAGAAGAACATGAAAGTACTTAGAGCTCTACCAGAAAAGTGGGACAACAAGACCACTATCATAAGAGTCTCAATAGATTTGAAGTCTATAAGCAACTTTGACCGGTTCTCAAACCTTCGAATATGATATAAATCAAAAAAAGAAATAGGCTGAAGAATCAAACTCAAAAGTTACTGCATTGACAGCAAGAAACTCCAAAGATACAACAATCGTAAGTTGCAGCAAATAGTCAGAGTTGTCGACTGAAGATACAGAAGAAGACGTGGCCTTACTTCTGAAGAAATTCAAAAGGATAATGAAGAACAACAAAAGAAGTTACTTCAAAAGAAACCAATCAATACCACAGGTATCATCCTCTCCCCAGACCAATACAGTTACTTCTAATATGTGCTATAATTACAGGAAACCTGGACATTATGTGAGAAACTATCCATACCCCTAAGTGAATAAATATCCTAAAGAAGAAAGAGATCAGATGAAAGAAAGGAAGAGGAATGACAGATAAAAGCTCAAAGCACTCATTGGAGAAATGGAAAAAGCCAAAGATACAATAATACCCAAGGAAGTACTGAAAGAGCAAGAATCCACTGACAGTGATAGTGACACCTCAACTTCAGATAAAGAGATACTAATTTGTCTAATGACAAAAGATTGTGAAGACAGTGGAGATGATGAGGTAATCTACAACCTCTATCCACACCCGAAAATCAAAAGCTGAACATGATTCATTCGCTCAAGCAAATCATGAGTGATTACGAGCAAATAAACTCAACTCATGAGGAGTTGAAAGATGAAAATAAGATACTATGGAGTAAGAACAAAGATATGGCAGAAGTGCTATCAGCATATGAGTCTAATAACTTAAGGTGCAGTAAACTCCCAAAGGTAGTATCAAGACTCAATCTGCTGGTCACTAAGTTAGAGAATGAGAAGGATGACCTTCAAGCTACTATAAGAATCTTCAGCAAGTCTGCTAAAGAGGTAAGATACTGTTTGTTGATGGCCAGAAGTCCACTTGAGAAATTTGGCTTAGGATATAATGTTCAAATTTCTCATAATACAACAAGTTCGTCCAAAGCTATCAAGTTTGCTCAAGCTGAGACTCCAATAGCTAATGAGTTACTAAGTGACTCTGAAAAGAACTTGAACAAACCTACAACAATGGACAAGGGTAAGAAACCCATATGCTCAACCACATGAAGTAAGCTTGTATACAAAAGCTGGCTACAGCATAATCAATCTGCTATAAGTAACAAGAAAATATAACAACATATCAAGTTGCCGCATAAAAACTTCTATCCCACCCATACTGAGATCTTAATATCTAAACCCAAAGAAGCATATACTCCAAGATAGTGGAAGACCACACTATACTAGTGTTGGTAAAACAAAAAAAAGTTTCTACACACATATCTCACAAGCAGCATCTTGATAGAACTGCTTAGAGAAGGAGAACCAACTATACTTACAGTAAAATAATTACTGTTAAGAAAGCTTGGATTCCAAAAGAATCTAACCCCAAGGATCCGTATAAGTATAGGTACCTAAATTTTTTAAAATTATCTACAGGTACTATTGCTAGGTTGTAGTAGTGAAGTATGGTACATTGATAGTGGCTGCTCAAGACACATGACCGATAATAAAGAAGCATTGAAAGACTTCCAACCATGCAAATGACCTAAAGTTATCTTTGGAGATGACTATAAAGGAAACACAAGAGGCACTGGAAGCATTATCAAAGGAAATTTCCAAATCAAACAAGTATTCTACGTGAAATGACTCAAATACAACCTTTTAAGCATTAGTCAATTTTATGACAAAGGATATTCTATAGAGTTCAACCACAACAAATGCTTAATCAAGGATAGTAAATCAAATGAAGTCAAGTTTACAGGAATAATAAGAGGAAACATTTATGTTGCAGATTGGAATTGCTCTTTACAGCTAACATGTTTATTGTTAAAAGTCCACCAGAATTAAGCTATATATGGCATAAAAAGCTAAGTCATTTGAACTTCAAAACTATCAACAAGCTGGCAAGAAAATATTTGGTAAGATGATTGCCAAACCTAGCCTTTAAGAAAGAGAATGTTTGTGGAGCATGTCAAAAAGGCAAAAAATTGAGAAGCTCTTTCAAAGACAAGTTATAGAAGTCTTCCCACAGGATCCTAGATCTTTTGCACATGGATCTCTCTGGACCAGTTGAACCAGTGAGCATCAGTGAAAGAAATATTCATTAGTAGTGGTGGATCTGTACTTAAGATTCACATGGACAATCTTTCCAACTGAAAAATCAGAAACACAAAACAAGTTGTCTGATCTCATGAAGAAGATACAAAATGAGAAAAGTTTGAGCATTGTAAAGATAAGATCTGATAGAGGAACTGAATTCACCAACAAATTCATAGAAAAGTTCTGCATTGACAATGGAATTTGTCATGAATACTCTACTGTAAGAACACCTCAACAGAATGGTGTTACTGAAAGAAAGCATAGGACACTCAAAGAAGAAGTAAGAACAATGATTGCAGAAACAGAAGTACCCAAGAGATTTTGGGCAGAAGCTACTGATACAACATGCTATACTCAGAATAGATGTTTGATCAATAAAGATCTTGGTAAAACTCAATATGAAATTTGGCATGGATACACACCAAACATTTCCTATCTATACATCTTTGGATGCAAATGTTATATAATCAACAATGGAAAAGAGCATCTAAGGACATTTGATGCCAAATCAGATGAAGAAGTATTATTGGGATATTCATCAATGATCAATAAGCAAAGCTTTTATAATCTTCAATAAAAGGACTCCAGTTGTTGAAGAATCAATACATGTAATATTTGATAAACCACACTGTGACACAGACAATTTGGATGAATCTAACGAAGGGTTGTCTCAAATAAAGATAAAAGATAAACATCTACCCTATATTGAAGGAATTTTACTTCCTATAGAGGACAAAGAAGAAGATCCCATATCACAGGATATAGCTGATCAGGATACAACAATATAGCCAATACAGCCTAACATCTTACAGTATGAAGAAGTCAGCCAAGACAAATGCAAGCTTTTGAACCAGACAGAACATGGCTCAGAAACCACCCAAGAAATCACATTGTTCGAGATCCTAATGTTGGTATAAGAACAAGAAGATTAATGCCTCATGAAGCAATGTTTGCATGTTTTATCTCTCAGACAGAACCAAAAGGCATTGAAGTAGCTCTTCAAGACAACAACTGGATTCAAGCTATGCAAGAAGAACTCAATGGATTTGAAAGAAATCAAGTATGGTAGATAGTTCCTAGACCCACTCATCAAGGAGTAATTGGAACCAAATGGGTATTCAAAAACAAGTTAGATGAATCAGGACTTTTTGTGAGAAACAAGGTAAGGCTTGTAGTTAAAGGATACTGTCAGGAAAAAAGAATTGATTTGATGAGAGTTTTGCACCAGTAGCAAGACTTCAAGCTATAAGGATTTTTCTGGCCTATGCAACTCATAAGAACTTTAATGTCCACCAAATGGATGTGAAGAGTGTATTTCTCAATTGATTTTTTTCAGAAGAAGTATATGTGGAGCAATCATAAACTTGATTTATTGGCATAACCCGGATTTTCCGACAAAATTACTAGGTTTTGAAGAACAGCTAGAAGATAAGATCTTTAAACTACACAAGCCGCATATGGCCTTAAACAAGCTTTAAGAGCATGGTATGACACCTTATCTCTATATTTGCTGGGAAATGGCTTCAAGAAAGGAACAGTTGACAAGACCCTATTTAGAATTCAAGATGGAGAAATCATTCTCATAGTACAGATATATGTAGATGATATCATTTTTGGATCTACCAACAAAGATCTTTATGACAAATTCTCAAGCTTGATGTAGAAGAAATTTGAAATGAGTATGATGGGAGAATTAAGTTTCTTCCTTCGACTTCAAGTGAAACAACTTCATGCTGGTGTCTTCATCGGTCAAGTGAAGTGTACTAAAAAACTCATCAAAAAGTTTAGAATGGAGAATAGATTTGTTGTAAGTATCCCAATGACGACCTCCATTAGTCTTGACAAAGAGAAGATGGAAAAAATGTTGACATCACAAAATACAGAAGACTCATTGGGTCATTACTGTATCTTACAACAAGGAGACTTTACATCATATTCGCAGTAGGAGTCTGTGCAAGATTTCAAGCTACACCTGAGGAATCACATATTACAACAGTAAAAAAGATTATCAAGTATCTAAAAGGAACTCAAGAAGTTGGCATTTGCAATACAACAAAGATGTACAACAACAACATGATATTTACAACACTTTTAAGCATTTTATGTTATCGTAGACATTTTTACAAAGCTTTTGCGTAAAGTGTTGTCGTTAGTAAAAAAATTCACACAATAACAACGATTCGTATAACGGTTTTAATGTACCATTGTCGTTGTGCGCTTTTTTTCGCACAATGACAACGGTTGGGACAACGGTTATTTGTTACCGTTCTGGTTATGTGTTTTTTTCCAAACAATGACAACGGTTATTTTTTACCGTTGTCGTTGCACTTTTTTTTACACAACGACAACAGACTAATAACAGTTATATTTTACCGTTGTGGTTGTGAGATTTTTCACCTAATAACAACGATTGGGACAACAATTTTTTTATACCATTTTCATTGTGCGAAAAAATTTAAATGTTTTTTCAAGATTCGAACCCTGTACGAATTAAATATATTGCAAAACCTAGGTTACTCGTTTCTCTCATTCAATCGTCTCTCAATTCAAATCAACATAGCACTCTCCACTCCACCGCAAACCACCCTCTTCTTCATCAAAATGCTGCCAAAGTTTGACCCGAGCCAGGTAGTCGACGTCTTTATCCGAGTCACCAGCGGTGAAGTCAGTATGGCATCTTCACTTACTCCCAAAATCGATCCCCTTGGTCTCTCTCCCAAAAATATTAGTAAGGATATCGCTAAGGAAACTACCAAGGACTCGAAGGGCCTCCGCGTGACCGTTAAAATCATAGTCTAAAATGTCAGGCTAAGGTCACCGTCATCCTCTCCACCGCCGTAGTCGTCATCAAGTCACTAAAAGAGCCCGAGCGTGACTGCAAGAAGACGAAGAACATCAAGCATAATAGCAACATCTCGTTGGATGATGTCATCGAGATCGCGAAGGTTATGCAGAGCCGATCTATTACGAAGGAGTTGAGTGGGACGGTGAAGGAGATTTGTTCAGTCTGTAGGAACCGCCGGATCGCCGACCCTATACGATTATCTGAATCGGGGTCCATGCAAATATGATTAACGCGCAGTGGAAAACGAATCATACCTTTTGCACCGAAATTAGTTCTAAGATCAGAACTGTAGATGGAGGAATCAATGAAGCCTGAACCTCACGATCTTCTGCTGTATTCCTCACCTTTATCTCGAACGTTGTGTGGGCAACGAACTATCGAGACTTTCAGTCGTCTTCTACTAATCCGTATATCAGATTTTTATGTCTGTGTATCTGTATTTCTGTGTCTAGAAACGGCGGACTTGAGGCTTATTTATAGGCTACAACAGGGACCTTGAGGCGGATTAGGAATCGGTCTCCTGATAGGCTTAGGAGTCCTAAATTCGATGTGAATATACTTCTTAAGCCTATCAATAATATCTTAATCCACTAAAAAGATATTATTGAACTACCGTCCCTTATCCATATTAGATATGGGCTCATATTTATTATGTGCGCGTTTATCTCCCCGCGTTTAAGATATCGAATGTCCATTAATTAAATGAATTACTGACAATTCAATTAATTAATATTTAATTCCAAGAGTAGTACCACTCAACTTTATTATCATGCCGGAATAAATCCACCTGCAGGGTTTACATGATAATCCTTATGAGTTCCTCAAGGGGACATCATCATCCTAAATAATTAGGATACGGTTTCATTATATAATCAACAGCACACCATATAAACAACATTGTATCCCAATTTACCAAGCTTATTGATTTAATAAATAAATCTCACCCATTGGTAAATTAAAGAAACATATATCGAGTATACATGCCCGTTATCATACAATGATTAAGAGGACGCACATCCATAATAACAAAGGTCTTGTTTTATTTATGTAGTCAGTACAAATAAAACAACCTCAATTGGTCCTGCTCAATACATACAAAATGTACTAGTGTAATTTTATAATTAAGATAGATTAATACCAAATTACACTACAACCATTCCGATAATTTGTCCAAAATTATCTCGGCTGTGAGCTACCATTTATAATCTATAAGGAACTGATAACATGATCTTCTGTGTGGCACCACACACCATGTTAACTACAATATAAATTAATTGGACAATTGCAATAACACATATAACAAATATATAAAATGCAAAATATTTGACCATAAAAGATTCTCATATCATAAATAGATGTTTATACAAAAGCTAGGCTTATAGTATACATCCTAACACAGTCGATGAGAAGGATTCGAAGGATTTGCAGCAGGAGATCACCGACGGTGACGTGGAGATTCCTATAGATTGAGATTCGATGATTAAGGTCTTAAAGTTTGTTCTGTTAGCTTTAAGTTTTATACTTTTTATTTAATCGAATGTCTGGTCATGATAATGATGATTTCTTCTCTTGCTTTAACTTAGTATAAAATGAGACCTAATTTTAATTTTGGTAAAAAAATAAAATAAAAACCCTCTGTCAATTCAACCCTCTATCACCAACCTTCACCGTCGCCGCCTCCGCCGTATGTACACTATTATGGATTTATTCAAATGAGCTAAGATCGAATAATAACGATGGTAAATTTAATTGAATTGAATGAAAGATACACGATTTTTTTAGGAAATGAGGAACATGAAATCGATTCCGAGATACACCAACACACCTCAAGAAACACAACTTAAGACACAATCAAAATTCGCTACTTAAAACTTCCTCCTATCTGCTATTTATAGAATTGGAGTTACTATTCTATTTGGGGAAGACAAAGTAAAGGACTTACAATAACAGAGCTAAAAACATAAAAACCCAAGCACGATTTCTTTAAAATTGAGCACTTCTTTAAGTTGTCCAAGTCAACCGCCTTTCCATGTGTTATAATCCTGTTCGCTGGCCTCTCAACGGTGATCAACTACTCCAACAGCTTCCAACAGCCTGCAACAACTTTCTCAGCTCTCTTGATCCAATTGCTTCCAAATTCTAGCTTAGAACCTTAGATGTGTAACAATATCCCCTCCTTAAACAATCCTTGTCCTCAAGGATCGAATTGAGGAAAATTGAGCTTGCATGTAGTCATAATCTTCCCATGTGGCATCCTCTAGAGCCATGTTGAGCCACTGAACCAATACCTAAACGACGGTTGTATCACCTTTCCGGATCAACCCGCGATCAAGAATCAAAGCGGGTTCAAGTAAAATGTGCCCATGTGTGCTAAGTGATTTAGATAAATGTGTTTGCGCAAATTGATTACCTCTAATTTTCTTAAGTTGTGATACGTGAAATGTGGGGTGGATCTTGGAATCCGCCGGCAACAACAATGTATAAGCCACTTTCGCAACCCTCCGAACCACCTTAAATGACCCAAAATATTTTATAGTCAGCTTGTGATCATGTTGCATTTTTAAAGAACTTTGCTTATACGGCTGCAGTTTCACATATACCCAATCTCCAATCTCTAATACCCTTTCACTCTGTCCCTTATCTGCCTGAACCTTTATACGATTTTGAGCTGTAAGTAAGTGTTGTTTTATCAATCAAATTGTAGCTTCCCGATGCTGTAAACTCCTATCCACTAAATCCAACTTTGAATCAAAAGGAGTATAAGTAGCATG
The DNA here is from genome assembly GCA_028654395.1 of Scutellaria barbata. Taxonomy (NCBI): domain Eukaryota; kingdom Viridiplantae; phylum Streptophyta; class Magnoliopsida; order Lamiales; family Lamiaceae; genus Scutellaria; species Scutellaria barbata. Next base: position 12,729,071 of record CM053655.1, read on the forward strand.
TGGCGGTGGAGGCTGACCGTACACCACTTCATAAGGTGTAAGTTGTAAAGAGGAATTGAAAGTGGTGTTATACCACTATTCAGCCATTGGCAACCAAAAAATCCACTCCTTAGGTCGATTTCCAGAAACACATCTTAGATAATTTTCCACACTCTTGTTCACAGTCTCGGTTTGTCCATCGGTTTGGGGATGGTATGTAGTAGACGTATGAATTTGTACCCCTTGCAACTTGAAAAATTCTTGCCAAAAAGCACTCATAAAGATAACATCCCTATCATTGATACTCTTCTTAGGCAACCCATGTAACTTGTATACATGGTCCATGAAGGATTGTGCCACTGAGCTAGATGTATATGGATGTGCTAAAGCCATGAAATGAGCCATTAGATTTTAGCAACCCAGTGATGAAATCTATTGATATTTCTTCCCATATCCTATTTGGAATAGGAAGAGGCTGTAAAAGCCCTATAAGGCCACTGTTTCTCCCTTGTTCAATTGACAAATAGAGCATTCTTGCACAAACTTATACACTACGGTTTTTCATATCTCTCCAGTAAATACTTTCCTTCAATCTGTACAAAGTGTTTCTAATTCCTGAATGGTCACCCTCTGGTGAAGCATGAAAGTATGATATCAAAGAATTCCTCAAGCTCTCATTTGACCCAATCACTAATTTTCCTTTTCTGGTCAGCACTTGATTATTCCATTCAAATTTCATAACTAGAGTGTCTCCTTGTTCTATGTCTTGAATAATTTTCTATAACTTAGGATCATGCTGATACTATTTTTGTATATCATTCAGAAATAAACTGAGTGGTCCTGCACAGACTGATCCCATTAACTTTAGAATTAGCATACACTCTTGACAATCTATCAGCTACAAGATTCTCTGCACCCTTCTTGTATTCAATAGTGAAGTCATACTCCATTAGTTTGATTATCCATTTCTGTTGTGATGGAGTGGACACACTCTCTGATCCAGTAAATACTTAAGTCTTTGATGATAGTCCTTACAATAAAGTTTCTTCCCACTAAGTAAGGTCTCCATTTCTGTATAGCGGTCACAAGAGCAAATAATTCTTTCTCATAAACAGATACAGTTTCATGTACCTTGGATAATATCTTGCTCATATATGCTAGTGGTCTTCCTTGTTGCATTAACACAACAATACCTATATTTGAAGCATCTGTTTCAACAACAAATTTCTGAGAAAAATTTGGCAGTGTAAGAACTGGAGTTGTGATCATAGCATGTTTTAAATCATTGAATGCAGTAGTAGCTACATCAGTCCAATGGAAGTTATTTTTCTTCAATAACTGAGTGAGAGGATAAGCAATTCTTCCATAATTCTTCACAAATCATTTGTAATACCTAGTAAGTCCTAGAAATCCCCTCAAATCCTTGATGTTTCTTAGTAGAGGCCACTCCTTCATTACTACTGTCTTCAATAGATCAATGCTTACACCATTAGAGCTAATAATATGACCTAGATAGTCAACTGTTTCACTGCCAAATATACACTTGCTTTTCTTAACAAATAGCTGATGTCTACGCAATGTTTCAAAAGTGAGAAGTAAGTGTTTCATGTGTGAATTCCAATCCTTATTGTAAATTAAGATATCATCAATGAAAACGAAAATGAATTTTCTCAGATAAAGTTCAAAAACCTTGTTCATTAAGCTCTAAAATGTTGAGGGAGCATTAGTAAGACTAAAAGGCATAACCATAAACTCAAAATGCCCATGATGTGTTCTAAAAGCAGTTTTCATGATATCACCTTCATGCATTCGGATTTGATGGTAACCTGACCTCAAATCCAGTTTAGTAAAGATGGTGGATCCATGTAATTTATCTAATGATTCCTCAATTACTGGAAGTGGAAACTTATCTTTAATGGTGTTTTTATTCAGCTCTCTATAGTTAACACACATTATCCATGCCCATCTTTCTTTTTCACCAAAACAATAGGAGAAGAGTATGGGCTATTACTCTCTCTAATTATGCCAGAAGCCAACATTTCATTCACCATCTTTTCAATTTCATTCTTCTGTATTGCTGGATATCTATATGGCCTGATATTTATAGTATCTACTCCCTCTTTCAATGGAATCCTGTGATCATGGCTTCTATTTGGTGGCTTCAATGATTCAGGTTGCCTCCCTCTTAAGACCACCTCTCTATTTCCCAATTTGAAGGACATCTTTAAATCCTTAAAGTTCTACTGAATATCACCCAAGGTCACCAACCATTGAATTCCCAAAACCATGTCACAACCCCTAATGGTAATAGCATAATATCAGCAGTAAACATGCATCATTGCATCCTCCAACTAAAATTCTTGCATATGTATTTGCTACTAACTTTGTGGCCATCAGCAATAGCAACAGGAAATGGCTCAGTTTCCTCCAATTTACATCCTAAAACCTTGACAATTTTCTCATTCACAAAGTTATATGTACTGTCACAATCGATCAATATGTTCAGCACTTTCCCCTTAGCAGCTCCCATTATTCTCATAGTTCTGAAATATGGTATTCCCATCATAGCACTCACTGATACGTGTGATTGAGGTTCTCCAGCTTCCCATACTTCTTCTATCTCCCAACCTTCCTTCTGTTCAAAATCAAAACACTCTTTCTCTCTCTCTTCTTCTGTTAATTTCATAATGTAGATTTGTCTTCTTTTGTTGCACTGGTGATCTTTAGAATACTTCTCATCACACCAAAAACACTGACCCTTGGCTCTCCTCGTATCCATTTCCTAAGTTGACAACCTTCTTGATGGTATAATTGGAGTGTTTGAACTTTTACCAGAATTTATAGTCACCACTGATTTATTAACAGCTGCAGCATTTCTATTATTTCCAAATGACATAACAGTGTTCATAAGAGAGTAAGTTCTCTGATTAATAACTTGAGAAGATCTTGTTGGCACACTAACAGATTTGCTGAACATATTATTAGCATAGTGGTTGCTGGTGTTAAAAGATTTTTTATTATGCAGATTGTTGATTTGCTCTTGCATTTTAGCTAAACACACCACATCATGCAAAGTCTTTAGTTTGAACATTCTAATTTGCATAGATATCTCAGGCTTCATACCACCAAGTAAACAACTAATAGCATAACCTTCATGTAAATTTATCAAGATATTTTTGCATAGAGCCTAATTGTTTCAAGTTCATCATTTCAGCCATAGGATCATCAAAAAAACAAGATACCAAATCTGTCATTTAAAGCTCTAACATACTCCTCCCAACTAGGTATATCTCTTGTTATTCCAGATCTCATACACATTTGATGCCACTGCAAAGCTCTACCTTCTAAATGTACAGATGCAATTTTAACTTTTGAATTTGAAGGAGTTTCATCAATGTCAAAAAATTTGCCAGCTTGATTCTCCATAGTTTGAAATTTGTCCATCATCATGGCAATCATGCTCTGAATTTCATTAACATCTTTCTTAACCGAATCCACCTCCCTTCTCCAATCACTCGACCTGATTTCTTCTGTCATTCTTCAATTCACAACAATCCGAGGATCAAAGGCTCTGATACCAATTATTATGGATCTATTCAAATGAGCTAAGATCGAACAACAACGATGGTAGATTTTATTGAATTGAATGAAAGATACACGGTTTCTCTGAGAAACGAGGAACATGGAATCAATTTCGAGATACACCAACACACCTCAAAAAACACAACTCAAGACACAATCAAAATTCGCTACCTAAGACTTCCTCCTATCTGTTATTTATAGAATTAGAGTTCCTATTCTATTTAGGGAAGACAAAGTAAAGGACTTACAATATCAGAGCAAAAAACATAAAAAACCCAAGCATGATTTTTTTAAAATTGAGTACTTCTTTAAGTTGTCCAAGTCAGCCATCTTTCAACGTGTTATAATCCTGTTTGCTGGCCTCTCAACGGTGATCAACTATTCCAACAGCTTTCTAACAGCCTACAACAACTCTCCCAGCTCCCTTGATCCAATTGCTTCCAAATTCCAGCTTAGAACCTTAGATATGTAACATTCACCTTCACCGCCGCCTAATCTTTAACCATCGCAGCACCTTCCCAGCCAATCATCACCGCCGCCTAGCCCTAGCTAAATCTGTGGATATTATGGGTTTCTGATGAACTTTTAGATATATTCTCCAGAAATCTTAAACGGGATGATGCTTTGTCATCAACTGCTCCAGTCAAAGTAAGTTATTTTATAATGGAGACTTTTTTTTGTTTGTGTGTCAGCCTGTGCCATTTATTTAAGAGATATTTAGGTTAACAGATATGGTGGCAACTGTATAGTAGTCTGAAAGAACTTCATTTTGTGCCCTACAACAGTTCCATCTCTTTCGGTTGTACTTGTGGATCTTATTTGTTCTTGAAAATTACATAAAACTGTTTAAATATCTTGAAAATTCTGAATCAAAGTCATTTCTTGCTTCCACAGATCCAACACACAAGTAATTTATTGTCTCTAAATTATTTCAATAACTGGGCAGGGTTGGGAGGAGAGTGTTAGTCAAGCTGGAAGAACAGTCGAGTGAATGCCAGCCTGAGATGAAGAAATCTCTTCCTTCTATGCCTTTTTTGTACATCACATCATTCTTATTTTATGTATGTGAGGAGATTCATCATGTTAGTGGCCATGTACTGGATAAACCAATTCTACAAAACTTTACAACAAGTCTTTTGAATAAGGTATGTGGTGACCTTGTTAGGTTATATTTCGAGTTCACTAGTAACAAAATACACCTTAAACAATATTTGCATAATTCATCATATCTATGTGAAAACCGGTTACCTTTCTCTCTAAAGTTGAATTGAGCTCTATATGGTAGGCTAACTAATAGCTGTATTTCCTTCTACTTGTCTTATGTATAGCCATATTTTTTGTTCTCAGAAAAAGAATGATTTTGTAATATCTATAAGGAACAGTATATACATATTTTGTTGAAGCCATGAGCTCAAGTGGTTTTTGTATCATCCAACTAACCGACACAGTTTTCTTTTTATTTAATGACTAGTTAGTGGTATTTTACTTTTTTATGATTTACATGGTTATAACGTCCATTATGCTTGCATAGGTTGTTAAAATATATGAAGATTTCTTATCAACTGAAGAAGTTCGTGGGTCTCAAGTTTCAGAAAAAGGTGTTCTGCAAGTTTTATTTGATTTCAAATTTGTTGCTGATATTTTGTCTGGTAGTAAATCTCATGCAAATGAAGAGTTACCTGAAAGTCCAAATGTAAGATCTCCATTTAGAAAGAAGCAGAAAGCACAACAAGTCTATCATAGGAGAACATACTAACCAGTTGGTAAATCATCTTTTTCGAAGGTTGGATCTAGCTCACGTAAGTTGTTGGAACTAAGATTTTTTGCTCTTTAAGGAGTTTTTGGTTTTTTAAGAATCAATATTTACTTTGAAATGTTAAATTGAAAGACATTGTATTTCTATATAGTATAAGCAATAAAAATCTATGCCATTGGGAAATAGATGGCAGAAGAATCGGGTCTTCTCTTAGTAAATAATAGAAACACTCACATCATAGTATTATTATATTTGTAGTAACATAGTTCTGTTTTGTCAAATTAATTATTGTATCTGGACTTGTGATTTTTTTTGTTTGTTTTAACTCCTTAAAAAGCTTGAACATAGTTGTATACATGATCAACTATGAAAATAATATTGAAAGATAAAAGAAAAAAAAGGAAGTGAAATATATTAGATCATAGACAGTCAAAACTATAAAGTTGGGCATGTAGTTCTACAGGAAGATAGTGAACTACTAAACATTCCTCTCCAACTTTGGACTTTACTATGATGAGTTAAATGAGCTACTTTATTATTTCTTTGGACCAGAATTACATGGTTTATTTATCTAAGACTTGAAATTTTTCATATTAGTTTTATTATTTTCTTTGTTGTCATCTTACCAGATATTTTTTATGCATTTAAGGTACGAGCCATATCTATGAGAGAATGAGATAGGCATACCTCAGACATGCTATTCTTTTTGGATTTTTTATGCAACTTAATAGGATGCATATGGATGCTACGCAGAAGCTCCTTACTAATTCTGAATCAAATATTATGTGTTGTTTTTTAGTTCCTCGTTTCAAATATCTTCCTATCAGGTTATCACTATTATCCTTTAAGAGAAAATTTTACTCATCCACACATCCTTTATTTATGCATTCACATTGGCAATTTTATATTTTTTTGTCATAATATCCTCTTGTTGCTTTTGAGTTTTGATTTCCTGTTACATGTGCTAAGTGTTGTTCTGAATGTTTTATGCTTGGTATTGTTAATCAGTGCTCCAGTATTGTCTGCAAGGAATGCTGCCAAAACATCTGTATCGACATTTATGGATGATGTTTACTCGAATGATGATATATCCCGAAAAAAACGATGTTGAAGAAGACACAAGTTTGGGGTTGGCTGCACCATTTTTAAAGTCCTTCATGCAGGTATAATAATAATTTATATTCTTTAGTGTCTTCTGTTGGTGCATTCTTCATTATAGGATGGTGTGTCATGGCAACATTGCCCATGAAAAGTTGAAATTATGTCTTATAGCTCTGAAACGCATTTTAAGTTTTATATTTAGTTATATTTGAGGCAATTTGGACATTATAAACTATAACAAACAATGAAATTATAACAACATCGAGTCTCTTCAGAAATTAAGAAGTACACAGGTCTTTTTCTAGATGGCCTATATGATCTTGACAAGGGAGTGTTATGATATGTTAATTCTAGCTGGGTACTTTATAATTCCTAGTATTAATGTGCATACCCTTGTGCCTAAATTGAGCTGCCTTTATGACTTGTGCACCTAACAACCTATCTGGTCCGAGAACTTAAATATTTATCTTTTGGTTTCATCCTTCTAATAGGAAAATCATTTACCTCATCTGTGAATACTGGAAGAACTTTACAAAATTAGCAAGCATAGAATAGATGCAATCTTGTTGATCTTGGAACTCCTTAGCTGAAGTTGTTTGTGGATTAATCGAAAACAGACAGCATATCTCAAAATTGAATAGCCTAAAATAACTGGCTGCTGCAGCTACAGATTGTAGTTGCTTAACTGGGTATATAAAGTTCAAGTCTTGCATAACAGCTCTTAAATTTAGTTAGGCCATATGAATCTTTCATAACTATTATGTTGTACATTCCATTTTACTAAATTATGGGTAGAGTCAAATTTATAAAAAGATCACCTTGATTCTCAAGCCAAAGAACTCAATCAGTGGAAACAACGTGTAGAAGAGCTTGAGAAGAAGAAAAAAGTGACTAATAAAAATATTGGTTCAAGAGTTTATTTCATTGTATAGATATTTCGATTCAACCATCTCAAAATATCACCTCTTTGGATATTCTCCTCTTATAATGATGATTGGGATTGCATAAGCATAATATATAATATATTTAAATGATGTATATCCATGCATCATCTAAAACTATTACTTAATTTTCTTATGAAGGTTGAAGGGCTTATGATGGATATTGCTGCTATTGAAGAAGAAATCATGCGGTGGAAGGTAGCAGCGCAACAAGAAGTTGATGCACGAAAGACCGTTGAACAAGAGTACGTTGCATAGGTAATAATGAATATTGGCCGCTATCTTTTCACTTATCATTCATTGGTGGTCATCTCCATGGATTTGACTGCGTCCATCATTTTGATATCATTTATTCTTTAATTTGTCGAGCAACAAAAATTCTCTAGGAAATTGATGGATATGAACATTGTTTTTCTCTAAGGTAGATATAATTTCCTCTGATAGTTCAGGATACAATATTGTTGAATTTGAGTATCCCTATCCATAAGAAGCAGTTTTTATAATTTATGGCTTTAGTAATATTCTGGTTAGGTTATGACTGTTAGGATGTATACTATAAGCCTAGCTTTTGTATAAACATCTTTTTATGATATGAGAATCTTTTATGGTCAAATGTTTGTATTTTATATATTTGTTATATATGTTATTGCAATTATCCAATTAATTTATATTGTAGATAACATGGTGTGTGGTGTCACACAGAAGATCATGTTATCAGTTCCTTATAGATTATAAATGGTAGCTCACAATCGAGATAATTTTGGACAAATTATCGGAATGGTTATAGTGTAATTTGGTATTAATCTATCTTGATTATAAAATTACACTAGTACATTTTGTATGTATTGAGCAGGACCAATTGAAGTTGTTTTATTTATACTGACTATGTAAATAAAACAAAACTTCTATTATTATGGATATGCGTCCTCTTAATCATTGTATGATAACGGGCATGTATACTCGATATATGTTTCTTTAATTTACCAATGGGTGAGATTTATTTATTAAATCAATAAGCTCGGTAAATTGGGATACAATATTTTTTATATGGTGTGTTGTTGATTATATAATGAAACCGTGTCCTAATTATTTAGGATGATAATGTCCCTTTGAGGAACTCATAAGGATTATCATGTAAACCCTGCAGGTGGATTTATTCCGGCATGATAATAAAGTTGAGTGGTACTACTCTTGGAATTAAATGTTAATTAATTGAATTGTCAGTAATTCATTTAATTAACGGACATTTGATATCTTAAACACGAGGAGATAAACGCGCACATAATAAATAGGAGCCCATATTTGATATAGATAAGGGACGGTAGTTCAATAATATCTTTTTAGTGGATTGAGATATTATTGACAGGCTTAAGAAGTATATTTAGATTGAATTTAGGACTCCTAAGCCTATTAGGAGACCGATTCCTAATCCTCCTCAAGGTCCCTGTTGTAGCCTATACATAAGCCTCAAGTCAGCAGTTTCTAAACAAACGAAATCTGAGATACGATTTAGTAGAAGGCGGCTGAAAGTCTCGATAGTTCGTTGCCCACAAAACGTTCGAGAAAAAGGCGAGAAATACAGCAGAAGATCGTGAGGTCCAGGCTCCATCGATTCCTTGATCTACAGTTATGACCTTAGAACTAATATCAGTGTAAAAGGTATGATTCGTTTATCCGCTGTGCGTTAATCATATTTGCATGGACCCCGATTCGGATAATTGTATAGGGTCGGTGATCCCTCGGTTCCAACAATGACTAAAACTACTCTGCTTTGTAGTTTACCTTATCTGAAGAATCGATATGGTTGCTCATGATTCTGTTTTTCTATTTTTTCTAGTTATTGAAATTAAAATACTGTTATTTATTTTTGACTTGCTTTTAGTAGTGCTGCGTACCAAAATAATCCTCTACCCTAACTATTATTTAAGGTAAACTTGATATTAGATTCACTAATTTTCCTTATGGATACTTTATATGATCTATTGACATTGAAATTGAAGTATCATCATTGATGCATGAGTTTTAACTTAAGCTAAGTGAAGTAATACCTGAAATTTTATTCCTGAATATATACTTTCAATGCATCAAAGGCTTAGATTTTATGTGTTCAATGGTTTACAGAAAGGTAGGCTGGGAGAGTGTATTAATAATGAATCAAGTTGGAGTTTTTACTACATTAGTAGATATTCAAACCTAGTAACTTAAACACCATTTAATGTTCTCCTTCAGAAAGTGACATAAGTTGGACAATTGACGTGGGTAATGAACTCTAGAATACCCAAAATTTCACAGTACACAATAGGTTTATATATGAAATGATTCAAGGGTGTATGTTTTATTTGAAACATCTACTTCACCATGGGGTTTGCCATTTTAGGCCACGTACGATTACTTCTTTTTTTATGGATAATAAGTGTATATCATTATTACACATATGATTGACTTTGTGTGGTGATAGCATTTTCATTTCTCATTCATTATTTTCCATGTGAGGTTGGCCTTATGTGGTAACAGAATTTGCATTTTTCATTTGCTCTTTGTCATCCTCTATAATGAGATGTAATGTAAATAGTTTTGTTGTAAATAATTGTGGTAGTTATCTTGTTCTGTCCTTGGTGATAGCCATCTAGTCTAGTTTTTGCTTTTCTCTTGCCTTACATTTCAAAACAATCACACTTAATGCTACAATTTGAATCAGAAGGTTTTACCACAAATAGAGTTAAAACTTGATATATGGAATGTCATTTTAGTAATCATAGAAGAAATAAGCTAAATATAACGACTGGAGATCATGAATGCATCTAAATATTACGTACTTAGAAACTGTTATCGTCCATCAAAGAATTTAGGGGAATTGATAAAGACATTACACTTATTTTTGCATAATTCCAATGTCGTGATTCTGTAATTGGCATCCGTGCGACAAGAACTTGAGGTCGCAAGATAAGCTGTAATAGAGTCAGAAAAAAAGCTCAAATTCAAAAAAAAAAGATAGAAGCTACCATGGCAGCAAGAATACTAGATGGGTACTTTGTAATTCCTAGTATTAAGAATTATTGACTTTGTTAATGGGTACTTTGGTATTGCTGATGTTCTTTTGGATAATGAGATTTATAGTAAACTTTACGTTAGTTTGATCGATCTTAGCAATGCATATGATATTGATAGTTATGTGATCATGGTTTCAGTTGCAATTAAAATTTCAAATGTTTAGAAATTGTGAATTCTTTATTTATATGATTTATTATGTGTTATAATAGATTGTAAAAGGTGTTGATGGTGTTGTAAATAAACAGGTAATAAAACAAATACGAAAAAAATCACAAAAAAATCAACCACAACGGTTATTAACCATTGTCGTTATGGTCTTTGACAATGGTTATTAACGGTTGTAAATCCATTGTCGAAGACCATAACAACAACGGTTAATAATCGTTGTGTATATGATTTAAAATGTGCTCTCAATTACAACAGTAGACTAACCGTTCTGCCAATCGTTGTCGTTATATCTACGATAACGGTTAAAAACCGTTGTAACACCGTTGTCATTAATGTTAATTGTTAGGATTTCAATGTATAGATTTTGATGAAACAAACCACATATGTAATAGGAAGTTTTAAGTACCCCATTTTTCACGATGTGTAAGTGAATACATAGACTAGAATTGAGTCTAATGTTTAGTGCTAAAAATGGAGGATGAACAAGGATAAAGCTGTATCTATGTTGATAAGAAAAGATATCGCTGCATGAAGGCAGGATACAGTATTGCTGCATGAAGGCAGGATATAGTATAGCTGCAAGAAGGTAGATACATCAACGCCATTAAAAGACAGAACATATCGACAGCAAAGAAGGAAAGAATGGCGTGCAGCATCGCTACAAGAAAAGGATACAGGAGTACTGCAAGAAGAAAATGATACAGCAGGACTGCCAGAAGATACTGCAACCAGGTCTAAGTTACCGCAGCACTGCAAGGAAGTATCAGCTGCACGAAGACCTAGGATACAGCGCTAAGCTTACAGTCCAGTTAAGTCAATCAGCGCAATATACAACAAAGAGTATCCTACAATCCTAGAAAAGATAAATGCAGTACGAGGAACGAAGACTCATGCAAGAATAAATAGAGCCATTCCAGAAAAGATCAAAGTTGCAGACACGGAGCCAATATGAAGATGCCACATGGACTGACGCGCTGCAGAAAGCTGCGAGCCGCAACTGCCGCATTAAATGCTTCGAAAGAAAAAGTCAAGTCGCATTAAATGTGAACCATGCATTTGGTCAGGCTACTTCAAATTCAAAAGAGAGATGTCTCCTTCAACGGACATCTTCTCCTACAAGTATAAATAGAGGAAGAGATTCACTGAAGCTACTGATTAACTGAACCATTTACGCAAAATTCATAGAGCTTACAAGATCCAAGTATTCAAGTCTACGATCAGTTTCAGTCACTCAACCTCCCGAAGTGAAGCAAGTTCAAGCTTAAAGTTTCCTCAAGGATTCAGAAGCTCACTTCGAAGCACCAGTTGAAGAAAAAAACCTTTTAACCTTGTTGCTGTGTGCTTAGGTTGTTTTAGTGGTGTCGAACAGTTGATAAGAGAGATCCTTGCTGTTTGTATAGTTGTCTAGAGTTAGGCAGCTTCCCTGTGTGGGAGTGTGGAACCCTGTGTGGGTTAGCCTTTGAAGTTTGCAGTTGCTGTGTATACGCTGGACTTCAGTAGGTTGTTACTTTGTAAAGTTGATAGATTGTTAGGGGTGACCTGTAATTCAATCTTGCTTAACAAAGTTCCTGCTCGAGGAGCAGTAGAGTGGACATAGAACGATTACACCACCTTCGAACCACTATAAACCATAAGTATTTATTGTTTTCTTATCTGTGCTTTAATCTTCTATTTCTTGTTATATCATATGCATAAAACGTTTTCTGATAGAAGCATTTTTTAGAAAATCAGCCTTGTGTTTTAAAGTATAATTTTTCCGCTGCGTATAAAACTCCAAGTTACAGCGTGCAGCACTGTGTCCTAGTGCTATAAGCAGTAACTATCTGACGCTGCAAGTTCAAGTAACTTGCAGAGCAGAACGGTTTGTTTAAAGATTCCAAAATCGACCAAGGTTCATTCACCCCCCCTCTGAACCTCGAACACCACTTGGGACCAACATTAATGATAATGGTTATTAATCCTTGTCCACGTATTGTAAATGACTGCTGGAATACAATAGCTCTCCAATCGTTGTGCAAATCATTGTTGTTATCATATATGACAACAGTTAATAACCGTTGTGGTTGATAGGATTTACGACAACATCATCTTCCAAAACGGTAAAACATGGTCTACGACAATGGTTAATAACCATTATCGTTGTGTGAATTTCTTGTAGTGTTGGTATCCTAAAGAAAGTGGTTTCAATCTGAAAGGTTTTCCGGATTCAAACTATGTTGGCTGGAAGATTGATAAAAAAAGTAAGAATGGAACATGTCAATTTCTTGGAAATTGACTTGTATCATGGTTCTGTAGAAAATAGACATCCATTGCAACATCTACAGCAAAAGCAGAATATGTTGCAGCAGGAAGTTGTTGTGCTCAAATCCTTTGGATACAACAACAATTGAGAGATTATGGAATTGAGGAAAAAAAAACTCCAATCCTATGTGACAATACAAATGCTATTACTATCACACATAATCCTGTTTTTCACTAAAAAACAAAGCATATTGACATTAGACATCACTTTATAAGAGATCACATTGAAATGAAAGATGTCGTGTTGGAAAAAATACATACAGATCTTCAGTTAGCTTATATATTTACCAAACCATTACGTGAATCAAAGTTTTCTATACTAAGAAATAAGTTAAGAATACAGAAGTTATGATCTAAAGAAAGGTAGGCTGCTAAAAGAAAGATATAGCAAACCTGAAAAATGTATGCAGAAGCTAAGGAGGAATTTTTGAATTCTGGTCGAATGCAGTAAGTTGCGTCCTGTAAGAAGTATATTCATACAGTGCTGCATTCATGAATCTTACAGTAAAATGCTAAGCAAAGGAAGCAGCAGAAGGTTACAATATTTATATCTAAGATTATTTATTACTCTACAATCTCATACAATAGCTGCAACCTTAAACGCAATAAATTAGATGGCTAAACGTACGCTCATTCTTAGCATTTAATGCTAATATGCTTTTATGTCAGAAGGCGAAGAGATGCTGTCAGGAGTCAAATCTGTATTTCGAACTTATATGATCAGTCCATTATTGCACTCATCATTGAGTGTTTGCAAAAGATGAGGATATCAGGACTCCTAACCACCATCTACGCCGGATTCTCTGCTAAATACATTTAGAGATTTTATGTGCATGGCCATCTATCGGAAGATGAAACATCCATCCTCTTCAGGATGGATGAAGAAGATGAGATGGGGTTCTGGACAAGGGACATCATCTTTACCTTCAATATTTCCATTGAGTCCGAGCCAACTTCTTGCATATGGTGATGACATCTCTAAAGAGATATGGAACCTCTTCAAATGAAGAGAGGTTGGGGCCCAAGTTAAGAAAAGTATCCCGAAGAACTGTTCGAACCCGAGTTTGAACTTCTTTATGATATCTATATATACTCTACTGAAACCAGAATAGGAAGCTATGACAAATGCACAGATCTCCGCTTCAGGCTCATGTCAGCAATAATGAAGGGAGAAAATGTGAACTGGGTGAGGCTCATTCTCAAACAGATTTTGGAAGAGGTTGAATAAGATACAGCGCGTTGAAGCTATGGGATTCCCATCTACTCCATTCTCTGCAAGCTTGGTGAATAGCTTACCACTTTAACCTCTATTCCCATTGGTAAATTTCTTAGTGAGAAGAAAAAGTGGAAGATCATGAAGAAGGTCGCCGCTAGTGCAGTTGTTGTTGAAGTGAGAAGGAAAAATAAAAGTTACAACAACTGCATCCTTGACGCTTTCCCGTCCTACCTCTGATGCTAGGCACCCAAAAATGAAATTTAAATTATCTTCTAAAGACGTAGATACTAGTCTACCATTATAGAGGAAGTTAGTGAAGATACCAACGTGCCAATTGTAAGTAGCAATACAATAGTTGCTTACAGTGAATCAGAGGCTGAGAAGAGGCTGCAAGAAGAAGAAAGAAGAGCAGCTCAGTCCATTGACTCTTATTTTGATGACAGTGATATTCAAATCAACAAGAGGGCCTCGATGAGAGTAGAATTGGAGTCGTCATCATCTTATGATGATGATGCAACATTGGCGCTACAAGAAGGGTACTTGCAGCAACCTCTGTTTCCCAAACCCCGATGGAAATCGAGTCAGATGAGCAGCCAAAACCTACAGAAGAGCTGATTTCATTTGTTGCTGCAAGAAGTCTGATCGATCACTCTCCTAAGGATATTGAAGATGACATCGAGAAGAAATACAATCTCTGGAGAAAGATGAGATTGTGTAAGGGGAAATTTTGCTGGGATGAAGTGACTTTCTCACTATAGAAAGATATGTCTTTGAGTGGACTCAATCTGATAACATACTCCATCTGCTACAACCTGAGTTCGCAGAGTTCGTCCATTTGGAGAAGAATCAAGAAATCTCTGTTGCTCAGAAAGCTCTAAACAAGGGAAAAGGGAAGGCGGCTGAGGAGAAAGAGTCAGTTGAGTAGCCAATGAAATGACAAGAGAATATTTGAAGATCATCTTAGTCCCCGCTGTAGAGGCTATAAGAAGGGACGATAAAGTATGATTTGCAGAAGAACAGATTAGCAACCTTGGAGTGGAACAAGTAGAAGAAGTAATGCTACAACTAGCACTGCAAGCTATTTTGAAAGATAAAATGATGCAACATACTTCAAGGAGGCATCAGGGTGAAGGATCCTCTAGTCATAATACGAATTCTCTTGCTTATGATCAAGTAGTTGTTGGACTCTCATCCATTATCTCTCTAGATCCATTAGAGGAAGAGTCTCAACTTCTGGATTATGATGATTCCCCAATTCATAACATACAAGAAGCTGTACCAGCTTCACCTGAGGGGAACCATCAGCCATAATCAAGGAGGTTCTTACAGACCTTGCAAGTGAGGAATTGGCCGATGATGCAATCATGGAGGAAGCTGCTGAGGCGAGACCGCTAGACCTGAGCCTCTCGTTGCTCATTGACCAATATAGTCCATGCATCCATGCATTTTATAAATTATTGCATATTGTTTATGTAATACTTGAATTTACATTGATATCAATAATGTGTCCATTTTATTTATTTAAACTTATTAGATCTTGTGTTTGTTTATTATTAGTAGTTAAAAAAATGAAATGAAAATGAAATATATATATATATATATAAAATTAGATAGGAGAAAATATCAAAATAATTAATAAATATATATTTATATATGAGTATGGCGGTTAGGCATGCTACGTGTCTTTTTTTAGATATTTAGTTAATAAATGGTGAATAAGAAAAGGGTAAGAATTTATATATTTACATATATATATATAGTGAAGAAAAAAAAAGGGAACCCTGCAGAGAAGGGAGAAGGAAGGTTAGTAATTAATATATATACTATTGAGTTAAGTGGTTCTAATTTGAGGCTGGCAATTTATATTTCAAATATTAAAATAAAAGTAATTTTCAAGAATATAAATTTTCAAGTTTCAATCTAAGAAAAGTTTCAAAATTCTTTTATATTTATTGATATTATCACTAGTTTATAGTTCTTAAGGTACATGATAAGTGCCAATTTTCACATATTTTTGCGTATGTTTATGTATTCATTTGAATATGTTAGCTACGTTTTTATGGTGATTATTGAGATTATTTGTGTATAAGATGCATTTGATGAGTTTGTGCTTAGTTTCATGATTTTAATGAGGAAAAATGCAAGTTTCGAGTGAAATGGCCAAACAGGAGAGCACGACCGTGCTGAATAGTACGGCCCGATCGTGCTTGATGAGAGATCGAGACTGAAGGACAGGGCACGACCGTGCCGTATAGCACGGTCGTGCCCAGGCACACAGCGGTTTCGGTTATTTTGGTGTGGTTTCATTCTTTACTTGATATATAAGACTCCAAGAAGCGAAAAAGGGAAAAGGATTTGGTGAAAAGAGGCAGAGAGAAGAAGCACGGAGAGAAAAGAAAGAGAATTCAAGAACCGAAAGAAGCACGGGATCATCGTCGCTAAGATTTTAATCTTTCCTCTCTTGTTAGTTTTATTGAATATGAAATTTTCAATCTTGTCTATGAGTTTATTGATAATTATGTCTAGCTAATTTTTTAGGGTTTCTAGGACTTGTTAGTAATCTGATTTGAATCTTGATGGATCTTTGATTTAATTCAATGTTCATAATCATTCATCTTATTTGTGTGCTTATGAGTTGATTGTTTGTTTGATTATATGACCAATAATTGAGCATGTTTTAATAATTGAATCAAAATTCAGAAGACGAGATTTAATTATGGAAGGATAAACGCATGACACATAAAGATACTTGAATCGGGAGATTAAGGAATTTATGTGATGAGAAATCAGTCTTGGGTACTTTTGGGAGTTGTTATGTTTATATCAGATTGAGTAGAGATACCTCTGATGGCATAATGATCAACTGATTAATTGACTCGGGAGAGCTATTAATTGATACGTGTGATTGCTCATATAGGATGATTGATTAATGAACTTGGATTGGTTAAAGTGATATCTTGATGCGAATTAGATGAAAGTATGTCCTAGAACTTGTTTCAGATACTTGTTATCTTTAAGTGAATTTACTTGCGTAATTACGAGTTTTATTGAATTAATCTGCAAATTGATGAGATTTGATTTTCTTAGATAAATTTGAGAACCAGATTGGAGTAGTTAATTAGTGCCTAGATAGACAGTCTTTGTGGGATCGACCTTCTTCACCACTCCTACACTCTACACCGTACACTTGCGGAAGTTGCTAAAAGAAATTAGTGAATAAGTTTTTGGCGCCGTTGCTGGAGACTGAAGTTTAGGCACAATTAATATTCAAGTTTTATTTTTATTTTTAGTCTAGGATTTACTTTTATTTTTCTTTTATTATACTACCTCCGTCCCACAACACTTTGTACACCTTTACACTAAAGGTGTGCAAAGTGTTGTGGGACGGAGGGAGTATATTTTTTTAAAGGAGTATCTGATACTTGTTTTTTTTTTCAGGTGTTTTCAGATTGTGCATGAACACTCGCTCTAAAAAGGCGAACTTGAGTGCATTAGATTTGGAGATTGAAGCAACTTGCAGACATCGTAAAACACGAAAGCAACTATTTGCTCCAACCTAGATGGCTGAAGACAATCCAATGGAACAAGTACTAAACAATCATGACGGAGTAAATCAAGCACCACAAGTGGGTGCTCAAAGACCCATCAGAGATTACTCTCAACCACAACAAAATAGAAGGGGGGTTGTTCGACCACCTATTCGAGCAAATAATTTTGAGTTGAAGCCGGGTCTGATCGCTATGGTTCAGCAAAATCAGTTTGGGGAAAGCCATTTAGATGACCCCCAATGCGCATCTGGCGCAATTTCTTGAAGTTTATGATACAATCAAGTTGAATGGTGTTTCTGATGATGCCATAAGACTAAGATTGTTTTCTTTCTCTCTACGAGACAAAGCAAAGCTGTGGTTCAACTCACTCCCTCCAGGCTCAATTACTACATGGGATGGTTTAAGTAAGAAGTTTCTATTCAAGTACTTTCCACCAAGCAAGACGTTGAAGTTGAAGAGTGGGATTACACAGTTCAAGTAATTTGATGGGGAGTCCTTGGGCGAAGCTTGGGAAAGATTTAGAGATATGTTAAGAAGATGTTCTCAACATGGATTCCCTAAAGATCAATAAGTCTGTTTTTTTTCTATAATGGATTGTTTGGATCAACGAGAGCGATGATAGATGCAGCGGAAGGTGGAGCTTCGCTAGCAAAGAGTCCGGACAAGGCAATATATATCTTGGAGGAAATGACAACAAACAGCTACCAATGGCCGTCTGAGAGGAACACGTATAGGAAAGTGGCTGAGATTCAAGGTCAAGACCAAATGTCCGCTTTATCCTCACAAATAGCAGCTCTCACAAATCAAGTATCTGCGTTGGCAAAGATTTAAACCCAAAGCGTAGGAAGTGTTGGGAGTCGAGGATGTGATTTTACCCAACAAGAGGAAGTAGAAGATGTTAACTTTATGAATGGGTAAAATTACAACAATCAAGGCTTCCGAAACAACCAAAACTTTTGGAATAGAGGTATGTATTAGTATAAACACGGAGGGGCGAATCATGAAAATTTCTCTTATGCAAATAACAAGAATGTTTTGCAACCACCTCCGAGTTTTTCTGTTACAAATGGAGTTATTGATAAACCAAAAAAACCGGTGTTAGGATGTATACTATAAGCCTAGCTTTTGTGTAAACATCTATTTATGATATGAGAATCTCTTGTGGTCAAATGTTTGCATTTTATATATTTGTTATATATGTTATTGCAATTGTCCAATTAATTTATATTGTAGATAACATGGTGTGTGGTGCCACACAGAAGATCATGTTATCAGTTCCTTATAGATTATAAATGGTAGCTCACAGCCGAGATAATTTTGGACAAATTATCGAAATGGTTGTAGTGTAATTTGGTATTAATCTGTCTTGATTATAAAATTACACTAGTACATTTTGTATGTATTGAGCAGGACCAATTGAGGTTGTTTTATTTGTACTGACTACATAAATAAAACAAGACCTCTGTTATTATGGATGTGCGTCCTCTTAATCATTGTATGATAACGGGCATGTATACTCGATATATGTTTCTTTAATTTACCAATGCGTGAGATTTATTTATTAAATCAATAAGCTCGGTAAATTGGGATACAGTGTTGTTTATATGGTGTGCTGTTGATTATATAGTGAAACCGTGTCCTAATTATTTAGGATGATGTCCCCTTGAGGAACTCATAAGGATTATCATGTAAACCCTGCAGGTGGATTTATTCCGGCATGATAATAAAGTTGAGTGGTACTACTCTTGGAATTAAATATTAATTAATTGAATTGTCAGTAATTCATTTAATTAATGGACATTCGATATCTTAAACACGGGGAGATAAACGCGCACATAATAAATAGGAGCCATATCTAATATGGATAAGGGATGGTAGTTCAATAATATCTTTTTAGTGGATTAAGATATTATTGATAGGCTTAAGAAGTATATTCAGATTGAATTTAGGACTTCTAAGCCTATCAGGAGACCGATTCATAATTCTCCTCAAGGTCCCTATTGTAGCCTATAAATAAGCCTCAAGTCAGCCGTTTTCTACACACACACAGTAATACAAATACACAGACATAAAAATCTGAGATACGTATTAGTAGAAGACGGCTGAAGATCTCGATAGCTCGTTGCCCACACAACGTTCGAGGTAAGGCGAGGAATACAGCAGAAGATCGTGAGGTCCAGGCTTCATCGATTCCTCGATCTATAGTTCTGATCTTAGAACTAATTTCGGTGTAAAAGGTATGATTCGTTTTTCCGCTGCGCGTTAATCATATTTGCATGGACCCCGATTCAGATAATCGTATAGGGTCGGCGATCCGGCGGTCCTACAATTGGTATCAGAGCCGTGGTTTTCTAACTCTATTCGATTGAATCGGTTAATTCTATTATGAATCATGTCTTGAAACATGTGTATTTTAGATTAGATAATAGTAGGATATGCGAAAAATTATGATTTTCTGCAGGAACCTTAAATCCAACTATTATGGTCTGAATGTATGTTTATGTATGAATTAAACCCTCGGACATGTCGAGGTTGTTGTTTTTTGAATGTATGATTGTAATAGTAAAATCACGGTGGTTTGTCGTGTTAGGTTTTATTTTCGGTTCGATCTAGATTATATGTAAACTCCTTCGTGGGGTATAGGATCGATGGATGTAATAGATATAAGGTTAGGACCGCGTAATCGGGCACGATCGTGCTGTGCAGCACGGTCAGACCGTGCCAGCCGAAGATCGCGACTGAACGACAGGGCACGACCGTGCAGCGTGTTTGAAGATCGGGCACGACCGTGCTGGAGGGCACGGTCAGACCGTGCCAGCTGAGGATCGCCTCTGAAGGACAGGGCACGACCGTGCTGGAGGGCAAGGTCATACCGTGCGGCGTGTTTTAGATCGAGCACGACCGTGCTGAGGGGCACGGTCAGACCGTGCTAGACGACGATTTTCCGGCGATTTTTTCTAGGTCGATCCCCGTTTGACGGCAAACATTGAAGAACACAGCGATAAATCGAGGCCATAATAGTTGGAAATTTTGTTTTTCATATTTATTGCCTTATATGTGTTTTATCAAGCATGCTTGTATGTGTTTTATATGATATGCATGTTAAAATCTCTCATGTTAAATAACTAAGTGGGAGAGGGATTAATTGTTTTAATAAATCCCATGGTCTCCATTACTGGTTTGTAAGTGATGCACCTGAACTTGCGCGTTGGCTTTAAGTGCCTTCCTCCATATCGGATGAGTTCATTTGTGAATCACTAGATCAAACTTACTTTATGGATGGTTATAGAAAGTTGTTTAGGAGCGTGTCATCTTCTCCATCTGAAGAGGCATAATCCTAGATAATGGACTTAGTATCAAGTAATGGTGTACACTTAGATGCATTTGATAAGTATCCTCCCCATCGGAGTCACTACTGTCATTTGTATGGCCAAAGCGATAACCAACTATTAATTTTATTTGTCATAAAGTTAAGTTGACAAGATAATAAAATTAATGGGTAAAACCTTCTCTAACAAATATTTGAATTAGTATACGTCCACACTATCGTGGCATACGAAGTTCACGGTGTATTGAGGTGTTGGTGAATTTAGATTATGTTGTTTGAGGGAACAATATGATTTGTCAATTCAAATGTTTTGACCTATGTGTTTATTTATGTGATTCTCAGGATTTTCATTATGGCTTTCAATCCTCTTGCTGTTATACTTAAAGAAAACAAACTTATTAGTCCTAATTATATTGATTGGAAACGAAACCTGGATATTGTCCTGACTGCTGAAGAGTACAAGTTTGTACTCACTGAGCACTGCCCTGACATGCCTGATGAGAACTCTACTGAAGAGGAGAAAATGCTTTATAGGAAGTGGGTTAAGGCAGATGAGATGGCGCGGTGTTACATTTTGGCTTCCATGTCAAATGTGCTGCAACATCAGCATCAGGTCATGCCTACTGCCTATGATATGATGCATAATCTCAAAGAACTCTTCGGACACCAGAGTCGGGCTGCCAGACAAGAGGTAATGAGAAACTTGATGACTGCCACCATGACTGAGGGGACACCTGTGAGTGATCATGTCCTCAAGATGATGGCTCATCTGAATGAGATGGAGGTCCTTGGAGCTGAAATCGATGGGGAAACCCAGGTCGATATCGTTCTCCAAACGCTGCCTAAGAGTTTTGAGCAGTTCCGTTTGAACTACAACATGAACAAGAGGTTGTATTCATTGGCGGAACTCCTGACAGAACTTCAATCAGCAGAGGGACTGTTTCGTCAAAATTCTCAGGCTTACGTTGCTGAAAATGTTTCTACTTCTAAACCGCAAGGCGGAAAGAAGAAGAAGAAGAAACAGAATTCTTCAGCAAAGAAGACGGCCGGACCTCAAGTGGCTAAACCGTAAGGTGGTGTGAAAAAGCCAAAAGGCAAGTGCTTCCATTGCAAGCAGCCTGGACATTGGAAAGTCGATTGTCCCCGTAAAAAGGAGAACGATTCAGGTACATCTTTTTCATTAGTTGTTGAAACATGTTTAGCGGTGTTATCTACCGGTACCTGGTGTGTAGATACGGGAGCCACTGATCATGTCTGCAATTCATTGTAGGGGTTCTAGGAAACCAAACGACTAAGTGATGGGGAGATTACCATATACATGGGCACCGCTGCGAAAGTGGCGGCCGTTGCAGTGGGAGATGTTTATTTATCTTTTCATAGGAATAAGACTTTGATTTTGAGAAATTGTCTTTACGTACCTTGTTTTAGAAAGAATTTGATTTCAGTTTCTAAACTTTTTAAGGATGGATATTCTGTTTCTTTTGATAACAATGTTGTCGTTAAGAAGAATAAATTTATTATCTGTTCTGGTACGTTGGTTGACAATTTATATATTCTTAATCCTATAACTCCTACGATGCAACAAATAGAAATTAATAGCACATCTTCTAAATCTAATAAGAGAAAAGAACCTTCGAAAATGAATCAAACATATCTTTGGCATCTAAGGTTGGGTCATATTAACTTGAGGAGGATTCAAAGGTTGATAGCCGATGGACCTTTGGGTTCCTTGGAAGTGGAAAACTATCCAACCTGCGAATCCTGCTTGGAAGGAAAAATGACCAAAAGGCCTTTTAAGGCAAAGAGGTATAGAGCCAAAGAAGTGTTGGAATTGATTCATTCTGATTTGTGTGGTCCTATGACTATTCAGGCAAGAGGTGGTTTCGAATATTTTGTCTCTTTTATAGACGATTATTCGAGATATGGATACATTTACTTGATGCGCTGCAAGTCTGAGTGCTTTGACAAGTTCAAAGAATACAAGGCTGATGTGGAGAAACGTCATGGTAAATGTATCAAGACACTACGATCTGATCGTGGTGGTGAGTACCTCTTAGGAGAGTTTAGGAGTTACTTATCAGAGTCTAGGATACAATCCCAATTGTCTGCACCGGGTACACCCCAACAGAATGGTGTGGCGGAACGAAGGAATAGGACTCTTATGGAAATGGTTAGATCGATGATGAGTTATTCAGAATTACCAAATTCGTTTTGGGGGTATGCTCTAGAAACAGCGACGTACATTCTAAACTTGGTACCTTCTAAGTCAGTAATCTCTACTCCCACAGAATTGTGGACAGGGCGTAAGCCTAGTCTGAAACACATTCGGATTTGGGATAGTCCAGCACATGTGCTGAAGGGAGATGCTGATAAGTTGGAATCTCGTACGGAAGTACACTTGTTTGTGGGCTATCCTAGAGGAACGAAAGGTGGTTTATTTTATAGTCCTAAAGATCAGAAGGTCATTGTTAGCACGAATGCCCGATTTTTAGAAGAGGACTATGTAATGAACCACAAGCCCATAAGTAAAATTGTTCTTGAGAAAATGAGAGGAGATAATTTGGATGTACCGACGGTACAAGATGAGATACCACAAGTGACTGCACCGCGTGTCACTAATGATACACAAATACCGATAGTGCCTCGTCGTAGTGGGAGGGTTGTTAGACAACCTGATAGATTCATGTTTTTGGGAGAGTCTTCCGACTTGGTCCCTGGACAACATGAAATAGATCCCTGGACTTATGACGAAGCACTCCAAGATAAAGATGCGGTATCTTGGCAAAAGGCAATGCTCTCTGAGATAGAATCTATGGATTCTAATCAAGTCTGGGAGCTTGTAGAACCACCAAATGGTGTAAGAGCCATTGGATGTAAATGGGTCTACAAAAGGAAAAGAGGATCAGACGGAAAGGTAGAGACCTTTAAAGCAAGGCTTGTTGCGAAAGGGTATACTCAAAAAGAAGGGATCGATTATGAGGAAACCTTTTCGCCGGTAGCCATGCTGAAGTCTATCCGAATTCTTTTATCTATTGCTGCTCATATGGATTATGAGGTTTGGCAGATGGATGTCAAGACAGCTTTCCTTAATGGAAGTCTTGAAGAAAACATCTATATGAAGCAAACTGAGGGATTCATTGCAAAGGGCAAAGAGCATCTCGTGTGTAAGCTCAATCGGTCTATTTATGGATTGAAACAAGCTTCGAGATCTTGGAACATCCGTTTTGATGAAGTAATCCAGTCTTATGGATTTATTCAATGTCCGGATGAATCTTGTGTATATAAGAAGAGTGACGGAAACGTGGTGGTATTTCTTGTACTATACGTAGATGACATCTTGTTAATTGGAAACAATGTCAAGGTGTTGTCAGACGTAAGGGTATGGCTGTCCAAGCAGTTTGCTATGAAGGACTTAGGAGAAGCTGGACATATTCTTGGGATCAAAGTTATAAGGGATCGCAAGAAAAGGATGTTATGCTTATCTCAAGCTTCATACATTGACACTATCCTAACTCGTTTTAGCATGCAAAACTCCAAGAAAGGTTTTCTACCTTTTAGACATGGAGTGCCTTTATCTAAGGAAATGTGTCCTAAGACACCAAAGGAGATAGAGGAGATGAAAGCAGTTCCTTATGCTTCGGCTGTAGGAAGCTTGATGTATGCGATGCTATGTACGAGACCGGATATCTGCTTTGCCGTGGGCATGGTTAGTAGATATCAAAGTAACCCAGGACAAGGTCATTGGACTGTCGTAAAGCATATTCTAAAGTACCTGAAAAGGACTAGAGATTATATGCTAGTTTACCAGGCAAATGATTTATTACCTGTGGGTTACACGGATTCGGATTTCCAGTCAGACAGGGACAACAGTAAATCAACCTCGGGGTATGTGTTTACCTTGGGAGGTGGAGCCATAGTGTGGAGAAGTGTGAAGCAGAAATGCGTTTCGGACTCCACCATGGAAGCTGAATATGTGGCGGCCTCTGAGGCAGCCAAAGAAGCTGTATGGCTCAGAAACTTCTTGATGGACTTAGAAGTGATTCCTGGTTTGCCCAAAGCTATCACAATCTATTGTGATAACAGTGGTGCAGTAGCAAACTCGAAGGAACCACGAGCCCATAAGGCAAGTAAACACATTGAGCACAAGTACCACCTGATACGAGATATCGTAAAGCGAGGGGAAGTTGTTGTCGCCAAGATTGCATCAGCCGATAACCTAGCAGATCCTTTCACAAAGGCCCTTCCGGCGAAAGCCTTCGATGAGCATGTTGATGGGATGGGAATCAGATGCATGGCAGCATATATGACAACATAGACTTTTAGTATAAGTGGGAGATTGTTAGGATATATACTATAAGCCTAGCTTTTGTGTAAACATCTATTTATGATATGAGAATCTCTTGTGGTCAAATGTTTGCATTTTATATATTTGTTATATATGTTATTGCAATTGTCCAATTAATTTATATTGTAGATAACATGGTGTGTGGTGCCACACAGAAGATCATGTTATCAGTTCCTTATAGATTATAAATGGTAGCTCACAGCCGAGATAATTTTGGACAAATTATCGGAATGGTTGTAGTGTAATTTGGTATTAATCTGTCTTGATTATAAAATTACACTAGTACATTTTGTATGTATTGAGCAGGACCAATTGAGGTTGTTTTATTTGTACTGACTACATAAATAAAACAAGACCTCTGTTATTATGGATGTGCGTCCTCTTAATCATTGTATGATAACGGGCATGTATACTCGATATATGTTTCTTTAATTTACCAATGCGTGAGATTTATTTATTAAATCAATAAGCTCGGTAAATTGGGATACAGTGTTGTTTATATGGTGTGCTGTTAATTATATAGTGAAACCGTGTCCTAATTATTTAGGATGATGATGTCCCCTTGAGGAACTCATAAGGATTATCATGTAAACCCTGCAGGTGGATTTATTCCGGCATGATAATAAAGTTGAGTGGTACTACTCTTGGAATTAAATATTAATTAATTGAATTGTCAGTAATTCATTTAATTAATGGACATTCGATATCTTAAACACGGGGAGATAAACGCGCACATAATAAATAGGAGCCATATCTAATATGGATAAGGGACGGTAGTTCAATAATATCTTTTTAGTGGATTAAGATATTATTGATAGGCTTAAGAAGTATATTCAGATTGAATTTAGGACTTCTAAGCCTATCAGGAGACCGATTCCTAATCCTCCTCAAGGTCCCTGTTGTAGCCTATAAATAAGCCTCAAGTCAGCCGTTTTCTACACACACACAGTAATACAAATACACAGACATAAAAATCTGAGATACGTATTAGTAGAAGACGGCTGAAGATCTCGATAGCTCGTTGCCCACACAACGTTCGAGGTAAGGCGAGGAATACAGCAGAAGATCGTGAGGTCCAGGCTTCATCGATTCCTCGATCTATAGTTCTGATCTTAGAACTAATTTCGGTGCAAAAGGTATGATTCGTTTTTCCGCTGCGCGTTAATCATATTTGCATGTACCCCGATTCAGATAATCGTATAGGGTCAGCGATCCGACGGTTCCTACAACCGGCACTTGAAGATTTAGTAGGTGCATTTGTGAACGAGTCACGAGATAGATTCACGAGGATTGGAAAAAAATTTGATGCACGGATGAAGGCCTTGGAGTTATAAGTACGGCATATGGCTGAAAACATAGGAAATCAACATAAAAAGTGGCAGTATCCAAGCACTACTGAAATCAACCCAAGGGCGCAGTGTAAGGTAATCCAATTGAGAAGTGGACTGGAATATGAGGGACCAAGCATGCCAGCGGCAGAGGAAGTTGAAAACGAAATGAAAAAGAAAGAAAAATCAGAGGAGAAAAAGGAAGATGAAGTCAAACAAAAAGGGATTGAGAAGCCAAAATCAAATTCGAACCCTTCATTCCTATTTACTATTTCTTCTCTTCCTTTTCCTCAGCGTTTTCAAAAGAAAAAGCTAGATGCTCAATTCGCTAAATTTCTGAAAATTTTCAAGAAAATTCACATTAACATTCCTTTTGCAGATACGTTGAAACAGATGCCAAATTATACAAAAAATTTTAAGGACGTCATGTGAAAGAAGAGAAAAATAGCAGATTATGAAAGAGTGAATCTTACGGAGAAGAGCAGTGCAATCATACAACAAAAGTTGCCACAAAAGCTTGAAGACCAAGGGAGCTTCACAATCCCTTACATGATTGGAGAATCAAGTTTTGATAAGACTTTGTGTAACCTAGGAGCAAGTATAAATTTGATGCCGCTATCCATTTTCAAGAAGCTTGGTCTTGGTGAAGTAAAACCGTCCACAATCACGTTGCAATTAGCTGATAGATCGATAACTTATCCCAAACGGATCATTGAGGACGTACTAGTCAAAATTGATCGATTTATCTTCCAAGTGGATTTCGTAGTTCTCGACATGGAGGAAGATCATGCTGTGTCCCTTATTTTAGGACGACCATTTCTAGCTACGGGACGAGCATTGATTGATGTGCAAAAAGGAGAGCTTACCATGAGAGTAAATGACGAACACATCCTGTTCAACATTTATAAGGCCATGAGATTCCATGATGAAAACGAAACTTGCAGCTTCATTGGAGTAGAGGATGTGTGTGTGGAGGATCAAATTGAGCGAATATTGTCAAAGGATGCATTGGAATTGTGCTTGAATGAATCTTTAGAAACTCGAGCGGAAAACATTGATTCTGAAAATGAGGAGGTTATCGACTATGCGTATTTTTTGGAAGCGATACAGGAAATATCAAGGAAGAAATATGGTAAAAAAAGAAAAGAAACAAGGAAACGAGAAACAGAGAGAAGGTGGAATGGCCGGGCACGACCGTGCTAGGAAGCACGGTCAGACGGTGCCCGATAGAGGATCGAGCCTGGACAACGGGGCACGACCGTGCCCGGACCTATGATGTGTATACAGGTCGAGCACGACCATGCTGAGGAGCACGGTCAGACCGTGCTCGACCGAAAAGAGTCGACTCCTGACACACAAAGCACCAAGTTCATTTCAGAATTAAAGCACCTTCCGGATCATCTCCAATATGTTTTTTTGGGAAGTGATAAAGCTAATCCGGTAATTGTTTCCTCATCTCTAAACTCAATTCAATTAGAAAAACTTTTACGTGTGTTGAGAGAACACAAGCATGCCCTCGGTTGGTCAATTTCGGATTTGAAGGGAATAAGTCCCTCCTTTGTTATACATAAAATAAGGATGGAGGATACTTATAAACCTTCAATCCAAAACCAACGAAGACTTAACCCAATTATGCAGGAGGTGGTGAAGAAATAAGTCCTAAAATGGCTGGATACAGGACCCATTTCTGACAGCAATTGGGTAAGTCTGGTATAGGTGGTGCCAAAGAAAGAAGGAATGATGGTGGTCAAGACCGAGGATGAGGAGCTTATAGCCACTCGAAGGGTAACAGGATGGTGGGTGTGCATTGATTATAGAAAATTGAACAAAGCCACCCGTAAAGACCATTTCTTTCTCTCGTTTCTAGATCAAATGTTGGACCGTTTAGCGGGATATGATTATTATTGTTTCCTTGATAGATACTCTGGATACAATCAAATTGCGATTGCTTCGGAAGATCAAGAGAAAACAACTTTTACCTGTCCCTATGGCACATTTGTATTTCGAAGGATGCCCTTTGGATTGTGTAATGCACCAACCACGTTTCAATGATGCATGATGGCAATTTTTCATGATATGATAGAAAATATGATGGAAGTTTTTATGGATGATTTTTCAGTTTTTGGATCTTCATTTGATGTTTGTCTATCTAACCTTTCTCGAGCTTTACAGCGATGCAAGGAAACTAATTTGGTTCTAAATTAGGAAAAATGTCATTTCATGGTAAAAAATGGAATTTTATTAGGCCACCGTGTTTCGTCAGTAGGACTTGAAGTAGATTACCACCACCAAAAATAGAAAAAGCAATCCGAAGTTTCCTTGGACATGCAGGCTTCTATCGGAGGTTCATAAAAGATTTTTCAAAGATCACCAAACCATTGAGCTGATTGCTAGAGAAAGAGGCCGAGTTCAAGTTCAATGAAGAGTGTCACTTGGCATTCGAAACAATGAAGAAAGCATTAACGAGTGCACCCATTTTGGTGACTTCGGATTGGTCACAACCATTTGAGTTAATGTGTGATACAAGCGACTATACCGTGGGAGCTATGCTTGGACAAAAGAGAGATAAAGTGCTGAGGCTGATATATTATGCAAGTCGAACGTTGGATGAAGCTCAACAAAACTACACTACTACGAAAAAAGAGATGTTGGCAGTCGTCTTCGCATTCGACAAATTTTGTCCTTACCTCATCGGCACTAAAACAATAGTTTATACTGATCATGCTGCAATTCGTTATCTTTTCGAACAAAAAGATGCTAAACCACGTCTAATACGTTGGGTTTTATTGTTGTAGGAATTTGTTTTGGAAATCAAAGATCGCAAGGGCTGCGAGAATGTGGTAGCAGACCATTTGTCAAGACTCGAGAACGAAAAGGGTGATCAAAGCGAAGAGATCAAGGAAAAATTCCCAGATGAGTGCATACTGGCTGTAAATGATGCTTCGGTACCATGGTATGCAGATATCGTGAATTACTTGGCGCAAGAAGTCCTCCCACCAGATTTAAATAGGTACCAAAGAAAGAAATTTCTTCATGATATAAAATTTTATATGTGGGATGACCCGTACTTGTTCAGGAGATGTGCAGATTCAATAATTAGAAAATGTATCCCGCTAGAAGAATGGGATGACATTATGGAGATGTGTCATTCATCATCCGTAAGAGGTCACCATAGTGGGAAGAAGACAGATATCAAAGTGCTGCAATCAGGTTTTTATTAGCCAACTTTATTTAAAGATTGCTATAACTTTGTGGCAGGTTGTGATCGATGCCAAAGAACGGGGACAATATCAAGGAAACATGAGATGTCTCTCACCAACATACTAGAAGTGGAGATTTTCGATGTGTGGGGCATAGATTTTATGGGACCTTTCCCCCCATCTAATGGATATAACTTCATTCTGCTAGCTGTGGATTACATGTCCAAGTGGATAGAGGTTATTCCCACCAAAACTAATGATGCTAAAGTTGTTCTACAATTTTTGAAGATAAACATCTTCAATAGATTTGGGACACCCAAAGCACTTCCACAACAAAAATTTTGCCAAATTATTGGAGAAATACGGAGTGAAGCACAAAATGACGCTGGCATATCTCCCTCAAGCAAATGGGCTAGCTGAGGTGTCCAATCGAGAGATAAAGACAATCTTGGAGAAAACTGTGAATGTAAACCGAAAAGATTGGGCGTTTCGCTTAGATGACTCCTTATGGGCATATCGGACGGCATTTAAAACGCCAATTGGTATGTCCCCTTACCAACTCCTCTTTGGTAAATCATGTCATCTCCCGGTGGAATTGGAACACAAAGCGTTTTAGGCTATAAGATCACTGAATTTCGATTACAAACGGGCAAGCTCGGATCGAGTACAAAACCTCCTAGAATTGGATGAGTTCCAAAATAATGCCTATGAAAGTGCTCGAATCTACAAAGAACGAACCAAACACTTTCACAATAAAATGATTCGAAAGAGGACATTCAAACCCGGAGATCCAGTATTGCTTTTTAATTCAAGACTTCGATTATTCCTTGGAAAATTGAAGTCAAGATGGTCGGGACCCTTTTGGGTGAAAAATGTGTTTGATCCAGGCTTTGTTGAGTTATTGGTAAAGGAAGGCCGTACGCTCCCCGTTAATGCACAAAGAATCAAGCTATACTATGGAAATGGAACAAAAAGAGATGGCCAGGTGTATTTATTTCATAAATGGCTCGTAATAGGTACGTTTTCATCTCGTCTGGCTGAAGATGTAAAACTTAGCGCTACTTAGGAGGCAACCCAATTAGTTAGGTCTCGTTTCTATTTTCAAAAAAAAAGGTGAAGCATGATCGTGCCCCATGAGGCACGGTCGTGCGCCATAGACCTGCGAGGCTGGCAGACAGGGCACGGTCGATCGTGCCGTGCAGCACAGTCGTGCCCCATCTGTTCGTGATTCAAAAAGGCAAAAGGGGGGAAAGAATTCTCACAATTCTGCCCCCCAAATTCGAAACCCTAAGCACCAAATTGACAAATTACACGGTTTTCTTCCGATTAGTCACTCTTAAACACAAATTCATCACTCCCCCACTTCACACTCACGTCAATTACTTGAAATTTTGGAAGACAAAGTGCCCCATTGCCATTTTAGGAACTATCAAGTGCAATTTTTATTTTTCGTAAAAAAGATATGTTTCTTTCCAATTGTTTCAGCTTATTTTGCATAAGAATGAATGAATATGACTTGGGAAAAGTTTTAATTGGAGTAGAATTTTTTTTGGAGAATTTTTGTCATTGGGGACTTTTGTCGAACACTTGGTGTGCAATGTTATTTCTTCAATTTTGGTTGAATTTTGAGCATGATTTGCCGTGGTTTTCAAAGATTACGATGTGTCTGATTGCATACAATGATGAATTGATGAATATGGGTTAGAATTTGGAGTCCACTTACATGTGTTGTTGAGATGGGGATAACAACGTGAATTAGGCTTGTGTCGTGAATTAGGCTTGTGTTTAAGTTTGGGGGAAGCCATGGAGATTTAATGGAAAACCCGATATCATGTATAACTGATTGTAGATATGATTGCAGTTAAAATGGTTGGACAAAAAAAGCGAAAGACCACAAAGAGTGCGTCGACAAGCTCATCGATCCCTCAACCCACCTCTCCTACTCATTACGAGGTGAGGTTGACGGATCCTGAACATAAGACGATATGGGATATATTGGTTGGGAGGCCGATTGAAGCAACCCGATATGCCGATGATGGTGCCTTACAGACTCTTGGTCTACATGACGATTTTTGGAGATTGGCCGAGAAAGTTGGGTGGACGGCCTTCTTTAGAGGGCGATGGAGGACATATCTGAAGATTGTACTCGAGGTCCTCAGTACACTATCTATCAAGAAAAGAATGAGAAATCCGATGACACCCGAAAGCATCAGCTTCCACCTACAGAATAGGCCATACGAGATCTCGATAGACCAATTCCGGCAGATATACCATTTACCGGCCGAGGCCACTACAATGAAGCATCACAAGCATTTTAGAGCGGCGGAGTTTTGGGGCTTGCTCACAGATTGCAGTGTGGGGGATCCGGTACCATGGGATGCGAGAAAAGCTAAAGCCACGTGGATACGCAATCCGGTCTTCATATATATTCAGCGGGTGTTAGCAAAAACTATTTTTGCTCGACATGATAGTGGTGGATTCTGGGTCGACGAGCTTTACATTTTATACTGCATGGTTCAGAACCGAGCAGTGGATGTCGATGCTGCTATTTTTCTGATCAGGCAAATAAGTAGAGCTGCGAAGCAGACCAGTGGTGTTATTGTCATAGGAGGCATGATCATCCCATTGGCTCTACATGTAGGGATGGCATTGGATTCGTTCGTGCATGTGCCCAGATCGACAGCGATTGACATGCAGATGCTGGTGAACCAACACTTTATCAGCCCAAACCCGACAGGCCATGATTACTTTTTCCAACAGAACGAGGCTCCGGGATTTCCACTACCGAATCCACAGTTCACGACTGTGGGTGACGAGGAGGATAGTTTGGGCATCACGGACCAGCAGAATTGGTCAATGGATACACCAAATCACATAGCCCTCTCTCAGGGTGTGCCGTATGTGCCAGCACCGCTCGATATGCCAGATATGCATTGCGAGGCGATCAAAGAAGAGAAGGCGTACGAATAAGAAGCAGATTACGACTATGTTGCTCCTCCACAGCTTGATGAGTATCCGCAGCAGCAGCAGCAGCAACAGCACGATTATACCTCTCAGTACGATACGAGATTGGGGGCATTGGAGACCAATCTGGACGAGCTGTGAGGGGAGTTCCGCGACTACCAGTCGACGATGATGGACTTCATGGCACGTATGGACCATTGGAGGATTTCCATGGACCATGTCTATCCGCCACCACCACCACCGACAGAGGATTAGAGCGATGAGAGGTTTTGTTATTTCATTTTCCTTTTCTTTTGTTTTTTTCGATTTTTTATTTCATTTCTTTGTTTTTTTTTCCCCTTTTTATGTCTTCTTTGGAATTGTAGACTTTAAGTTTGAGGGATGTATTCGAAACGAGAAAAAATCGATTGTGATGGAAATGTGTTTTGGAGATGGAAATGTGTTTTGGAAGTCTTATGATTCTATGTTCGATACTTGTTTTTAATTTATGTACATGATTAGTTGCAGACTTGAAATTTTTTAGGTATAAGAGGCGTGAGTTGAGTAAAATGAACGTGGATCTATATTGCTTGATTGAAGTTGAATGTTTGTTCCGAAGTTTTTTTTTGAATACATTTGAGCATGAAATGATTGTGTATTTTTGAGGAGTATGAAAATAAGCTTGTGAGATTTAAGCCTTGACTTGATATGACACCAAGTCTTATTTTCTTGATTGTGTGTTGGCGATAGTCTTGTATATACCTCTAGAACTTGCTTTGGTATCTTCTTTGAGACTACAAGTACATGTGAATCTTTGAAAATGATAGAAGGCCATCTTTGTTACTATAAGTCACTTAGCTAAATAATTTCTCATCAAATCTGAATTATTTCCTTTGTTAACCCTGTTGAGCTTTTGAGCCTATTTCTTTGTTTAGCCTAATAATTGGGTGAATTATCAGTGCCTACATTTCGAGCCTACATACCCATGATTTTGAAGCTCACTTGGGAAATATACGTAGAGTTGGAGAAAGAATTTTGGTGGAGTATATCAGTGAAAAAATAGAGAGAATGAAAGGGAAAAAAAAGTGACCAAGAAAAAAAAATTGTGTACTTGGCTTAAAGAAGGGATAGATAAAAGGAAATTTTTTGCATGAGTTGTGCCTTTTCTGGGACTCAATTGCATAAATGTTATTATCAGTTATGCCTTTTTTGAAACTCGATTGAATGATGATTATGATTGATATATTGCTGGAACTCATGCTTTGGGAAAAGCAGTCGATTGAAGATATATGATGAAAATCAAGAATCTATGGTTTGAAATGAAATTTGTGGAGGAGCTTCGATCATCTATTTGAGTAATCACTTTTATCCCAAATTTTTCTTAGTTTGTCCAAAGAGCCTCATTGCATCTAAATGAAATTCCTTGTTGATTCTTAATATTCGCATGTACAAACGTAGTGGAGAAGTGAGACGATCTGCAAGCTTATGGTAGGTATTATTTGATTTATCGATTTGAGCGTATACATGTCCTATTCCTAAACACTTTTGAACGTGAGTGATACACTAGACCTTGTAAGGTTCATTACTCCTTGAAAGTGCATGGTTATGAATTGTTTGAAGTGTTTATTATAAGTTCGGATGAATTTTTGATATCAATTAGGTGTATGTGATTTATTGTTTGTGATACTTGATGTCATGGCTTGTGCTTCGTCTAGTAGGATGTTTAGTTTTGTTAGGTTTATCGTTTGAGTAGTTGAGTTGCTCAAGGACGAGCAATAGTTTAAGTTTGGGGGATTTTGATAAGTGCTAATTTTCACATATTTTTACGTATGTTTATATATTCATTTGAATATGTTACCTACGTTTTTATGGTGATTATTGAGATTATTTGTGTATAAGATGCATTTGACGAGTTTGTGCTTAGTTTCATGATTTTAATGAGGAAAAATGTAAGTTTCGAGTGAAATGGCCAAACAGGAGAGCACAATAGTGCTGAATAGCACGGCCCGACCATGCTCGATGAGAGATCGAGGTTGAAGGATGGGGCACGACCGCACCCGGGCGCGCAGCGGTTTCGGTTATTTTGGCGTGGTTTCATTCTTTACTTGATATATAAGACTCCAAGAAGTGAAAAAGGGAAAAGGATTTGGCAAAAAGAGGAAGAGAGAAGAAGCACGAAGAGAAAAGAAAGAGAATTCAAGAACCGAAGGAAGCACAAGATCATCGTCACTAAAATTTTAATCTTTCCTCTCTTATTAGTTTTAGTGGATATGATATTTTCAATCTTGTCTATGAGTTTGTTGATAATTATGTCTAGCTAATTTTCTAGGGTTTCTAAGACTTGTTAGTAATCTGATTCGAATCTTGATGGATCTTTGATTTAATTCAATGTTCATAATCATTCATCTTATTTGTGTGTTTATGAGTTGATTGTTTGTTTGATTATCTGGCCAATAATTGAGTATGTTTTAATAATTAAATCAAAATTTGGAAGACGAGATTTAATTATGGAAGGATAAACGCATGACACATAAAAATACTTAGATCGAGAGATTAAGGAATTTATGTGATGAGAAATCAATCTTGGGTACTTTTGGGAGTTGTTATGTTTATATCAAATTGAGTAAGGATACCTCTGATGGCATAATGATCAACTGATTAATTGACTCGGAAGAGCTATTGATTGATACGTGTGATTGCTCATATAGGATGATTGATTAATGAACTTGGATTGGTTAAAGTGATATCTTGATGAGAATTAGATGAAAGCATGTCCTATAACCTGTTTCAGATATCTGTTATCTTTAAGTGAATTTACTTGCATAATTACAAGTTTTATTGAATTAATCTGCAATTGATGAGATTTGATTTTCTTAGATAAATTTGAGAACCAAATTTGAGTAGTTAATTAGTGCCTAGATAGAAAGTCTCTGTGGGATCGACCTTACTCACCACTCCTACACTCTACACCGTACACTTGCGGGAGTAACTAAAAGAAATTAATGAATAGTATAGTTGCTAAGAATAATAAAATTAGGTTCAATGTATGAATAGTTGTTCTTTTTACTTTCAGGACATTAATGTTTTGCTAATTACATAAGCTTTGCTAATTAAATTTAAAGAGTGACTTCAGTTTAATTTATTAGCAAACCTAATATAATAATATTAGGTACATGAATAAAAAAAAGAAGACTCAAATTATTTTTGCTCTAACTTTTGATGAAAGTGTTTTAAAGAGTATGTAGATAAATGATTTTAATAAGTCCTAACTTAATTTTAAGGATAAGATTACTCATCTATATTTCTACTGTATTGTATCCATAGTCAATGCGTATATAAAATAACAAGTCAATTGAATCCATGAATATATAATTTCCTAAGAAATAGTATACTTTATACTATCTTAAAAATGAAATAAAATAAAGAATGTACTATTAAGCTGCATATAAATTACTGATAATTTAATAGCTAAAATAAATAGAAATTTATATTACTATCACGTAAAATTTATATTGCTCGATTTTAACTTATTATTATAGAGTTTAACATTTCCAAAATCACATTGTAAGAAGAAAGCTTTGTTTGCGATTTAGATACACCTCAAGTCATGATAACTCGTTGGAGTTGGTAATGTTAGGATGTATACTATAAGCCTAGCTTTTGTATAAACATCTATTTATGATATGAGAATCTTTTATGGTCAAATGTTTGCATTTTATATATCTGTTATATATGTTATTGCAATTGTCCAATTAATTTATATTGTAGATAACATGGTGTGTGGTGCCACACAGAAGATCATGTTATCAGTTCCTTGTAGATTATAAATGGTAGCTCACAGCCGAGATAATTTTGGATAAATTATCGGAATGGTTGTAGTGTAATTTGGTATTAATTTGTCTTGATTATAAAATTACACTAGTACATTTTGTATGTATTGAGCAGGACCAATTGAGGTTATTTTATTTGTACCGACTACATAAATAAAACAAGACCTCTGTTATTATGGATGTGCGTCCTCTTAATCATTGTATGATAACGGGCATGTATACTCGATATATGTTTCTTTAATTTACCAATGGGTGAGATTTATTTATTAAATCAATAAGCTCGGTAAAATGGAATACAATGTTGTTTATATGGTGTGTTGTTGATTATATAATGAAACCGTGTCCTAATTATTTAGGATGATGATGTCCCCTTGAGGAACTCATAAGGATTATCATGTAAACCCTGCAGGTGGATTTATTCCGGCATGATAATAAAGTTGAGTGGTACTACTCTTGGAATTAAATATTAATTAATTGAATTGTCAGTAATTCATTTAATTAATGGACATTCGATATCTTAAACACGGGGAGATAAACGCGCACATAATAAAGAGGAGCCATATCTAATATGGATAAGGGACGGTAGTTCAATAATATCTTTTTAGTGGATTAAGATATTATTGATAGCCTATCAGGAGACCGATTCCTAATCCTCCTCAAGGTCCCTGTTGTAGCCTATAAATAAGCCTCAAGTCAACCGTTTCTAAACACAGAAATACAGATATACAGACATAAAAATCTGAGATACGTATTAGTAGAAGACGGCTGAAAGTCTCGATAGCTCGTTGCCCACACAACGTTCGAGATAAGGCAAGGAATACAGCAGAAGATCGTGAGGTCCAGGCTTCATCGATTCCTCGATCTACAGTTCTGATCTTAGAACTAATTTCGGTGCAAAAGGTATGATTCGTTTTTCCGCTGCGCGTTAATCAATTTTGTATGGACCCCGATTCAGATAATCGTATAGGGTCGGTGATCCGGCGGTTCCTACAGGTAAGTAGAAATTTATTTATGCCTACAATGTATGAACTTAATGTTTCATGTTATTTATTAATTAAGTGATATTATGTGACTTTATATCTCCTCAAGAATTGACGTGTTTGAGTGATGCTATGTAAAATTACGAGTTGCATTAAGAATATCGTTCATGAACATCAGCACGTGCGTATGCAAATGATCAAATTTATTGCATTCTACATGCACGAAATGATTTGAAGAAAAATATTTTATTAAGCACTACTAGTGCACCGAGGCATATAAATCATGCTTATGATATACTATAAGTTTAGCCGGTGACATGTGAGACATGGATATGACTTGATTCGTTTCAGCCGGTGGCATATGAGATATGAATATGCTATTAGTAATATATGCTTAGCTGGTGGCATGTGAGACATGGATATGGCTTGATTTGTTCAGCCGGTGGCATGTGAGACATGGATATGGCTATGATGAATGATATTATGTTGAGCTCTACCCGGTACCTAGTAGATGATGGTCAAGGGTCCAATGAAGGAAAATAGTTTTGACATAAATGTTTTTATTCATGAACATGCATTATTGACGTTATTCGTATTATTCATGTTATGTGCATAATTTCTGCTTACTGAGCCTTTTTAGCTCATCTAGTTCATGCATTGTAGGTGAACCTGGTGATGTATAAGCTCATGGACTTACTGATAGTGTTGTTGAGTTCCTACAGGTTCGAAGATGGTGTACATAGATGACGACCTGTTGGGCTACGTTATGAGCTTATTTTGTTTTAAACAATATTTTGATAAATTACATGGACTTTTGTGTTGTCCTTGTACTCTGATATGTATAAATATGTAAATATATAGGTAAGTGTGGTTTGCAGCATGGTACATGCTTCGATGCATGTTATAAATTTCTTAACGAGTTTCATGCAACAAGGTTTTCATGTGCAAGAAAGGTTTTTATGTTATTTATGTTTTAAAAACAAAAATTCACACACTTACTTACACGTCTTTTAATATAAAAATCTATATAAGTCTAGCTATGTTTAAAAATGTGGGTGTGACAAAGACTCCCTGTACTAGCTGATGTAGCAGTACAACATGCTGAAATCCTTGAAGAAACAGAAGAATCAAGTCTAAAGATTGAAGTAGAGATTCTTGCAGACATAGAACTTACAGTAACTCAAACTGTTAGTTCTGTAAGAAACCTGATTCTACTGCAAGTAGAGGCTCGAGAAGATCTTGAAGGAATAGAAGAAGGATCGGCTGTTGAAACGGTATCCTCTGAGAAGACCTTAGGTGAGGCGACAGTTGAGACAGTACTCACTAAAGAGTTAAAAACTTCTGAAATGACGGTTGTTGAGACAGTACCCTTAGTGGAAGCTGAAATTGAAAAAGTGGAGGTTGAAGTTGTACCTACTGCAAGTATATTAGAATCTGACATAGATAATCAACAGAAATAGTTACTGAGGAGGTCGAAGAAGAATGAGGATTTGAAGAAGAAAGGGATGAAGACACTCTTACCCCGAATGTTTCTAATAAGTTTGTTTTTCAAAAGAAAAGGCTCAAGGGTGAGTGTTCATGAAGCAGAAAAAGAGGAAGCTAAGCTTAATGAAGCAAAATGTCTATCCTTGGAACAGCAAACAATAGTTCCATATGCTGCACCTTCCTCAAAACTAAGAAAAGAAAGGTCCACTCCACTGTCATAAGAAGAGTCAATCGAGAATGTTATCTCTGTAGTAAAGCAACTCTTACATGCTCTTCGTGATCATAAATTCAATATGTAGAACAACATCAACATCAGCGACAGATCCCATGTTGCATCCATTTCTGATTTGAGAAAGAACATTGAAATTCTTCCAAGAACCATGCAACATTGCATGTAGGATTAGTGGAACCTCCAATATAAAGAAAGGGTACAGATGGAGAAAGAACTCAAAAGAGTAGCTGCAGACAATAACAAAGAAATCGAAGGCTGTAAGAAGACAATAAATGCAGTTGTTGAAAAGATTAGCTCTCATTTAATGATCTTAGAGACTATATTGGACAATATCCTTGATCACACTCAAGGAACACAGAGTGTCGATGATAGATTGGGCAACTTGGAGATAAGTGTTGGTGAACTACGAGATATAATGCTGAGTGCATTTCCCCAATATGCTAAAGGTAATAAGTAGTTGCCAACCAAGTCTACCCCCGTTCCTGCTGTAAGAAGACCTAGATCTGTTATTGTCAAATCAACTCCTGCTCCACACCCAGCTATTTTCGATGATGCCAAAAAGGAGGAAGAAACAACAGAAAGATGTAGTTGAAAGGAGTGAGAAGAAGAAGAAGAAGAAGAAGAAGAAGTAATAGATGAAGAGCAGATGACTTTTCTTTAAGTACGAAGATGAGAAGATCAACTCCCACTGCTGATGCCCCTACTTTAAAGAAAACAAAAATAATAAAGGCAAAGGAGGTGCTGGAGCAACTGCATCCAAGAAAGCTAGCAGTGCTGTATCCAATGTTGTTGTAAGAAAAGATACAGCAGCTCCACCTTCACAAAGTTCGAAAAGGGGAGGAAGTCAGCAGCAATCTCAATCCAAGAAAAAGTTGAGCAAAGCTGAAGTA
Organism: Scutellaria barbata; assembly: GCA_028654395.1. Classification (NCBI taxonomy): domain Eukaryota; kingdom Viridiplantae; phylum Streptophyta; class Magnoliopsida; order Lamiales; family Lamiaceae; genus Scutellaria; species Scutellaria barbata. The sequence goes on from CM053655.1 coordinate 12,769,275, forward strand.
GAAAGACATTATAACCAGAAGATAGCTGCTTAGAGTGAGTTGAGAAAGCCAGAGTTGAAAGAGAAGAAGAAGCCTGGATGCAAAGGCTTGGGGTGATTGGAGAGAGCAGAACAGACTTGATGAAAAATATTAATAGAACTCTGCTGCAATACCCTGATAAGATATTCCACATCTAGACACTGATAACATATCTGCTAAAGTATTTATACTGATAGATCAGATGCTAGAAAGAGAGAATATTACTTGGGGCCTATTCATCTTTAAAGCCGTGAGACTGTTTACAGAAAAAAATCCATCTTTTGAGCATATCACTATTTACAAAAGATCAGAATATCTAAGATACCTCAGATATCTCTACAGAGAATGAAGATTCAGGAGGTTTCAAACCTGCCAATCTGCATTGAGAAGATATGAAGAGCTTGCTAGGGATGGAGAGTTGGAAATTCAGAAGCGACAACTAAACCTGGTAAAGCAAGACCTGATTGTGCCTTATAGTGAAGACTTTTGGCTCAGATGGATTCAGATTCGAAGATAAAGAAGAAGATGGAGGAATCATAACTGGAGTCAATACTAGACTGGTGAGAAGGACAAGAAGAAAGATGACGTTCTGAAAGAAGACCTGAAGAATTATCAACAAAAAGGTCCATATTTCAGAAGTAATAGAAGACAAGAGGAAAATCTTACATCATTACGTTGGTATGGTAAACTTTCTTATGCTATACTATGTAAAAATTTCTTGCATCAATGAAGAAATTTCCTTTCTGTTGATCAAGTTCATTACTTATAAACGTTTGCATGATTTACTTTATGTTTCTTTGAGATGAAGATTAGTATTGATATATCTCTGATGAATCCAAGTTTAATTTATGAATACCATATAAATGTAATGAACTAATGAAAGTGATAATGCAAAGTAAAATTCCTATCATGAAAGAAATAATTTAAAGGTTTTGTCATTATCAAAAAGGGGGAAATTGTTAGGATATCAATGTTTAGATTTTGATGAGACAAACCAACCTTGTAATAGGGAATTAGAGTATCCCATTTTCATAATGCTTAAGTGAAATATAGACTAGTTTTTTATCTGTAAGTTTTTAAGATGATGAATGGGGGACTTTGGAGAAGGCATGTATGTATCAAAAAGCAAGAAGTAAAAACTATGTAGGAAAAAGCTCAAAAGAAGAAGTTGTAAGAATAGCATATAATGCGGTTGTAACTAAGGGCAGTATACAACATTACTGTATGATTAAGGATACAACATGAAGACAAATCATATAGAAGAGCACTCAAGACTACTGTATGTTTCTGGGAAACATTGAATGCAGCAACATAGTCAACCAAACTGTAATACGAGGAAGACTAAATGCAGTACGAGCAATGTATCAACAACAGATCAAAATGAAGACGGTAGAGAAACATTGAAGTTGCAGGCTCAGACCCAATACAAAGAAGACACGTGGCCTGACATAACATAGAAAGCTGAGAGCTACAACCACCGCATTTAATGATCTACAATGCTAAGTGAAGACGTACTTAATGCTAGCCATACCTTCTATCGGTACATCAAGTTCAAATAAAGAATGTCTTCTTCAATGGGCATTTTTCTATAAGTATAAAAAGAGGAAAAGTAGCACTGAAATAACCACTAAAACATTTGCTCTCAATGACTAAGCAAAAATCAAAGTTACACCCTTAAAACTTCGAAATAGTTTCAGTCACTCGACCTCGTGAAGTAATCAATCTTAAGTCTATAAGATCAAAGATATTGAAGATTACTTCACCGCACTAGTTGAAGAAAGAAAACATACACTTTTACCTATTTGTTGTGTGCTAAATTATTTTAAAGTGTCGTCAGTTAATAGGATTATATCCTTGCTGATTGTTTATAGTTGTCTAGGAGAAAGGTAATTACCCTGGGTGTTTAGAAATTCTCTGTGGGGTTGCCTTTAGAACTTGCAGCAGTTATGTGTAGACTGAGTTCTAGTAGGTGATAACTTGTTAGGTTGACAAATTGCTAGGCTGCAACCTGTAAATTAATCTTATTTAATGAAGTTCCTACTCGGAGAAGTAGTAGAGTGGACGTAGAAGAATTACACCACCTTCGAACCACTATATGATCTTCATTAAGTGTTTTATAGTTTTATATATATTGTGATGCATCTTTAATTAAGTTATCATAAAACATAAAAGGTTTTTATAAGAAAGCATATTTAAGAAAATAAACCATCTTTCTAAGTATTTTTCGCTACAAGAACTCTAGCATACAGCAGACGGTACTACTTCATAGTCTTATAAGCTAGTCCATTTGTTGTATTGTAAGTTCAAGTAACTTACGGTGTAGCTCGTTCGAAAGATTTTCTTAAATCGACAGAGGTTCATTCACCACCCTCTGAACCTTCGAAACCACTTGGGACCAACAGATTTGAATATGCTTTTGCTAGATTAATAAACTTAATTAAATTAGAATAAAGTCGTAGCCTTAGGATCCTTGTTTGAATCATCATTTTCTTGATTCTTAGTTTTTGATTTTTGATTTCATTTATTAATTTTGGTTTAGTTTAATTAAATCAATTTTCATAATCAAATCACCTAGATGAAATTAAGTAAATTAGTTAGGTAGTTAACTTTGTTCTTATTCACTAGTATTTGAGGAGACCTTGCCCATCCTATATATAGTTGACAATATGCACTTGCGGTATAAAAACTAGAAAATAGGTTTGACCTGTATATTTCTTGTGGATTGTTTTTATGTTGTGAAGAACAAATGCTCCAAAAGAGCAGATCTAGTGGATCCTGATCCGAAGATTGAATCAACTTGGCATACTAGCTGTATTAGCACTAGCATTATCAAATCCAATAGAAAAATACTTTTTGTACTATACCATAATTAGTTCAAACGAAAAAAAATTACTTGCAATGTTTATAAGCGAATGTTTTTCATCAAATTCAACATCTATAATTAAACGTTTTTGTACATTTCATGCATCATTTATCCAATAACTAGTAATACCCAAATAATCATGAATTTGATAAAGTTCTTTCCAAATATCACTACATATAGATATTTTTTGTTTAAACATTTTAAACTCTTCAATTAATTTATAATTATATTCTCCTACAATTTTTTCTATATCACGTTTTACTATATTTCTAGATATTTTTCTACTACTAGGTTGTAAATAAATGCTATTATATTCTTCAAAATCATCATCACATGGAAATTGTAAAGGAAGATTTTTTTAGTAACAAATTCAGCTATTCCTTTCCTATGGAATAATTGACTAAATTTAAAAGAATAGATTTCATAAATTTGACTCCTTGAGATGAGTCGGTAAATCCATGAAGTTGTGTTTGCGATCGTTCATTGCCCATCTTGTCGGGATGATTTTTCAACATATGGTTGTTGAATGTCCTGTAACCCCCTCCATGCTTGAATTTATAGTTTTTTCCACAATAGCTGCAAGTGATTATGTAATCCACATTGCTATTCGATATTCTCTTCTTCTTAAAATAAACAAAATAAATATGACTTCGAAGTGTCGAAGGTGCTCGAGAAGTGATACACGCTGTATTATCACTCTCTTGAATGTCTCTCAGCACCTTCTCTTTTTCTTCATCGGCAAAGGCGGCAGCAGTATTAGGGCCTAGAGTTGCCTCCAAATCATCACCTTGTTGACTCCAATAAGGACAATAAGAATCAATGAGCTCATCTAAAGACAAATGATGTGATGGTGGTATAAGATTTTTTCCTTTCCCATGTGATGAAGCGGCGGAAGAAGAAGTACCTATTCTAGATAATTTTTTTATTTTAGAAGAGAATGAAATAGAATAAAATGGAATGAAATAGAATTAAGCTTGAAATTGAAATGGAAGAGTAGTAGCTATGAGAGTGTGAAATTGAAATGAAATGGAAGAGTAGTAGCTATGAAATTAAAATAACAATTATCACAAATAATGAATTGGAGCTTGAGAGTTGAGAAAAGGGATTGAAGAATGGCGTGAAAATGAAGAATGATGTGAAAATGAAGAATGGAGTGTAGGTATTTATAGAGATCATCATTCATAATTTTTTTTAAAAAAAAGGGTCAGCCGGTTCGAACCGCCAGTTCACAACGGTCGACTCATCTCAGCCGTTGATCATCAACGGTCAAGTCATCGTGGCCATACATGTGGCTTTTTTCAAAAAGATTAAAAAACTTGATTCGGCCGATTCGAATCGCCGATTCTGATTCGGTTCAAACCGATGGTTTAAAATGGTCAACTCATCTAAGCTGTCCATGCGTCACACCCTGAAAATTAAAAAAAACATTCAAAAAATCACCGGTTCGAACCGTCCATGCGTCATACCCTGAAAATTAAAAAAAACATTTAGAAAACCGCCGGTTCGAACCGACGATTCATGGTTCAAAAATTTCTCAACCGAAACCAAATCGATGAACTACGATCACGGTTTCGGTTCGAAACCAAAATCGGATCAATAATTTTCTAAGTCGTTGATCCCAATTTGGAACCAATCCGATTTTGATTTTTTGAACCGTTTGATCATGTCTAATATCATGTAGTGAAAAATGTAATGATGTATTAAAAAAAATGTATTGAGAATACAGATATATCGCACTACAAGAATTTCGCTATTTAACAATGGGTTTTCCCCGTTGTCGTAGCTATTTTTTAAGCTTAAAAAGCGTTGTCGTATCTGACACGTCATTGCCACATCATCATATACTAACTACATCATCGCCACTTCATCGTGTCACATCATCATAATTATAACACATCATTGCCACATCATCATGTACTATCCACGTCATTGCCACGTCAGCACACCAATAATTATGCATTGTCTGGGATTCGAACTCCCGCGCATTGTTGAAGCTTAAACCACTAGACCACTAGTGCTTTATGTGTTTATATTCTAGATGCATTTATTTTATTGACTAATTATATATATATATATATATATATATATAATTAATGATTAATTAATATATAATTGGAAGATTAATATGATTAATAATATTTAATCTAATTTCATTTTAAGACAATTATAAAATATACTAGTGCATATTTTTTATATATTTTATAAACATACTAATTTTTTTAAATTATGAGTTTGTTCATATTTATAAGATAATATTAATGAAAATAATATAAAATAACATCATAAAATAATTAAACATTTCAACTTTAATTTAATTAAAATAATATATAATTTTTGTATTATTATATAAAAAAAATTTGTATTGACCAATTAATATATGTATGTTTTTTTAATTTTGAAAAATAGTTTATGGTTCAATTAATATATTTAAGTTTTTTTTTCATATTATTCTTCTAATTAATAATTTCTATATCTTTTTTTTATTTTATAAAATAATTTTTTCAAATAATTTATGTTTTTGGTATTAATTTTAAAACCAAACTCATTTATCTTTATTTTCTAAAATAATAATATATAATTTTTATATTATTATGTAATATAAATTTTTATATTTTTCAAATTAATATATGTATTGTTTTTTTTGTTGTAAAATAATTTTTTATTCAAATTAAAACCAAACTCATTTTATCTTTATTTTCTAAAATAATAATATATAATTTTTATATTATTATGTAATACAATTTTTTGTATTTTTCAAATAAATAAATGTATATTTTTTTTATTGTTGTAAACTAATTTATGGTTCAAATTAAAACCAAACTCATTTTATCTTTATTTTTTAAAATAATAATATATAATATTTGTTATATATATAAATATATATACATATATATTGTTATAAAATAATTTATGTTCAATTAGTTAATTTAACTTTTTTTTGATAATAATTTTTTTTCTTAAATTAAATAAAGAGATGGCAGCAAAAGAGAGGAATTTTTTATATATTCTTAATTAATTGATATGATATATATATATATATATTTTTTTTTTATGTTTTTTCTATTAATTTTAAAACACAATAATTTTATCTTTATTTTTTTTTTTAGAAAAACATTCATAATTTATGAATTATAAATTATAAATTATGTTATAAAATAATATATCAATTTTGTATTATTGTATAAAAGGGTGAGAGTAATATTTTAGGTGTAGTTTCTTAATTAATTCAAAATAGTATTTTATAAAAATACATCTCACTTTTTTTAAATCATGAGTTTGTTCATATAAGATAATATTAATTCAAATAATATAATATAAGATAACATTATAAATTAAAAAATAATTATTTTATAATTAATACATGCAACACAAAAAAAGGGTTGCATAATGGGTTGTCTATTGGAAAAAAAGTACTAAAAAAAGACAACGCATAAAAACGTTGCATAAAAGGGTTGTCTTTGTGAGAAAAAAATTTACTATACGACAACCCTTTGAAAAAGCATTGCACAAAAGCATTGTCTTTTTAAAAAAACGTCATTTAACAACCCTACGAAAAAGCATTGTCGTTTCCATTTTTTGCGTTGTCGTATAGCGAATTTTTTGAAAAAAAACAACGCTTTTCGGAAAAAGGGTTGTAAATTCCCGAAAGACAACACAAATTCATAAAAAAGGGTTGTCTTTTGAGAATTATTGTAGGCTAAATTTCTTGTAGTGTCGGCTTGTATTTTGGGAAAAAAAAATTAGAGAATAATGTTTTGGACAGAACAAAAGCAACAAATCCAGACTTAATTTAATTGTCACTTCATTAAATGAAAAGACAAAATTTATCAAACTCAGCGTGTTACTTTATTTTTTTTAAGATGTCTCCAGAATATGAATCTGGTGTGTATCATGCAACTATGTCGGCTCTTTTTTTTTTTTTCGTTTATTTTTTAGTATATCAGTTATGTATATATATATACGTATAAATATAATAATTTTTATATAAAATTTTGAATTCAAAAGAAAAAAAAAATCAATTTCGACATATTTTATATATATGATATTAATCATACATTTTTATATCAATATAGTCATACTTTAATATAACATATAAAAATACAACTAATATAACTATAAGATATGACTAATATAAATAAAATGTATGACTATCATAATTATATAATATAAAAGGTATCATTATCTATCAAAAAAATGTTAAAAACAACTAACATTACTAAATGGACAATTAAAATAACTAAATTGTATAGCTAACATTATTATTAAAAATATAACTAATATAACATAAAGATATAACACATGAAATAAATTTGTGTCTAAACACCCAAATATGTGGCTGTGTGTGGCAAGTCAGATCGACCCAAATAGGTTGATCTATGATCCATGCACCAAATATATACAAATTTTGGTGGTTTTATTAATGAGTGAACTGTTAGTTAAAAGGATTCAATTTTCAATGAATCCGGCCTTGAAAGCCTAGTACTCCCTCTGTTTCCATTCAATTACACACATACATATATATATATATATATATATATATATATATATATATATATATATATATATATATATATCATTTAAAATTGTTTCACACAAATATTGAATTATTTAATAGCTAGCTAGCTATACTTATATGTATAAAATAACTATAATATCACAGTTTTCAACAAAAATTATAAGTAATTCAAATAAATGAATGCCTATTGGGAAAAAAAAATCGATAATGACAAAACTAGGGGGAAGAAAAAAAGACAGATTCACTAAAGGTGAGTATTTTGAAAGAGATGAAATATATATTAATTTATAGGAAAAGTACGTGCTACTTTATATAAATTGATTGCTCACCAAATAACTAATTTGGCCAATGAAGAAAATAAACAATTTAAGAAAGAAATAAGAGCTCGCTTTAAATTTCACCATGAATTTTTGACAATCGATAATGCACAAACAATTATTGGCTCAAACTGTATGCAACAAATACAGACGCAACATTATAACAAAGAAAACGACATTGTACAACCCCCACCCCACCCTAGTGGTAAAGTATATGTTATAATACAACAATTAATCTTTTCATCATATTCATACATTATGAATTTCCCTTTGTACCCTTGGATATGCATGGGCTATCTATACACACGTACGTACAAGCTTTTAAAGCATGTAAAGCGACGGAATCGACGAGTTGTAGATGTAATTCCGAAAGATAAAACCCTCAATATCCGGCATAACATTCCGGTGGGGGGACTGAGTTACGCGACTTGTCAGTGCAGTAATCGTAAACCATGTGATTCGCACGCACCCAATGGTACATCCTCCCCTGTTGGGGGCTCAGTTGTTGGTATACTGAGCCCTCCCACCAGTTGCCGGGATTCGAAGCACAGCTTGCGGGCCCCGGCACTTGGCAGCCCTCAATGTCAAAGTCCTTGTAATAAGCATAGAATGGGGCTTTGCTCCAATCTATCTTCTCTAGACCACCTCTCGTGGCCCAATCATCGGCTTCCCAAAGGGTTGAGTACACTACCATTGGTTGGAATTTTGGGAATGGGATTCCTTTTGCTTCGTTGTTCTTGTACACCCTGATAGGGATGTTGTCCACAGAAAACCTAAAGAAAAAGATTAACTCACAAAGTCAATGAACATTTATTTAATTAACTGATTAGCTAGGTAACATGCATGCAACAAGGAAACAAAATTACAAAATTAAAATTTTATGAGGTGGGGGTCGTATTAAATTGTCACATTTTCAAAAAGAGTACTATCTAATCAAGCACAAATCCCAATCATTTTTTCTTTACCCAATTTATCAGTTTTTACTTTCAAGTTTCGGGCCATTCCTTTTAATTCACATTGATAGAACTAGATAGTTATACTTCACTTGCTCGTACTAATTAACCATCAAATTCAGAACTGTTTATGGTTGACAATATAGTATTTTTCTTGATTAAAATATAAAATATTTTCCGTTGGAAAGGAATTCCTTTTTTCATACAATAGTCATTCCAACAAAAATGAGGTCGTTCAAAAATTTTTTTCTTGGGAATTTCCAATTGCAACGGCCACTACTCGCTTTCCGCTATAATTTCTGTTGGAATCAAGAGTCCCAACGGAATTTTTCCATTGGAATTTTTACTAATTTCTAGTAGTGTTAGAGTAGCTGTGACTACAATATAAATAGCAATTTATTTAAGAAATGATTAAATTTGGGGGTTTGGATTTGAGGAGCAATTACTTACACAACGTGATGATGGTTCCACAAAATGGTGTAGGTGTGGAAATCTGCAGAAGGATCAAACCATAAGTTTACTCTTTGTTCTTTATCTCCTTTGCCATGAGCAAAAACATTGGTTTGAACTGAGTATGGCTGTCCTGAACGATTTCCCAGAAACTCAAAATCCAGCTCGTCTCTTACATTGTCGGTGTCTGAATTCATCTGAAATTAACCATGCAACTTGATAAATAAATAATCCAAGAATCAAAAACCCATTAAGAATTAATTAATTAATTAGTTTTATTTGCAACAAAACATACATAAAAGGCAGTGACCGTTCCTGCAGAGTCACCAGGCACAAGCTTGATCTTCATGCTCACACGTCCAAACAAGTACTTATATTTGGAAGCAAACCCACATCCTAAACCAAACTTATCTTTGATTATTATAAAATAGATTACAATAATTTTTCCACAAATTATATATAATTTTATAAAGAATTAATACTGTGCACAACAGCTGATACAAATTCACGACAAACCTGAGTTTTGATCAAGAACGAGCTGAATGGCCTTTCCACCCTCGATTTGTCGAATGTGAGATTCGGACCAAGTGACTCGAAAGTCCTGCAAGAATGTGGCCATTCGGCCATTAACGGCAATGCATGAACATAGTACAATAATACATAGGACGAGTCCTAAAAAGGACACAAATTTTGCCATATTCTTGGGAATATAGCAAGAAAATAATTGGATTGGATAATATGGGCGTGTGTATGTTAACTTATGATATAAAAAGAGGATATAACGTGGGTTCATTTATATAGGCATATAAGTAGAGAGAGAAAGAGAAGAAGGATGGATGTATAATTAGTGCATTTAGATGTAACATCATGAAGAGATTGGAATTGAAGAGTTGGCTTTCGGTACAGCTAATAGAAAGCCGTCACTGGACCCTCCCATCTCTCTCTACCCAACCCTATTATTGTCATCACTCATTAATCTATCATTTAATTCATACCTTTCCGACAATTATTTAACATTTTTTTTGTTTTGTTTTTTTTTATCCTACGTGTATTTTTGTTACTACTACTAGTAGATCCATGTCATATATGATTACATTTTTTGCTTTGCTTTTTTATCCCATGTGTATTTTTGTTACTACTACTTAGTAGCAGAGTGGCCGAAGACGCCAGATAAAATTTGCTTAATCTTACTCGTTTTCAACTCAAAAACTTTCCTATTACCTATTTGGGCATCCCATTATTCAAGGGAAGGAATAAGATTGTTCTATTTGATGGTATTTTAGCTAAGATTAATAGATCCATGTCATATATGAGTATGTTGCATGCGTGCATTTTTATATATGTGGAGACGAAAAATTCAATGTGTATTTTTATATGTAATTTGTTTCTCTGTTCCATATAAACTTTTCTTACAAGGTTAATTGAGAAAGTTATTGAAAAAATTGATTAAATTAGTCAAAGTCTGGACATGTAATCTTTATGTATTCTACTTCTCTGTACCATTTAATATTTCGAGCTTTATATATTTTCAAGACTGGAAAAATTAAATTGAATAAAGGTATTTTAGTAAATGATAAAAAGAGTACTTTATATAGAAAATGAGCTAAATAAATATTAGTTTTTCTAATGAGCTATATAAATGGGACATTCAAAAAAAAAAAAAAAAAGCATACATGTAAATATATATATATATATATATATATATATAATGGGACAGAGGGAGGGAATAGTAATCAATTGTGGCATGCACTTAAGAAACTAATTAATTATTTTTAGTTTAAAAAATATCGATTTTAATCTTTTAATTTTGTAGTTTATCGAATTTGAGATATATATATATATATATATATATATATATATATTTGTTAGAATAAAGCAATACGTTGGAAAATTGACGTGTGAGTCTTGCTTGTGGCGTAGAAGTTTGAAGACTTTATGGGTACTTATTAATTGGACGTGGCATCATCATGCTAACGAAAGTACTATTTTGGATTTCCCTTTCACAAAAAATCTCATGTATTATTTCACAACCTCAAAAAGAAACTCAAAATGTTGTCATTGATTTATGAGGGCAAAAAGTTCCCCCCCAAGGGAAGTACATAAAGTAGATTTACATGGGGCAAATTTAATAACTCTAACCATTGAAAAATCGTCATTCAAATTCTCCAAATATTATCAAAACAGATGACAAATTCCAAATAAGGCAAGAATGTTTGATGTTCACGATGTTTCATTAACTGTTAGATGGAAAACGTACAATGCTGCATACCCCAACGACAAATATGAATCCAGGAAAGAAGATTTTGATATGAGAATTGCTGCATACCTCAAAGACAAATATGAATCCAGGAAAGAAAATTTTGATGTAGGAAAATTCTCAGTTTTCGTTTGATAATTTAAGTTTTGTCTTTCTTTTCACCAACAATTTTATGAGTTTCAATTTTGATTTTTTAATTATTTTTTTTTTCAATTTTGATACAATTTGCTCGTCATGTCGACTTCTACCTATGTGGGGGTCAAAATTTAAAAAATCATGTTAGCAATTACGTTATTCATATAGATAACAATCTAATTCTAAGAAAAATTGAAAGAATATTGAAAAAGTTATATTTAGATGATCAAAATTTAAGTAAATTTAGAATACAAAACAAAATTTACGTACAAACAAAAGTTGCAATTTTCTCTCTGAACATGACTAAAAATAATTTTGTACACCATTATGCTAAGACACACCACTTCTTCTCCTCATATACGACTTTTCAACTTAAATTTTAGATTTTTGCGATTTTTAGGTGTACAAATAGAGTGAGATTTGAGAAGGTTTATTTATGTATTTGCTTAGGTAAAACAGAAATAGAAGTCACGCTAACATGATTATTAGAGTCGACAATTTGAGTTCGGCTTAATGGATCAATCCGAACACCCAATAAAAAAAGTTAGATTAAACTCTAATAATAGTAGCCTAAAACATTTCTAAATATTTTGGTTCGACTCAAGTGGTGTGATGGGTTGGATGGGCTCGGGTCCATTTAGCCCGTCGGGCTTGACTAGCCCAATGGCCAACTAAATTTGTTTTCTTATTAAAAAAAATTTGGAACTTACAAATCCTACGATTCAATTCCTTCTCTCATGTTTTTAATTTTTTTAATTTTCTTTATTTATTCTCTTTTTCAACCATCATTAACTAATATAAATTAAGATTAGAATTCACTGACTAAGTTATGTGATTGAATTGAAATGTTTTTAAATGGACAAAAATTAAAAGGAAACAAAAGAAGATTATACTTTGCCTCCTAATAATTTAATTATATTAAATAAATTATCTTCAATTAAATTAAATAAATAGAATACTACAAGTTTGTACGTGTTAAATTAATTTATAAGAATATAATTAATTAATAATTTTTTTAATTTTAAAAAATAATTAAGGATTCGGTAAATCTGAGCCGGTGGCCGAAGTAAGGTGGAGGCAGGCTGTGAGACCCGAGCCCCTCGTTACCCTTTTGACCAAAATAGTTCATGCATCGTATGCATCCCTTATTGCATATGTGTTATTTGTGACGTTACATGATTATAATTTGCTTTTAAATATTGAATTATTTATATGATCTTATATAATTAGTGTTGAGAAACATCTATTATAATTGATTGAGACTCGAGTGATTGTTGAGTGCATAATATTAATTATTTGATTAATGATGTTATAAATTATGTTGAATTTTGCAAAAAAAAATAAATTTAAATTATATATATATATAAGTAACATATGTACATATATATGTGTGCACACGCACTTGTTACATATAAAGAATAAGTTTATTAACTAACATATTGATTAGTATGGTGAGCTATATATATATTAAAGGATTGTTATTATTATATATATAATTCATGTAAAGGAAAGTTGACAGTAAGTGTTAGATGTAAATTTTATAATGATATAATTACTTTAGTAAAGCTTAGGAGTGAAGGGTGAGGCGGTGGAATCTAAGTAAATAAATAAACCTTTAAAGTAAACTGAAAAGAGAGGGATTGCAGAAGAAAAATAAGAATAGAAAGAAAGAAAAGAAACAGAGACGCAGAGGGAGGAAAAAAAAAGAAAAGAAAGGAAGGGTTTATGAAATTTTGGTTCCGTTTCTTCATCGATTTTCTTCAAAATTTGAAGGGAAGCTCGTGGGGACGTGCTCTTCGATTTGATCGGAGTGAATTTTCATGATTTTTCACAAAAGGTACAAAGAAATTAGTGAAATATATATCTCCGGTTATTGTTATTCGTCGGATATTTTGGTAGCTTTTTAGGTTGAATTAGGAAAAGCTTAAAACATGAAAGTTATAGCCCTATCTCTTAGCTAAACTCAGGAGTAAACTGTGGATGTATTGGTTAAATATTGAGTGAGATAATGTCAAAATTACAGGGCTTGGTCTAATTTGAAAATGATTAATTATGCTGTGTTTGTAGTCTAATTCTATGCAGGTTGGAGACTGAATTAGGAAAAGTATTAAACATGAAAGTTGTAGAGCTATATGTTAAGTTTCCATAGAATTTTGCCTTGATCGACCCATAATTTTATAACTAAGTTTCAATGATTTCTTTTTAGCATCTGATAATATACCTTTTAGAATAAAATTTGTGAAGTATGTTAATTCATGTTTAAAGTGTAATTTAAATTTTTATCTGTTAATTATAATTAATAATTTAATTTAAGAAAATCGTAATGAGACTTTGGAAATGCGTTTACCTATAAATTAACTGTTTTAATATAATTTTTTGCGATTAAGTTCGATAGGAAATGCCTTAATCTCTTGAAAATTTGCTTTAACTAGTTTTAATAGTCTAATAAAATATTTAACCTGCTATGTTAGATTAACCTTGATAACACAAGAGACGAGGAATTTCACGGGAAGTAAGGTAAGTAGAAATTTATTTGCAACTACAATGTATAAATATAATATTTCATGTTATTTATTGATTAAGTGATTTTATGTGATTTTATGTCTCTTTGAGAGTTAATGTACTTGAATGATGCTGTGGTGAAATATATGAGTTGCATTATCATTCACGAGCATCAACACATGCATATGTAAATGATGAAAGTTATTGCATTCTACATGCACGAAGTGATTTGAAGAAAAATATTTTATTGACCACTACTAGTGCACTGAGGCATGTAAATCATGCTTATGATATACTATATGGTTAGCCGGTGGCATGTGAGACATGGATATGGCTTGATTCGTTCAGCCGGTGGCATGTGAGACATGGATATGATTATTAATAATATATGCTTAGCCGGTGGCATGTGAGACATGGATATGGCTTGATTTGTTCAGCCAGTGGCATATGAGACATGGATATGACTATGATGAATGATATTATGTTAAGCTCTTCCTGGTACCTAGTATATGGTGGTCAAGGGATCGATGAAGGAAAATGTTTTCGAGATAAATGTTTTCATTCATTAGCATGCATCATTAACGTTATTTCGTATTATTCATGTTATATGCATAATTTCTACTTACTGAGCCTTTTTAGCTCATATAGTTCATGCATTATAGGTGAACCTGGTGATGCATAAGCTTATGGACTTACTGATAGTGTTGTTGAGTTCCACGGGTTCGGAGATGGTGTACATGGATGACGACCTGTTGGGCTACGCTACAGGCTTATTTTGTTTTAATCAATATTTTGATAAAGTACATGGACTACAGGGTTGTCCTCGTACTCTGATATACATAAATATGTAAATATACAGGTGAGTGTGGTGTTCAGTATGGTACATGCTTCGATGCATGTTATTAATTTCTTAACAAGTTTCATGCAACAAGGTTTTCATGCGCAAGAAAAGTTTTTATGTTATTTATGTTTTAAAAAAAATTAAAAAAAAATCCACACACTTTCTTATAGGTCTTTTAATACGAAAATCTATATAAGTCTAGCTATGTTGTTTAAAAAAATGTGAGTGTGATAGAGTGGTATCAGAGCCCAACAGATGGTCTTGTAGACTGTCCATGTACATGATTTTAGAACCTGGGGCGCAATGCATTGTCAGTATGTTTTGTTTTATTTTATTTTGCTTTGCATTCATATATTTCATGATTTCTATTGGTCATATGATTTAGGATCCCATATAGTAGTTGCAAACTATGGTAAGAACTCGAGGTGAGAGTAGTGGAAGAGATAGATCTCAAGAACAAGAGGCATCTACTGGAGGAGTACGTAATGACCGTGATGTTGTCATTACTAGGCTGACTGAATTAATAGAACGACAGTCTCAATAGATCCAACAACTCGTCCAGTAAAGAAATATGGATGGACAAGTAGGGGGTGAAATGAATCAACCACCACATCGAACAGAATATGTAGAAGTGGTTGGAGAAAGATTTAGAAAGCTGAATCCACCAATGTTGGAGGATGCTATTGACCCCACTGCTGCAGAAGACTGGCTTAGAACCATTGAAAACATGTTTCAGTATAACAGAGTTCCGAATGAAGAAATGGTGGTGTGTGCATCTTTTATATTGCGAGGAAGTGCAGGACACTGGTGGGATATGATAAAGAGTATTGAAAATGTTGAGACCATGAGTTAAGATAAATTTAAGGAGCTTTTTAAAAACAAATATGTTGGTCCCAAGTGGTGTTCGAGATTCAGAGGGGGGGATGAATGAACCTTGGTCGATTTTGTAAATCAATGAAAAACTTTTCCGCTCTGTAAGTTACTTGAACTTGTAGCATCAGATTGTTACTGCTTACAGCACTAGGGTACAGTGCTGCACGCTGTAACTTAGAGTTTTATACGCAGCGGAAAATTAACTTTTATAACTCGAGGCTGATTTTCTCAAATATGCTTCTATCAGAAAACGTTTTATGCTTATAAGATAAACAAGAAATAGAAGATTAAAGCACAGATAAAAAACGATAAACACTTATGGCTTATAGTGGTTTAAAGGTGGTGTAATCCTTTTACGTCCACTCTACTGCTCCTCGAGCAGGAACTTTGTTAAGAAAGATTAAATTACAGGACACCCCTAACAATCTATCAACTTCACAAAGTAACCATCTACTGAAGTCCAGCGTCCACACAGCAACTGTAAACTTCAAAGGCTAACACACACAGGGTTCTACACTCCCACACAGGGAAGCTGCCTAACCTAGACAACTATACAAATAGCAAGGATTTCTCCTATCAACTATTTAACACAACTAAAACAACCTACACACACAGCAACAAGGTTAAAAGTATATTGTTTGTTTCTTCAACTGGTGCTTCGAAGTGAGCTTCTGAATCCTTGAGGAATCTTTCAGCTTGAACTTGCTTCACTTCTTGAGATTGAGTGACTAAAACTGATAGAGACTTGAATACTTGGTTCTTGAAAGCTTTAGGAATTTTGCACAAATGTTTCAGTTACAGTAACCATCTTCAGTTCTTCTCATCCTCTATTTATACTTGTAGGAAAAGATGTCCGTTGAAGAAGACATCTCTCTTTTTGAATTTGAAGTAGTCTGACCAAATGTATGGTTCGCATTTAATGCGACTTGACTTTCTCTTTCGGAGCATTTAATACGGAAGTTGCGGCTCGCAGCTTTCTGCAACGCATCAGTCCACGTGGTATCTTCGTATTGGCTCCGTGTCTGCAACTTTGATCTTCTTTGGAACGACTCTATTTATTTTTACTTGAATCTTTGTTCCTCGTACTACATTTATCCTTCCTAGGATTGTAGGATACTCTTTGTTGTAAATTGCGCTGATTGACTTGACTGGACTGTAAGCTTTGCGCTGTATCCTAGGTCTTTATGCAGCTGATTCTTTCGTGCAGTGCTGCAGCAACCTGGTTGCAGTATCTTTGAGCAGAGCTGCTGCATCTTTTCTTGCAGCACTCCTGTATGCCATTCCTTCTTACTTCACTGTAGATACGTTTTGTCTTCATACAGCAATGTTGTATCCTGCCTTTTTGCAGCGATATCTTTTCTGAACGACTTAGATGTAGCTTTATCCTTGTCAATCCTCCATTTCTTAGCATTTAGACCTAGACTCAACCTAGTCTATATATTCATTTAAACATCGTGAAAAATGGGGTACTCAAAACTTCCTATTACATATATGATTTGTCTCATCAAAATCTAAACACTGAAATCCTAACATTTTCCCCCTTTTTGATGATGACAAAACCTTTACATTATTTCGTTCATGAAGAAGTTTTATATTATACTTTATATCAGGGTTCTTCAGAATTACATGCTTGGACAGCTTTGAAAAGATACATAAAATCTAGTCCTGGATTCATCAGAAATGTATCATGCTATCCCTTCATCACATAGCATCAGGAAACTTAAAGCAGCATGCAGAAGTTCATGAGGTTTGAACTTGATAAACTTGAAATAACAAAAAAAATCCTTTATTAAGGAGAAAGAAATTTTACAAGGCATACATTACATCAGGGATCACAAGAGTGTATATAAATTACTAAAACAAGGACCTTTTTGTAGACAGTTCTTCAGGTCTTCTTTCAGCAAACTTTTCAAGGCATTCTCTTCCTCTTGATCCTTTCCACCAGTCCCGGATGGACTCTTGATAGGACTTTTCTAACTTTTCCATAATTACAGGAATTTGAATCCACCCGAGCCAGAAGTCCTCACAAAATGGCACGATCCCGTCATGCTTCACTAGGTCGATATAATATCTCTGAATTTCCAAATCTCCTTCCCTAGTGAGCTGCTCATATCTCTTCAATGCAGTCTTGCATGTATGATATCTGTTGAATTTGTCTTTCCTGCATAGATCTCTGAAGTGTCTGAGGTATTCTGATCGTTTATACACAGTGATCGCCTCAAATGATGGATTCCTGTCAGTAGGCAGTCTGATTTCCTTGAAGATATCAAACCTCCAAGCCATATTTTCACATTCAGGCCTCTGATCCATCAGAATGGACACGTCAGCCGAGATATTTTCTGTGTCAAGGTGAGGGATCTCTTGAGAAGGGTATTGGTAGGAGTCATTCGAAAAAATTCTCCTCTCACCAATTACTCCAAGTCTTTGAATCCAGGCATATGGATCTTGTTCTTCTCTTTGTTGCCTCTGACTCTCAGACTCGTCCCCGCTCATCCTCTTCCTTTAGCCTTGCTGCTGGCTTTCATCCCTTCTCTTGGAATGATAAGAGGGAGGCATTGCATCCTTGCTTGCAGCTCTGCTGAATGCAGCACCTGCAGCAGATCTTCCTCCTGCAGCTGCACCAGCTCCTGCAGCTCCAGCTTCATCATCTCTTCTCCATCTTTTCGGAGAGGGGATGTCAGCAGCAGCAGATGATCCAGACATTCTCCTCCTCCTACTGAGAGGTTTCTGGTCATCATCTTCATCGTCTTCTTCAGCTCCCCTTGAGCTCCTGTATCTATCTTCTTTTTTTTCCCCCTTTTTAGCATCATCAAAACCCGGGGGCTGAGTAGGGGCAACCGGGACCACTTTGGAACGTGGGCGACGGGTTGGTTCGGGGATGGCCTTAGGAGCGTCAACAAACTGAGGGAAGGCTCGAAATATGATGTCCCTCAATTCACCAACAATGAGCTCCGGGTTCCCCAAACGGTCGTCCACACTTCTGGTTCGCTGAGATTGATCAGATGTGCGATCCAGAAGTGTCTGTAGGACGTGGGAGTGAGTATTCAGCCTGTCAGAGGCACTCTCAGCATGGTGCTTGCATAGCCTTATCTCCTGACGAGTCTGTACAGCTTCAACTTTCAACTCTCCCTTCATCTTGACCCGTTCCATGTAAAGCCTGTGGGAGTGATCATTCAGCGTCCTCTTGATCATCCCAGGCAGGGTTTCAAGGTTCTTCTTGAAACCCGTCATGGTTTCAGCGTGGAATTGGGCAGCGACCCTGAGACTTTTGCGCATGGTAGACTCGTGCTCCTGGAGGGCGTACACCAGATGTCTTACCGCGGCTTCAACTCGGTTGATCGATTCATCAGGAGTCAGCCCGGAATTCCATCTTGTTGAGGCGGCAGAGGATGCAGCGAATGGTATTACAGCTTGAATTTTAGGGGTTGCATCCTGTCTTGGAACCTCAGCAGCGACCTCATCCTCATGATTGCTGGTCTGAGAGCTTATAGAGCTTGAGGATGGGTACTCTTCTTCTTTTTCTTCTTCTTCTTCTTCTTCTTCCTCTACCTCCTCTTCGCCGGATGAGATCTGAACAGGATCTGATCCGCCAGATAATGGCCCATGAACAGCTATGTTGCGCTCCTTCATCATCCTTGCGAAGTCGGCATAAGTAATCTCAGCTTCCTCAGTAACCTCTGCTGCTGTAACCTTGGAAAGTTCTTGAGAGCATGCAGCAGCTGCAGCATCAACCTCCTCTTGAGGTGTCTCTAGCTGTACAGTGGTTACCTCAACTCTTCTTTCCTTATCCTCTGTGGGTACTGTCTGAACAGCCTCCCCAACAGAGGTCTTCTCAAAGGACCCCGTCTCCTCAGCCGGTCCTATAACTTGGACAGCTTCTGCTGCAAGAATGGGTTCTTGCAGCTCTAGTTGGTTTTCTGCAGCGTCCACAGTATCCAGCACTGTACGCTCTATTGCTCCAAGAATCTGAGCTTCCATCCTTCTTGATTCTTTAGCTACTGCTTCAAGGATGGTCGCCTGCTGTACTGCTATCTCCGCCAGTACAGGGAGTACCGCCTCTGCAACTTCCTCCGTAGATATTTCATCGGCAATTTCAGTGATGTCTAAGATGACATCTCAAATTATGGCAGATGGTTCCCCCTGAGAATCTGCACGAGCAGTATCTTCAACTTCACGAACTAGGGAATCGCCATAGTCCAATAGTTAGGTCTCTTTCTCTAGAGGATCAAAAGAGACGATCGTGAAGAGACCTTCAACCATTTGCTCATATGCAGGGGAGTTCATAAGGTGAGAACTTGAACTTCCTTCTCCCCGCATTCTTCTAAGAGTGTGCTGCATCCTTGTTTCTTTAACACTCTGTTGCAGCACCTGTTGCAGCATAGCTTCTTCAGCTTGCTCCACTCTCAGGGTGTCAATTTGCTCCTGAGCAAAAACGACGTCATCACCCCTTCTTACAGCCTCCACAGTCGGGGTAAAGAGGACCTGCACGTCCTCCATTGCTGCTCTCATCGGCAACAGAGTCGGATTCTGCGAGAGCTTTTCCTTTCCCTTTGTCCTTTGCTCCCTGAGCAGCACTGCTATCACCAAGCTCCTGTACTCTTACTGCGTACTCAGGTTGCAGGAGTGCCAGAATATCTTCTGATTTGGCCCACTCCAGGACAGGTTGCTTGACTGTCAGGAAATCCTTCCACTTCAACAGGATTTCCCCCTTAGCCAGCCTCCTCTCTCTCCAGAGAGAGTACTGCAGCTCCATATTTCTAGTAGCCGGAAAGGTGGGATCGAGCACTGAATTCTCTGTTTGTAGACAAGCTTCTTCAGTTGCCTCAACCCGGTGCTGATATGGCTCCTGAAGCTGATGTGACTCATCCGCAAGATTTTCTACCACCTGAGAAGGTGTAGAGAGTTGGGAATAAAGAACTCCTTCTTTATCCCGGGTCTGATGAGACTCATCCGCAACATCAACTACAGCCAGGCTTGCTGTAGAGCGTTGGGAGGCAGCAGCTGCAGCAACCTTCTTCTTGCTGTGCGGGGCTCTTCTCACCAAGGATGCATAGTCATCAGAAGACGAGGATTCAATTTCAGGTACAGCCTTCCCTGAACTCCTCTTGATAATAGGAAGAGGACTCTGAACGTCCTCTTCTTTGGCTTCATCCCCGCTACGTGCAACTTCATCTTGCAGAGCAAGAGTTGCATTCTTTTTGTCTTTGGTTTTCTTCATTTCAACTCCTGCTCCTGCAGCTTTTGGTTGGGTCTTACCCTTCTTCTTCTTCCCGAGATACTTTTCGATGTGGATGGGGACAGGTGCTGCAAGTTGAAGGCCAAGCTTGCAGAGCAGAGAACAGATGGTGATACGGTAGCTCCGATGCTCCGTTATCTTCTCTACTTCCTCCCACAGCCTCTTCATGATGAACCTCGCCCATTTTACCTTTTCACCGGCCATGATAGCGGATATGATCCGGAATTAGAGATCTGTGCATTTGTCATAACTCCCGGTTCTACCTTCAATGGAGTATGCACAGATATCATGAAGCAGTTCAAACTTCGGCTTGAAGAGCTTCTTGGGGGTGCTTCTCTTGATTTCAGCCCCTGCATCCCTTGCTCGAAAGAGATCCCACATCTCTTGAGCAGATGCCTCTCCATAAGATGTTAATTGACTGGGGGTTAAACCTCCGGCGGATATGCTGAAGGTGGTGGCGATGTCCCTAACGGTTAGGGACTGTTCTTCCCCATCTGCATCCATCCTGAACAGGATGCAGTTCCTGTTCTCCGCCTGTCAGGCGTAGGAATAGAATCTCTGTACTAACTCCACAGAGAAGCCAGCGTAAACAGTCGTCAACAGCCCTAGGACTTGGTCCGCTCAAGGGCGTCGAAGATTCTTCTGATGAGGGCGTTATCATACAACCCCGAAGTAAGAACGTGCTCCTGGTTGATCAATCTTCCTTCCAAAATGATGGTTTGTCTGGCAGCCATTGATTTCTTGAGAGAAGGGTTGAGAAAATTTCAAAGTTTTGGACTTAGAGAATTTTTCGCGAAAGAAATTTCTCTCCTTGGAAGATGATGAATAAAATGATTTCAAAGAGCGCGGTTATGGGGTTATGGCGGAAATCAAGAGACGTGGAGAAGATCGACGGTTGAGAAAAATTAAAGAGAATTGATCCTACGGTCCACGAAAAAGCGGAGATATCAAATCGTCGCTTTAATTATTACAAGGCGCGTGGGCTACTGAGCGCAACCATTCTGCTTCTGACATGCGCAAACTTTGCATTTAATGCTGAAAGATATGCCCTTTGCCGCCTAAATAAATGACTTTTTAAGATTGCAGCATCCTTAGTACGAGGTTGCAGAGTAATCAACACTCTTTTGAAAATAAATGTTGTAACCTTGTGCTGCTTGAACTCCCAATTTCTGCTGTACTGTAAGAATATATAGCAGCAATGTAAGAAGCCGTAGCTTACAGCACTATACTTACTGTTTTTCGCAAGCATGCAGATATTCACTTAAGGGCTTGGTGAATATATCTGCAAGCTGGAGATCCGTGTGAACTTTCTCAAGCACAATATCCTTCTTTTCTACGTGGTCTCTTATAAAGTGATGACGTATATCAATGTGCTTTGTTCTTGAGTGAAAAACAGGGTTATGAGTAAGTGCAATAGCACTTGTATTATCATAGAGAATTTGGGTCTCTTTTTCTTGAATTCCATAATCCCTAAGTTGCTGCTGTATCTAGAGGATTTGCGCACAGCAACTTCCTGCTGCAACATACTCTGCTTCTGCTGTAGATGTTGCAATTGAGGTTTGCTTCCTGCAGAACCATGAAACAAGTCTATTTCCCAAAAACTGACAAGTCCCACTGGTACTTTTCCGATCAATCTTGTAGCCTGCATAATCTGAATCAGAGTAGTCTTTAAGCTTGAATCCTCCTTCCTTGGGATACCATAGGCCTACTTCTTGAGTTCCTTTCAATATTTGATAATCCTTTTGACTGCTGAAAGATGTGATTCTTTTGGTGCCGCTTGAAATCTTGCACAGACTCCTACTGCAAACATGATGTCTAGCCTACTTGCTGTAAGGTACAGTCAGGATCCGATTAGGCGTCTATACTTTGTGATATCAACGTCTTTACCATCTTCATCTTTGTCAAGACTTATAGATGTGGACATGGGAACGGCCGTTGCTGTACCATTCTCCATGTCAAACTTCTTGATAAGCTCCTTCGTGTACTTGATTTGACTGATGAAGGTTCCTGTAGGTAGCTGTTTTACTTGCAGCCCGAGAAAGAAACTTAATTCTCCCATCATACTCATCTCAAATTTTGACTGCATCAGGTTAGAAAACTTTTCACATAGCTCTTTGTTGATGGAACCGAAGATGATGTCGTCCACATATATCTGTACTAGCAGTACACTTTCTCCATCCTGTATTCTAAACAGCATTTTGTCGATTGTTCCTTTCTGAAAACCATTCTCTAGCAGATAGAGAGATAAGGTGTCATACCAAGCTCTCGGAGCTTGCTTAAGTTCATACAAGGCTTTGTGTAACCGAAACACCTTCTCTTCTGCTTGATCTTCGAAGCCTGGAGGTTGTTCAACGTATACTTCCTCTATAAGAAGACCATTCAGGAATGCACTCTTAACGTCCATCTGATAGACATTGAAATTCATGTGAGCTGCATATGCCAGAAAAATTTGTATTGCTTCCAACCTTGCTACTGGAGCGAATGTCTCATCAAAATCAATTTCTTCTTCCTGTAGTATCCTTTAGCAACTAATCTTGCTTTGTTTCTCACAACGAGTCCAGATTCATCTAACTTGTTTTTGAAAACCCACTTTGTTCCAATTACTCCTTAATGAGTTGGTCTTGCAACTGTCTTCCACACTTGATTTCTTTCAAAACCATTTAGTTCTTCTTGCATGGCCTGTAACCAGTTGCTATCTTGCAGTGTCTCTTCAACATTTTTAGGCTTTGTCTGGGATATAAAACATGCAAACATTACTTCATAAGGGATGGATCTTCTTGTTCTTACACCAATGGATGGATCTCCTATTATAAGATCTCTTGGATGATTCCTTAGTCATGTCCTGTCAGGCTCAAAGACATGTTCTTGTTTGGGTTGTTCTTCTTGTTGTTGTAATGCAGGAGGTTCTGTTGCTGTAAGAATATCTGTTGCATCTAAAGATGCAGCTTCCTCTTCTTTGTCTTCTGCTGTAGACAGAACTCCTTTTATGTATGGTACAACATTCTCTTTCCTTGGAGCTATCTCTTCAGGTGGCTCTTTCAACTTCCTAGTGTCACAGTGTGGTTCATCAAACACCACATGAATAGATTCTTCAACCACCAAGGTTCTTTTGTTGAATACCCTGAAGGCTCTGCCTACAGCAGAGTAACCTAGAAATACTCCTTCGTCTAATTTAGCATCAAACATTTTTAGATGCTCTTTTCTATTGTTGAGAACATAACACCTGCATCCAAAGATATGCAGATAAGAGATATTTGGAGTATATCCATTCCAGATTTCATACGGAGTTTTGTCTAGATCCTTGATGATTAGACATCTGTTCTGTGTGTAGCAAGCAGTATTCGTTGCTTCAGCCCAAAATCTCTTGAGTACTTCTGCTTCTGCTATCATTATCCTTGCTGCTTCTTTGAGGGTTTTATTCCTCCTTTCAGCTACATCATTCTGCTGAGGTGTTCTTGCAGCAGAATATTCATGTCGAATACCATTATCAGAACAAAATTTTTCAATGAATTTGTTTGTGAACTCAGTTCTTCTATCTGATCTAATCTTCACAATACTCAAGCTCTTTTCATTTTGGATTTTCTTCATGAGATCAGGTAGCTTGTCCTGAGTTTTTGATTTCTTTGCAAGGAAGATTGTCCAGGTGTATCTGGAGTAGTCATCTACAACTACGAGAAAGTACTTCTTCCCACTCAAGCTTACTGGTTCTACTGGTCCAAAAAGGTCCATGTGTACAAGATCTAAGATCCTGTGAGATGACTTTTGAGACTTGTCTTTGAATGTGCTCTTAACTTGTTTTCCTTTCTGACAAGCTCTACAGATATTTTCCTTCTTGTATGCTACGTCTGACAATCCTCTTACAAGGCCTTTTCTTGCTAGCTTGTTGATAGTCTTGTAGTTCAGATGGCTTAATCTCTTATGCCACAGCCAGCTCAGCTCTGGTGGACTCTTCACAATGAAGCATGTAGGTTGAGTAGAGGAGTTCCAATCAGCAAGATAGATGTTTCATCTCCTTGTTCCTGTAAGCTTGACTTCATTTGAGGTACTGTCTTTGATTAAGCATTTGTTGAGGTTGAACTCCAGTGTGTATCATTTGTCACAGAATTGACTGATGCTCAGAAGGTTGTATCTGAGTCCTTTTACATAGGATACATCCTTGATTTTTATGTTTCATTTGACTAGGCATCCACTTCCTTTTGTGTTTTCTTTGGAATCATCTCCAAAGATGACCTTTGGTCCTTTGCATTCTTGGATGTCTTTCAGAGAATCTTTACTGCCTGTCATGTGCCTTGAGCAGCCGTTGTCAATATACCATACATCACTGCTGCAACCTGGCACTGAAACCTGTAACAAATTCAGACAGATTTAGGTACCCATATCTGTACGGGTCCTTTGGGGTTAGTTGCTTTGGAAACCCAAACTTTCTTAACAGTCATCGTTTTGCTGTAAGATTTGTTGGTTCTCTGAGTATATGCAGTTGTCCTAGCAAGATGCTTGTTATAAGTGTGTGCATTAACAACATGTGTGATACCAACACCTTTGTAGTGTGGTCTTGCACCATACTTCTCTTGAGTATATCCTCTTTGAGGTTTAGACATGTAAGTGTTAGTATAGGTGGGAAAGTTTCTTCTGTGCTGCAACTTAGTTGGTTGCTGCATCCTCTTGCTGCATACAGCAGATGACTTCTGCTGCAGCCAGTTCTTAGATGCAGGCTTACTTCGGGGTTTCTTCCCCTTATCCATCATTGTTGTTTTGTTCAAGATCTTCACAGAGTTACTTAGTAACTCCTTCTCCACTGGGGTTTCAGCTTGAACAAACTTTACAGCTTTGGATGTGTTTGCTGTGTCCTGAGAGGTGTGATTGCTGTAACCTATACCCGATTTTTCAAAAGGGTTTCTGTTTTGATTTATGCAATCTCTTGCGTCCTTTGATGATTTGCTAAAAGTGCTTATTGTGGACTGCAAACTTTTCTTCTCAAATTTTAGCTTAGTGATCAGCAGATTTAATCTAGAGACCTCTTGTTGCAGCTTACTACACTTTGAGTTATCAGACTCTCGTGCAGTGAGCATTTTGGCAATGTCGATATTCTTGCTCTTGAGGATCTCATTATCGATTCTTAGGTTCTCATTTTCAACCTTCAGTTCCTCATGAATTGAGTTGATCTGCTCGAAGTCACTCATGATCCTTTTTAAGGAGTGGATTATGTTCAGCTCCTCACTTTCTGGTATGGACAACGGTTGATAGATTACCTCATCTTCTTCGCTGTCCTCGTAATCTTTAGCCATCAGGTATATCAGCGCTTCTTCATCAGAGGATGAGGTTTCAGTGTCGCTGTCAGAGGATTCTGCAGCTTTCAGTACTTCCTTTGGAACTACTGTATCCTTGGCTTTTTCCATCTCTCCTATGAGAGCTCGAAGTTTGTGCTTTTCCTCTCTTCTTTTATCTCTCATCTGCTCTCTTTCTCCTTCAGGATACTTGTGCACTGTTGGGTATTGACAGTTTCTTGCATAGTGCCCTGGTTTCTTGGAGTTATAACACAAGTCAACATTGCTTATATTTGATTGTGGAAAAGAGGATACCTGAGGAGGTGGATGACTTTTTCTGAAGTCATTCCTCTTGCTGAGGTTGATGTTGCCGCTGCTGTTGTTGCTCTTCATGAACCTTCTAAATTTCTTCAGAAGTAGAGCCATATCCTCTTCAGCAACGTCTGCTATATCCTCAAACTGTTTACTGCAACTGGTGGTTGCTGTATCCTTGGTTCCTCTGGCAGTCAGCGCTGTAACTTTGGAGCTCGACTCTTCAGACTTCTTTCTCCTTCTGTTGATGTCATATTCAAATGCTTTAAGGTCGGAGAATAGATCGAATGTGCTCATAGACTTCAAGTCCATGGATACTCTCATTGCAGTGGTTTTACTATCCCATTCTGCGGGTAGGGCTCTCGACAGTTTCATGTTTTTCTCCTTTTGAGTGTAGTGTTTGCCCAGAGCTTCTAGTTCATTCACTATGGATGTGAACCTCAAGTCTAGTTGTTCAAGAGTCTCTTCATTCTTCATTGCGAAGAGCTCGAATAGTTGGGTAGCATTGGAGATTTGTTGTCTTTGGTGAGCTCAGTCCCTTCACATATTTGCTCCAGCTTTTCCCATATTTCTTTGGATGTTCTGCAAGTTTTGACCTTGCTGAAGGTGCCTTTATCCAAAGTGATGAATAGAGCATTTTTGGCCACATTATCCAAGTTAGCTCTCTTCCTATCTTCATTGTTCCATTCAAGTTTTGGTTTGACCAGGAAGTTTGGTGGTGGAGGTGCTCCTTCTTCTAACTCTCTACCTAGCACAGGATTTACTTTTGTGGGGATTATTGGTCATTCGGTGATGACCGTCCACATTTCATCATTCATGGCTGATAGATGTGCTTGCATTCTTATCTTCCAATCGTCATATTCTTCTATGGAAAACATATGTAACTTGTGATTTGAGGAATCCATGATATGCTATTAGAATGAGTTTAGATGCAGAGAAAAACAGCGAGACAAAGGTGGATCTGGGTACGTGACCAGATAAGTTGGCTTTTAACCTAACTCGCTCGGATACCACTTGTTGGTCCCAAGTGGTGTCCGAGGTTCAGAGGGGGGTGAATGAACCTTGGTCGATTTTGTAAATCAATGAAAAACTTTTCTACTCTGCAAGTTACTTGAACTTGAAGCGTCAGATTGTTACTGCTTACAGCACTAGGGTATAGTGCTGCACGCTGTAACTTAGAGTTTTATACGCAGCGGAAAATTAACTTTTATAACTCAAAGCTAATTTTCTCAAATATGCTTCTATCAGAAAACATTTTATGCTTATAAGATAAACAAGAAATAGAAAATTAATGCATAGATAAAAAACGATAAACACTTATGGTTTATAATGGTTCGAAGGTGGTGTAATCCTTTTACGTCCACTCTACTGCTCCTCGAGCAGGAACTTTGTTAAGCAAGATTGAATTACAGGACACCCCTAACAATCTATCAACTTCACAAAGTAACCACCTACTGAAGTCCAGCGTCCACACAGCAACTGCAAACTTCAAAGGCTAACCCACACAGGGTTCTACACTCCCACACAGGGAAGCTGCCTAACCTAGACAACTATACAAATAGAAAGGATTTCTCCTATCAACTATTTGACACCACTAAAACAACCTACGCACACAGCAACAAGATTGAAAGTATATTGTTTGTTTCTTCAACTGGTGCTTCAAAGTGAGCTTCTGAATCCTTGAGGAATCTTTCAGCTTGAACTTGTTTCACTTCTTGAGGTTGAGTGACTAAAACTGATAGAGACTTAAATACTTAGTTCTTGAAAGCTTTAGGAATTTTGCACAAATGTTTCAGTTACAGTAACCATCTTCAGTTCTTCTCATCCTCTATTTATACTTGTAGGAGAAGATGTCCGTTGAAGGAGACATCTCTCTTTTTGAATTTGAAGTAGTCTGACCAAAGGCATGGTTCGCATTTAATACGACTTAACTTTCTCTTTCGGAGCATTTAATGCGGCAGTTGCGGCTCGCAGCTTTCTGCAGCGCGTCAGTCCACGTGGCATCTTCGTATTGGCTCCGTGTCTGCAACTTTAATCTTCTTTGGAACGACTCTATTTATTCTTGCTTGAATCTTCATTCCTCGTACTGCATTTATCCTTCCTAGGATTGTAGGATACTCTTTGTTGTAAATTGCGCTGATTGACTTGACTGGACTGTAAGCTTTACGCTGTATCCTAGGTCTTTATGCAGCTGATTCTTTCGTGCGGTACTGCAGCAACCTGGTTACAGTATCTTTGAGCAGAGCTGCTGCATCTTTTTCTTGCAGCACTCATATATGTCATTCCTTCTTACTTCACTGTAGATACGTTTTGTCTTGTTACAGCAATGTTGTATCCTGCCTTTTTGCAGTGATATCTTTTCTGAACGACTTAGATGTAGCTTTATCCTTGTCAATCCTCCATTTCTCAACATTTAGACCTAGACTCAACCTAGTCTATATATTCACTTAAACATCGTGAAAAATGAGGTACTCAAAACTTCCTATTACATATATGATTTGTCTCATCAAAATCTAAACACTGAAATCCTAAGAAAATCTTTTACAGCTCCAGTGCGTATAATGAAGATGAATGAATTTATACAGTTAAGGGAGGGAGGAATGACTGTTTCAGATTATATCCGTAAATTTGAGCAGTTATCTAGGTTCGCGGAATATATGGTTAGTACGGAAGTACTGAAAGTAGAAAGATTTCTTGAAGGCCTAAGACCTGAGATTTATAGAGATGTGAGTATGTCGGGAATTTAGGGGGCCACTTATTCACAAATAGCTGAGAGGGCACAAGTCGCAGAACAAGCTAAACAATGAATAAGACATGCACAGGAGATGCGACGTCAGTTCACACAAAGACAAGGACGACGTTGGGCTGGAAATGAAAAGAAGAGGCCAACTCAATTTCAGAGCCCAAAACCTAATTTTCAAGCTAAACAAGGAGAGGGTCAAGAAGACCCGAGTAAACGTATGAGAGTTGAGCAGAGTAAGGCTCCAATACCAGTACCTTCATGTCGAAGTTGTGGGAAACTACATAGAGGGGCTTGTCTTTTGGGTATGAGAGCTTGTTTTACTTGTGGG
The DNA here is from genome assembly GCA_028654395.1 of Scutellaria barbata. Classification (NCBI taxonomy): domain Eukaryota; kingdom Viridiplantae; phylum Streptophyta; class Magnoliopsida; order Lamiales; family Lamiaceae; genus Scutellaria; species Scutellaria barbata. Next base: position 12,798,883 of record CM053655.1, read on the forward strand.
CAAGTGGGACACATTGCCAGGGTGTGCCCGAATAAACCAAAGCCGAACACACAAGATACAGTTCCACCTAGAGCTTTTACCATGACCAGAGAGGAGGCTGAAGTGAATCTATCTGTTGTTACAGGTAAAATCTTTATCTTTTGTACTTTAACATTTGTATTATTTGACTCTGGAGCTACGCATTCATTTGTATCTACTGGGTACATTAAAAGGATAGATAGGATACCCGAAATAACAGATGCTAGTTATAGTGTGGTAGTCCCTTCTGAAAATCCAAAACAGACCAATCAGGTATTGAGAGCATGTGTTATTCCAATTGAAGGTCGGGAATTGTATGCAGATTTGATCGTATTAGATATGAATGACTATGATATAATTTTGGGTGTGGATTGGTTGTCAAAATATGGTGCTACCATAGATTGCTAGAGAAAGATAGTTACATTTCAACCACCTGAAGAAGAACCTTTTTCATTTATCAGAATAAGAACAAACTCCAGATTTCCAGTAATATCAACAGTGAAAGCACAACAACTATTGGAAAGTGGTTGTGAGGGTTATTTGATAAATGTTATGAATTTGGAAGAACGACAAGGCCCGTCAGTTAGTGAAGTTTCAATAGTTCAAGAATATCCTGAAGTATTCCCAGATGATCTCCCAAGACTACTAAATCGTGAGATAGAGTTTGTTATTGAGCTACTTCCAGGAACTGCACTTATATCCAAATCTCCATACAGAATGGCACCCGTGGAATTGAAAGAGTTGAAGATACAATTACAAGACTTGCTGGATAAAGGATTCATTAGACCTAGTTTTTCACCATGGGGTGCACCGGTTTTATTTGTTCGTAAGAAGGATGGTACAATGAGGATGTGTATAGATTACCGAGACCTGAGCAAAGTTACTATGAAGAATAAGTATCCTTTGCCCAGAATAAATGACTTGTTCGACCAGCTTCAAGGATCAACTATATTTTAAAAAATTGATTTACAGTCAGGGTACCACCAACTGAAAATAAAAGAGAAAGATATAGCCAAGACAACTTTTAGCACGAGATATGGGCATTATGAGTTTTTTGGTGATGCCTTTTGGTTTGACAAATGCTCCAGTAGCATTCATGGATTTAATAAATCAGATATTCAGTGACTTCTTGGATAAGTTTGTCATCATTTTTATTGATGATATCCTTATTTACTCTAAGACTAAAGAAGAGCATTCTATGCATTTGAGGAAAGTGTTAGAAGTTTTAAAGAAGAAACAATTGTATGCTAAATTCAAGAAATGTGAGTTTTGGTTAGACCAAGTGGTGTTTCTTGGCCACGTCGTATTAGAAGTAGGAATTTTGGTAGATCCAAGTAAAGTTGAAGCAATCATCGATTGGCCACAACCTACAAGTCCCACAGAGGTACGAAGTTTTCTTGGTTTAGCAGGATACTATCGCAGATTTGTAGAAGGGTTCTCCAAGATTGCTTCTCCATTAACACAGTTGACAAGGAAGACTGTGGCCTTCAAATGGACAGAAGCTTATGAAAAGAGTTTTCAGGAACTTAAAAAGCGATTAACATCAGCACACATTCTCTCTATTCCATCAAGTACTGGAGGTTTTATAGTCTATAGTGATGCTTCAAAGAATGTGTTAGGTTGTATACTAATGCAGGGTGGTAAGGTGATCGCGTATGCATCAAGACAACTGAAAGAGTATGAAAAGAATTACCCTACTCATGATTTAGAGTTGGCTGCAGTTGTGTTTGCACTAAAAATTTGGAGGCATTATCTTTATGGAAAGCGATGCGAAATCTACACTGATCATAAAAGTTTGAAGTATTTCTTCACCCAGAAAGAGTTAAATATGAGACAAAGAAGATGGTTAGAGTTGGTGAAGGATTATGATTGTGTCATCAATTATCATTCTGGTAAAGCTAATGTGGTTATGGATGCACTGAGTAGAAAATCTACGCAAACTGTGGCAGCTATGAATTCGATGCAGAAGCAAATACTAGTGATCTGCAGAAATTGAACATTGAAATTGTTCAGCAGGGATTGGTGGAGGTCAAGCTGGCAGCTTTGACTCTTCGACCCACTTTAATTGATAGGATCCAACAAGGACAAAAGATTGATAAATATTTGGCTGATATAGAGAAAAACATCACTTCGGGAGCATTGTCTGATTTTCAGCTATCAGATACTGGTGTTTTTCGATTTAAGGGTCGATTATGTGTGCCTAATGTAGATAACATACGTGAAGAAGTCATGATAGTGGCACACACAACGCCATACTCAGTACATCCGGGAGCTACTAAAATATATAGAGATTTGAAACAGTGTTATTGGTGGCCAAGTATGAAAAAAGATATCGCCAAGTATGTGGAACAATGTTTAATTTGTCAACAGATAAAAGCAGAACATCAAAAAACAGCAGGAACTTTGCAACCTTTGCTTATTCCAGAATGGAAGTGGGAGAGAATTACCATGGATTTTGTAACGGAATTACCGAAAACAGTTAAAGGTCATGATGCTATCTGGGTTATTGTGGATCGGTTAACTAAATCTGCTCATTTTCTTCCTATTTGCTCTACTTATTCTATGGATCGATACGCTCAAATCTACATACAGGATATTGTTAGACTTCATGGTGTGCCCCTATCCATTGTTTCTGATCGAGATTCAAGATTTTTATCTACTTTTTGGAAGAGTTTGCATAAAGCATTGGGAACTCAGTTATCCTTCAGCATAGCGTATCATCCACAAACCGATGGACAATCAGAAAGAACAATACAAACTCTAGAGGATATGCTTAGAGCTTGTGTGTTGGATTTTCAGGGTTAATGGAGTAAATATTTGCCTTTGATTGAATTTTCATATAACAACAGTTTTCAGTCCACAATTGGGATGGCTCCTTATGAAGCACTATATGGGAGAAAGTGTCGATCCCCAGTGCATTGGGATGAAGTTGGTGAAAGAAAGTTTTTGGGCCTAGACATGATACGAGAAATGACAGAAATGGTAGTACAGATTCAAGAAATGATGAAAACTTCTCAAAGTTGACAGAAAAGTTACGCTGATAAAAGAAAACGAGCACTAGAATTTTCAGTGGGTGATAAAGTGTTCTTAAACATTGCCCCAATGAAAGGAGTAATGTGATTTGGTAAGAAAATGAAGCTTAGTCCGAGGTATGTTGGTCTATTTTCTATTATAGAGAAAATAGGAGAAGTTGCCTATAAACTTGATTTGCCAGCGTCAATGTCTCAAATACATAACGTATTTCACATCTCAATGCTGAGAAAATATGTGGCGAACCCATCTCATGTCCTAAAGAACGAACCAACTGAATTAAAAACAGATCTAAGTTATGAAGAAAGACCGGTGAATATTTTTCTACGAGAGGAAAACGAGCTTAGAAATAAGAAAATCCCATTGGTCAAAGTGTTATGGAGAAATCAATAAGTAGAAGAAGCCACTTGGGAAAGGGAGGACGATATGAAGTCTAAGTACCCAGAGCTTTTAGGGTAAATTAAATTTCTAGGATGAAATTTTTATAAGGAAGGGAGGATGTGAGACCCGAGCCCCTCGTTACCCTTTTGACCAAAATAGTTCATGCATCGTATGCATCCCTTATTGCATGTGTGTTATTTGTGACGTTACATGATTATAATTTGCTTTTAAATATTAAATTATTTATATGCTCTTATATAATTAGTGTTGAGAAACCTCTATTATAATTGATTGAGACTCGAGTAATTGTTGAGTGCATAATATAAATTATTTGATTAATGATGATATAAATTATGTTGAATTTTGCAAAGAAAATAAATCTAAATTATATATATATATAAGTAACATATGTACATATATATGTGTGCACATGCACTTGTTATATATAAAGAATAAGTTTATTAACTAACATATTGATTAGTGTGGTGAGTTATATATATATATATATATATATATATATATATATATATTAAAGGATTGTTATTATTATATATATAATTTATGTAAAGGAAAGTTGACAGCAGGTGTTAGATGTAAATTTTATAATGATATAATTACTTTAGTAAAGCTTAGGAGTGAAGGGTGAGGCGGTGGATTCTAAGTAAATAAATAAACTTTTAAAGTAAACTGAAAAGAGAGGGGTTACAGAAGAAAAATAAGAATAGAAAGAAAGAAAAGAAACAGAGACGCAGAGGGAGGAAAAAAAAAAGGAAGGGTTTATGAAATTTTGGTTCCGTTTCTTCATCGATTTTCTTCAAATTTTGAAGGGAAGCTCGTGGGGATGTGCTCTTCGATTTGATCGGAGTGAATTTTCAAGATTTTTCACAAAAGGTACAAAAAAATTAGTGAAATATATATCTCCGGTTATTGTTATTCATCGGATATTTTGGTAGCTTCGTAGGTTGAATTAGGAAAAGTTTAAAACATGAAAGTTATAGCCCTATCTCTTAGCTAAACTCAGGAGCAAACCGTGGATGTACCAGTTAAATATTGAGTGAGATAATGTCAAAATTACAGGGCTTGGTCTAATTTGAAAATGATTAACTATGTTGTGTTTGTAGTCTAATTCTATGCAGGTTGGAGACTGAATTAGAAAAAGTATTAAATATGAAAGTTGTAGAGCTATATGTTAAGTTTCCATAGAATTTTGCCTTGCTCGACCCAGAATTTTATAACTAAGTTTCAATGATTTCTTTTTAGCATCTGATAATATACCTTTTAGAATAAAATTTGTGAAGTATGTTAATTCATGTTTAAAGTGTAATTTAAATTTTTATCTGTTAATTATACTTAATAATTTAATTTAAGAAAATCATAATGAGACTTTGGAAATGCATTTACCTATAAATTAACTGTTTTAATATAATTTTTTCCGATTAAGTTCGATAGAAAATGCCTTAATCTCTTGAAAATTTGCTTTAATTAGTTTTAATAGTCTAATAAAATATTTAACCTGCTATGTTAGATTAACCTTGATAACACAAGAGACGAGAAATTTCACGGAAAGTAAGGAAAGTAGAAATTTATTTGCAACTACAATGTATGAATATAATATTTCATGTTATATATTGATTAAGTGATTTTATGTGATTTTATGTCTCTTTGAGAGTTAACGTACTTGAATGATGTTGTGGTGAAATATATGAGTTGCATTATCATTCACGAGCATCAACACATGCATATGTAAATGATGAAAGTTATTGCATTCTACATGCATGAAGTGATTTGAAGAAAAATATTTTAATGACCACTACTAGTGCACTGAGGCATGTAAATCATGCTTATGATATACTATATGGTTAGCCGGTGGCATGTGAGACATGGATATGGCTCGATTCGTTCAGCCGGTGGCATGTGAGACATGGATATGGCTATTAATAATATATGCTTAGCCGGTGGCATGTGAGACATGGATATGACTTGATTTGTTCAGCCAGTGGCATGTGAGACATGGATATGGCTATGATGAATGATATTATGTTGAGCTCTACCCGGTACCTAGTAGATGGTGGTCAAGGGCCCGATGAAGGAAAATGTTTTCGAGATAAATGTTTTCATTCATTAGCATGCATCATTAGCGTTATTTCGTATTATTCATGTTATATGCATAATTTTTGCTTACTGAGCCTTTTTAGCTCATATAGTGCATGCATTATAGGTGAACTTGGTGATGTATAAGCTAATGGACTTACTGATAGTGTTGTTGAGTTCCACGGGTTCGGAGATGGTGTACATGGAAGACGACCTGTTGGGCTACGCTATAGACTTATTTTGTTTTAATCAATATTTTGATAAATTACATGGACTACAGGATTGTCCTCATACTATGATATACATAAATATGTAAATATAAAGGTGAGTGTGGTTTTCAGTATGGTACATGTTTTGAATGTATGTTATTAATTTCTTAACGAGTTTCATGCAATAAGGTTTTCATGTGCAAGAAAAGTTTTTATGTTATTTATGTTTTAAAAAAAATTTAAAAAAAATCCACACTTTCTTATAGGTCTTTTAATACGAAAATCTATATAAGTCTAGCTATGTTGTTTAAAAAAATGTGAGTGTGACACAGGCCGACCTCAATTTTCAGCTCTAACGATTATGGCACACCAGATATATAAGTTTTTCATAAAGTTGCTCCAACACGGATCATCTTTGGTTCAAAATTTGAATCAGTCCTTGATTAGAACTAGAACGTGAGAAAGAGTCTTACTGCATATTCTTAGACTCCATTAAAGGGAGTCCAATATATAATAGTGAAATTAATAAGACTTTGCTGATATGGGACAAGCTCTCAAGGTTTCCAATTTCTTTAATGCATTCAATTTCGCGTCTTCAATTTCTCATTCACTCATATATCATTTTGGACAAATAAATATATTGATTTGAATTTCTGTGGAAGGAGAACACTTTCTAACTTTTAATTTTCTTGTTTGAGTACGGAATTACATTAATATTTTTCCCCAAATAAGCAAAACTATCATAATTTTCAAATAACCGGACTACATGCAATTGATAAATTTCATTAATATAATAATATGACTAGTTTCTGGAGTAAGAACATTAAAAATAAATTAAATTTATACTCATCATCTAATAAAGATTAACTAAACTTAGAGGAAACAAAACTATTTTTTCCTAGAAATAATTAATTATATATATATTGTTAGGACTTTATCAGGATTAACTAATAAAATGCCTAAAGACGAAAGTGATCTTAGAAAAAATAATCACGTTTTGTGATATTTGAATATTGTATTTTGTCTATTAAAAAAATTTTAGGTTTCATTATAGTCTTACAAAACTACGTGATAAAAAAAATAATAAAATAAAAAAATCTTAACAAAATATTTTGGGTCACAAATTCGCTGTGTTAAAATCACCTCTGATAGTAGTTTATGATTTCTTGATAAATATTGATAAATTATTTTGTGATACACAATTGAATAACACCAACACTTATATGGCCACGACATGCATTTTAGATCCATGTTTGCAACACAATCGAGCGTGTGGACTCCTTCCACTTGCATCCATACCATAGTTGGTGTGCGTCACACACCACTTGATTTTTATGCTCTTAAGGTATCACACATTTATTCTTAAGGTATCACACTTTTACTCTTACGGTATTAGTGTAGAAACAACGTTGTTTTCTTCTTTTTTTTTTTTTTTTCCTTCTCACTTCTTCTTTTTCGTAATCTCTTTTCTTATCGATTTGTTATTCTTCTTATTTGTTTTGTACATTCTTCTTCTTCTCTATCTTCTTGTTCTTATTCTTCTTGATATTTGGAATCATTTATGAGGTTTTTTCTTCTTTCTCTTCTCTTTTACTCATTTCCATAGATTTAGATAATTGATTTCAAATCACAATTTATTATAATAACTTTAAAACATTGAAAATCAATTATTTCAAATAATATGAAATCATAATTTGTAGAAAATGTGAAGAAAAAGATGATGAAATTGCAATTTGCAAAAAGTTTTTGATGAACAAGATGATGTAACATTTAAAATTTTAAGATTTTTAGTGAAGATATTATTTGTATGCTCTTAAGGTATTAATTGTAAACTCTTAAGATATTATATAAATACCTTAGAAGTATTACACATGTTCCTTTCAGGTATTATATAAATATCTTATAGGTATTACACATGTTTTTTTTCAAGTATTACATAGGTACCTTACAGGTATTACATATGTTCATTTCAGGTATTACATAAGTAACTTATAGGTATTGTTGTACCCCTAACCCGAGACGAACAAAATCAAATACAAGAAGGCCAGAAATGATCGAGCCGACTCGGAAGGCTAGAAATGGCCGAGCCGACCAGAAGGCCAGAAGTGGTAAGGAGGCCGGCCAGAAATGGACGAGTCGGCCAGAAGAGCTCGACTCGAATTCTTAACTAGGACGGGCCGGCCAGAAATGGACGATGTTGGACATCCAATTCGAGCTACCTGCTATATTACATCTGGATAGCCCAGTAAAAGCCATCAGTTCACTTGACCGGCCAGGATGACACATTGGATGTCCAACCCGATAGACCTCTAGGATGGCCGGCCCGAGCTGATCTTTCTGCCCAGGTTATAGCTAATTACCAAGAGATCGTGGGTGACAAAACCGCCAAATGGCACGTAAACAGGCGAAAATCAAGGAGAAAGTGAGCTCAACTTCCACAACCTCCACAATCTCCAATACTTAGGTTATTTTTTAGCTATAAATAGATGTAATTTCAACTTGTAAAAGGCCCCAACACTTTTGTATAAAAGCACGAGAGAGCTACTTTCTCTCAGATAAATTACATAAGATTCTGGTTGGCCACAATAAACCGTCCAGGATCAGCCGAGCTAAATTGTCCGAGTAGGCTCCGGGCCAGTCTTTTTCATACTTTCCACTTTATCTTCATTACATTTGGGTGTTAGACTAGGAATTATTCGCTTACAAATTCCGACGTCAACAGGTATTACACATATTCCTTTCAAATATTACATAAGTACCTTACAGGTATTACATATGTTCATCATAAGTACCTTATAGGTATTACACACGTTCCTTTCAGGTATTATATAAGTACATTACAGATATTACACATGTTCCTTTCAAGTACTATATAATTTACCTTATAGGTATTACACATGTTCCTTTCAAATAAAATTAGAAAGTCCGTTTCTTATATTAGTTAAATGGCAGATAATACATCCTATATTGAAAGGGTGATCCACTATCAAAATAAAAACATCTCCTATTATTAATATATTAAATGACTAAATTGCCCCTCAACTCTTAATATTAATCTCATATCCCAATTTCTTAATTTCTAAAATCATTTTCATTTCCTTGCTGCACAAGAGGATGCGCATGAAATTATATGCTTCTCATAGCTATGACATCTCTCGGTGAAGCTTTAACTCCAATAAAGGTCATAGATCTAAATATGTAACTTTTTTGCTTGTTTTTTTTTATTTTTCCTTTATAATTTCACTTTTGATTTAGGGGTTTAGGGTTTACTTCTTCAAATTAGATTTGAAATATGTGTGATTCCATCTATCTACTGTGAAATCTCATAGAAACTCGTCTTCTCTTTGTATTACTTATTGATTGAATTGATATTTTTTTTGTTATTTTTTTTTTTTAGCTGATTACTTGATATTATTGGATGCAGTGATAATCGAATTATAGCTTATAGTGTGTGATTCTACCAATCTAAGGTAAGCTCTCATATGATTTATTTATCCATCTTAAAGATAGTATGAATAATATTTTTCATCTCTTTTATAAAATTTTTTGATTGTTTAAATTTATTGATGTGTAACACTTGTCTATCTAAATAATCGTGAACTGATATTTTATCGGACTCATATATGATATTTGATACATATCAATGTATAGTTTTTTTTGTAAAAATTGTGCAATAGACATTATTTAAAAATGTATAAATGGTGCAATATTGAAGTGATGTCTTTTATGATGTTGATTAATTTGTTGCAGTATCAATGGCCGATATAGGAAGGAGAAATGTAGAAACTTATTTAGTTGTTGAGTAGATCATGCTTCAAACATTTTTCTTATTCAGTCTTGTGTTAACAAGGTATCGAAATAGAATTCAAAACATTCGTAGGCATCATGACCGTAGGATTAGGTATTGCGACCGTAGGATTAGGTATCGCATGGCTGATAGAATACCAAAACAAGTAGAACACATGACAGATCTTACCGGTATTAATGATAGTGACTATTTCAATAATATTAGAATGAACCGTGATACATTCTCTTGATTATGCTATCTTCTAAGACATAGAGGAGGTCTAGTTGATAAGAGGTATGTGTCGGTCCTTGAAAAAATTTGCATTGTTCTTGAGTGTCTTAGCCCATCACACAAAGATTTGTGTTCTTAAATTTGATTTCAAAAGAAGTGGACAAATGATTAGCAAAACTTCCATGTTGTGTTAAAAGTTGTTCTGAAGCTCCATCAAATACTATTAGCCACACCAGTTCTTGTGGATGATGAGTGCATGCATTATAGATGGAAATGGTTGAAGGTATTTATTTTTAAGTAAAAAAATTACATTTGAAGTTATTTTGGCATTACATTCTGGATGTTTGTAGATTATAAATACTAATCATAAATTTATTACATGTTTTAGGGTTGTTTAGGTGCATTAGATGGAACTTATGTTGATGTTACTGTTTCTGAGACTGATAAAGCATGATATCGAACAAGAAAATGTGGTGTATCAGTTAATGTTCTCACTGTCTGTGATCGAAAAATGTGATTTGTATACATGTTGACTGGTTGGGAAGGTTCAGCCGCTGATTCAAGAGTGTTGCGAGATGCTATTGGCTGACCCAACAGATTAAAAGTGCCACAAGGTAATTCCCTTGAAAATAGTATTAATTGTTGCATTCTATATTATTGATTTTTAAAAATAAATTAGATCTAACACCATCAAAATTTGAACTCATTTGTGTACTACTGACATATATATCTACCTTTCATTTTGTTAGAGTCAGGTCATTACTACTTATGTGATAATGGCTACATAAATGGAGAGGGGTTTCTAACTCCATACAAAGCAGTGAGATACCACTTAGATGATTGGGGTGATGGATCATCCCTCCCACGCACATACCAAGAATTCTTCAACATGAATCATGCAAAAGCTCACAATATAATAAAGCAAACATTTGGATTACTAAAAAAATGATAGCCTTCCTAAGATGTCCTACATTCTACCCCATTAAGACTCAAAATAGAATGATATTGGCTTGTGCGCTAATTCACAACTTTATACGAAATGAGATGCCAATTGACCCATTGGAGCAAGAGTTACCTAATATACTAGTGAATCATGATCATGAAGAAGTTTTCATAGACACCATCGAATCTTCACAAGCATGGTCAAACTGGCAAGATAATCTACCCGATCAAACTGATTTTGTATATTTGTTAAAATACCATTTGTTATTTGGATGCTCACTCTTGAAATTGTTAAGTATTTGTGAATTTTCCATGCAGTAATATTATGATTCTTTATAGACAGCCTTAAAGCTCGATGGAACAGTCTTTATCCAAGTTTGTTCATTCAGCACGTACAAGAAATGATAAGGGTAGAAGAAGCTGGAGTACTCATGAAGAGGATGTACTACTCGCTGGAATGAAAGAAATCATTGTCAAAGGCTGAAAATCCGAAAATGGATTCAAAACTGGCTACTTGCAAGCGTTGGAAACAATAATGGTAAAACATTTTCCTTCAACTGACATCAAGCCTACGCCACATATAAATTCTAGGCTTCATGTGTGGAAAAAGAATTAGAACAGTTTATTTTCAATGTTGCGAAAGACTGGAATAGGTTACAATGACAGAATCAAAATGATTGAGGCAAACGATGATGCATGGGAGGCTTATGTTAAGGTATGCAACACTTTTGTTCATATGTATCTTGATATAAATATACTTACCATTTAATTTGCAGTATTCATATGTTATGCAAATTGTCATTCATTTGCATTTGTGACCTTCATTCTTAGATTGATCTAAATGCAAGATTGATGCGGTACAAACTTGACCATTTCATCCTGATAGATGTGAGATTTTTGGTAAAGATAGAGCCAATGGTGTAGGAACAAAGGATTTTGGTGAGGCTGCAAACCAAGAACCTGGTTATGGAAATCAAGATAATGATGATACTGAGCAATTTGATAGGATATTTGTTGAGTTAGATAACGAGATTGAAGCAATGTCTGTGTGTCAACCAGAATCAAGTGCCACTAGAAGAAACATGTTGGGAAAAAATGTAAATTTGTTGAACAAACTGATCTTATGTGCGACATAGTGAAGAAGTTTTGTGAGACTGCCTTGTCAAGATTAGGAGAAATAGCCCAGAGGATTCGTTATGAGTTTGACTTGTCAAACACGAGGAAGAAAGTATATACATTTGTGGAGAAGATCGAAGATTTAACACTGCAACAAAAACTTCGAGCGACAAAATTAATTGTACACTCATCTGAAGAATTAGATATAATCTTCAGCTTACCTGATGCCGCAAAGGAGGAGTGGGCAATGATGAAATTGTGTAGGGATATATGAAGATCTTCTAAGTAGTATGACATTGTTATATTTTTTGGATTCTTGGATTATGTTAGTTAGATTGATAAACTGGTTTTAGCTACCTTTTATTGCGTGATCATTGACAATATGAAAGCATTTATAAATAAAAATTTGAACTTTATGATGTTATACAAAATTTCTGCTCAGGTTGCATTTTTTTTTAATGTTGAAATCATGAATTTTAACTAAAGGTTAGGGAATAGGATTTTAATGTTGCATGTGAATACAATTTAAATTTCAGGAACAAGATATGAAATTAAGAATTGATTTGAGGGGTATTTTGTAAATACATATGATAATCTAAGGTCAGGAAATTCAAAGCAAACAAGTTATTGTTATTAACACTATAATAGCTTCAATGATACAATAGTTTAACCAAACATCTTAATAGTTCATAACCAAGATTATCTATCATTTGTAATGTATCCTTCGAATGTAATCTAGCATATTATATCAAGTCAAGCAAACGCACCCTATAAGTATTACACATGTTCCTTTCAAGTATTACATAAGTACCTTATAAATATTACATATGCATCTTTAAAATATTATATATTTACATTTATTAAAACTTATAGTATAATGTATTACATATGCACCTTTAAGGTATTACATATTTACCTTTTAGATATTAATGCTTATAGTATAAGGTATTACATATGCACATTTAAGGTATTACATATTACCTTTTAGATCTTAATGCTTATAGTATAAGGTATTACATATTTACCTTTTAAGTATTAATGCTTATAGTATAAGGTATTACATATTTACTCTTAAGGTATTAGTTGATCATTCAGTGAAAGATATCACTTGTATACTCTTTAGATATCACTCTTATATTCTTAAGGTATCAGTGCACTGTAGAGTGATTTTGAAATTTTAAAATTTCAAATACATGATGTTTATCATATTCTTCTCCAAATTTTATTTAAATTCATATTAATCAACAACCAACTACGGTATTTGTTGCATCAATTTTATCGTATATTGCTATGAATTGGAGCAAGATAGAAAGAATTTCAAGTTATAGAAAAATAAAAATTCTAGATTTGTATTCACATTAGGGAGAAAATAACTCGTTGAAGGATTAGAAAAATAAGAACTCCAGATTTGTTGCAATTATATGAAGAAATTAAGAAGGAAGAGAACAAACAAGAAAAAAAAAAAAAAAAAGCAGCGTGCAAGAAGGAAGACAAAAAGAAAAGAAGGAAAAAAGCAGAGCACATAAGAGAAAAAAAAGAAGTAAAGCGAGTACAAGTACGGGTGGCGTAGATTGGGGATACGGATCCTAGAATCCATAAACAAAAACAAAGGTGTCTCTCATTGAATAATATTAAAATCGGAGATTATTACCTCCAATTTTTATACGTAGTATTTGCCTATTGTGGGTGCAAGACAACACAGTAGATCCTGTACTTTAAATGGTTATTCATTATTAGCAATATAACAAGGATCATAAGAACACATGACAAGCATACAATATTCTCACATTAAATATGATGAAGTAACTACTTTATCCAAATAACATGATATGTTAAATTTCAATAATATAAATTACTTATATATTTGAAATTTGTAGAATTTAAAAGTTTAGAGAAAAATTATAAATAAATAAAAAAAATACTAAAATAAATTGTGGGGTGCTTGAAAATGATTGTTCAAATATTTTGAATATGTGTTTTAAAATAAACTATGAAACTTTTTCATGAATATCTGACTTTAATTTTTTATCATTTAATTCACATGGAAAAATTGAGAGTTATTATAGACAATTATAATATAAAAAAAACTAAAAAGTGGTGGGTTTCAATAAGATAATAGTCATAAATAAAAATTATTTATGATTATGTACAAATGCAAATTATATTTCAACAATTATATAATTGTTTAATCATACTGTGTTATATTTTTTAGTGTTACATTAGACGTTATATCCCAAAATTTTACCAAGTTTAATTTATTTTTTTATAAAATCTCATATATTACACGGAAGACTTAAACTAATAAAACAATAAAAGAGTTTCACAATAAAAAGAATGGGACTAGGCAAAGAAAGAAAAATCGATTAGGACTGAGTTCCAGACTGAATTTGGCAATTAGCAAGTAGGGGATTGTGTGGCAGAGAGGCTCAATATATATGAGTCCTACGATCTATATTGTATATGCTTTTAAATTTGGAAATTCAAATAATTGTCCAATATTATGTTTTCAAAACTAAAATGTGGAAAAGTGTGAAAGAGAGGCGTGTTTGGCTACCACATATATTAGTAGCAGAATTGCCAAAAACAAAATTGTGAATCATGTTGAATTAAACTAATAATGGAATTAGGAGATCCACAGCCATGAGATAGGGGTTGTGGACCCTACATTTGGAGGTCCTAACCCTATACCAATGCAGTATTCTCCTTTCCATGCCAGCATATACAGAGCTATATTTAATAAGAGAGCTATTAAGAGAGACCACAATTTTAAATGATTGGTTTTCAAAATTTATTATATTTAATAATTTATTTTAGATTATTCTCATGCATTTTGTGTTTGATAGATTCGATCTCAGTTCAAACGCAAGTTTTTGTATCCAATATTGACGTCTGGTCTTAGGACCTCCATTTGAATAATTAATGTATATCTTACATTGCATTTTCAATTTTGACTTCAAGTGATATATTATATTATATTATATAAAATAATAACAATAATAATAATAATAATGAGATATTTTCTGTATCCGGTGGAATCTGCTAGCTAGCTAATAAAAATCAAATATCGTGTTATCAATTAATTTCAAATATCAATAGAGTATCAACGACTGTTGCTTTCATCTTATTTTGTGCAGATTATAATATCGTGTACACGTTATAAAATACATATTGTGTAATTGTGTACACGTTGTAAAATATATATCATGTACATATTATAATCATGTATATGAGATACATATCGTGTACATATCATAATCATCGTGTACAAGTTGTAAAATAGTCATGTACATATATCAAAACACAATTTATCGTGTACACGCAGTAATATACATATCGTGTACATATCTTACATGTACATATATCAAAATATTAAATGACGCATGATTTCAATATTTTTTTTCCTACTCGTGTATGTACATACAGGATTATGATAGTAATTATACACAAAATCAAAAAATCTAAGAAATTTCACAATATTCACTCAACATTCAAATCACCAAATTCAAAATCACTTCATAACTCAAAATTGTGAAATCAAAAAAAAAAAAAAAAAAAAATATATATATATATATATATATATATTGTAACCTAAACTCTTGTCTCTCTCTTCGAATAGTCCGATGTCCCACCTTCAAGTTCAGATAGCATAGATCATCATGCAAATCAACTCTCATTTGCCTTCTCCAATCTTCTTAATTTATTTGCTTTCATCTCCGAGTGCGAGTCGTGCTTCCACCATCTCCGCTCCAATCTCTAGATTTGTCGGCACAAATTTGAGATCTACTACTTTTTTTTCTCTCCAACAAGTTGTTTTTTCCATCTTCTTGTAATCTCATTCTCATCTTAGATCCAACCATTATCTCACAAAACATCTTCAAATTCACCAATAAAATCCGAGCTTTGCCATAAGATTTTCTTTCGTCATTGATATTGAAGTGGTGGAGATTGCACGTGGTGGGATTTTAATCGTGGAGTTTCTGTGAAGTTTTGGGGGAGAGAGGAGAAATGAATTTTCAACTTTTGTCGGTACAAATTTGACATCTACCACTCTTTATTCTCTCCGACAAGAATCACCGCTATTTCTCCCATTTTCCTGTAACCCCATTCTCATCTCAGATCCGACCATTGCCGCACAAAATATTTTCAAATTCACCAATAAAATCCAAGCTCTGTCCTAAGATTTTCATCTGTCATTGGTGTTGAAGTGGTGGAGATTGCATGTGGTGGGATTCTAATCGTGGAGTTTCTGTGAAGTTTGGGGAGAGGGGGGAGAAATGAATTTTTAACTTTTCAAAAATTTTGGATTATAAAATTTTATGTATTTTGAAATATTAAATTTTGTATTCAAATAGTGTATTTGAATTTCATTTAGTAATTAAAATTTAAATATAGTTAAGAGTAATATTGGAATATATTTAATAAAATACTTTAAAAATAGGTAAAATAATTATTTTCATAAAAATGAGATAGAAAAGTTTTTTACATTATGAAAATGGGTATTTTTGCACTTGACATTTTACTTATTTGGCATAAAGTGAAGTCGTATTAAAAGATGAAATTAATGTATATCAAAATCATGTAATATAAAAGGGGGGAAATATATAAAAGCCTTCTTAGTTTCACAATTATCAAAACGTATTTTAGTTTCAGATTTAAAAAATAAAATAAAGAGTATGTGCTAATTTGTCATGCATGATAACTGATATATTTGGGATTTTTTCTTCAAAAAGTATAAAATGTCAAACGGATATTAATTTAAAAAGAAAACGTAAAACATGAAAGTCAATAAAACATAACAATTATTCATATGTTTATGGTTTTTTTATTAATATTGATTTTTTTGATTACAGGACAAACGAATTACACATCAACTATTGCATAATTTAAACAAAAAACAAAAAAATTAAAGAAAACAAAATAAAATGTAACTATCGTGTTTAATATATTTTAGATATAAAAAATTTAGTGTGGGGCTCATTGACAAGTGGACCAAAAAATCACATAAGAATTCTACCACAAAGGACAAAGTTAATGGTGTTGGACCAAAAATTTAATTTTGTTAAGAAATTTGTTAAAGAATATGCCTTTTATTTGGGGGGAAAAAAACACATACTTAAATTTGTCAAGTAGACCACAACTTAGGAAATATTTATAATTTGGTCGTAACTTTTCGTTGAAATTCAGAAATTTTGGATTTTGATTACAATTTAGAGATTGTTAAAAAACGAAAGGTAGAGATTATAAGCAAGCTTATGCATGTCTTAGCCTTATATTAGCCACAATCTTTTCTGCAAATGTATATGGATTTGAACATCAACGAAAATTGTAGTTCTTTTTTCCTTTTCTTTGACGAAAATTATAGTTAAAAAGCTACAACTTCTATTGAAAGCACCAAAATACAAAACATTTCACCGATAAAAATTACACACACATCAATAGTCATTAATGCAAGGTAGAAAAATGCAAAGTGAGTATTTGGTCCTTGAAAGTATGACTTGTTTCATGATTGGTACTCCTAAGTCACCATTTATCATATGTAATCCCAAGTTATATAAAACTCATAAAATTTTGTCCTCACTGTCAAAATTTTGTCCATTTAGATAGAATTTCTACATCTACCCCAAAAACGCACCAAAAATCCAGTGTTTGTATTTGGCTCTAAAACATCAATTCTTATAGCATCTTACTCTTATTTTTATTCTTCCTCATTCACCTTCAATTTCAACTAACTACAAGTGTAAAAAGATGTTGAAAAACAGTGGGTCATCCTCAATTTTCAGCACGTTTTCAACGAGATTACATACCAAAACAATTTACTGTAAATGTGAAATTAAGTTACCCTTTAAGACAACTTGGTCAAAAGAAAAATCATGGAGGAGATATTGTTGTTGCCCAAAATATGGGTAAGCAGAATTTTGTTGTTGTTCTTATGTTTCCAATTTTGCAAGTTTATGGTGTTTATAATTTTGTAACAAAAAAATGGATATTGTGGAGTATTCAAGTGGCTTGATTATGATATATGTGCCAGGTTGAAAAGCATCATCCTTAATTTGCTAAAAAAATGTAACAGGCTTGAAGATGAAATAAATTAGGGGAAGATTTAATAGAAGAAGTTAGAAGCAGAGTTGAGGATGATCAAGAGTAAGAAAAGGGAATTGATGGCTAAAGTCTTTGCATTGGAGAAGAAAGTGGAAGCAATTGAGAATAAATATAAATTTGTAGTCAAACTTCTTGTAGTTGTCATTATTATAATGTATCTAGTGACAAAAAAGGATATCTAATAAAATTGTCATCATTATTAGGGACTTATTTACCAATCAGGTTGAAACAATTTTCAAAATGTATCCTCTGTTTTCTTAAGTGCTTTCATATAAAAGTGACCATGTTTATTACAATTGTATTGATATATACCATGTTTTTAAGTGTTTTCATACACTTGGGCATTGTTAATTAAGGGTCATACACTATCTTCAAATTAGGAAATAAAATATTAATACTCCACATACTAAATTGTTTAAGATTCACAAGAAACAAAACAAATTACATTATTTCAAAGGGCTAACATTGTCTAAATAGATTAAGTTGTTCAATACATTAAGTTTTCAAAAACTTCAAGCTTGGTTTCCACTGCCACCTCCTCTTTTTCTCTTGTCAACACTTCCTTTCAGATTAAACAAGGTGATATAGTTTTCACCTCCTCTCACAATTTCTAGATTGCTCAAATTTGATGATTGGAGAACCTATAAAAAAGATATAAGTCAAGAACTCACAATCACATTATAGTTCAGTAAAACAATCAACAATGATTCACATTCATTGTCTGATTTGTATTTGTATTGTTTTATATGTTAATTGTCATCTTGAACTTGGAAGTTGCTTTCTTTTTCTTAGCCTATCAAATAACACCAGCACAAACAAATTGCATAAAAGGTTAATTGAAAAAAGCATAAGAGGAACAATAATTGAAGTACATACAAGTTTCTTCATTGTAGTTATGTTCAGGCAGGTTAGAATGAACAATCTGTTAAGGTGATTGCTCCACTGACATCTCTTGTTGATGTGTAGTTTGGTAGTCGTTCTCTCCTTCATTTTGCTCGGTAGATTTCACATTAGATGAATTCCTTTGTTGTTTTGTTAACCTGTTAAGAAAATTCAATAATAAGTCATCATATCCAAAAACATGAAGTAGTGATCTAATAGTAAGTTATCAACAATGATACAAACTCTTAACTGTAACAGTTTTGTTGTAGGTTGGTTAGGTACTTGAGTGGTAGAAAGATCAAATGGTTGAGATGAACTTAGAAGCACCTCCACAGGCTATTACTAAGGAATTTGATCAGAAGTGGTTTCAGGTGGATTACTTTTTTTGTTGTTGCGGGTCTTATATATTATTATGTCATTTTACACATGTTTTACATGTTCTCTGAAATCTCTTCAACCTTGTTTCATTGTTTTTTAGATGCAGGTAGCTTATTTGGACGTTTTCTTCTCAATTTTTTTGGTCTAGCTACCTCAATCTTGAAGGTAATGGTGGAGTCAATCCACTCTTTAACAACAATTCAGGCCTCACAAATTCCCACAATAGAATTTTCATAAGCCTTGATATAAGTCCCAGTATTATTAGTGATGGTGGACAAAGGCTTCAGGAGCCTCATTTTTTCACCAGATAGCTAAAACTGCATGTCTACAAGATATTCTTATCAAATCTCATACTTGCAACTATATGTACTTTATGTTGGGCATAAGGTCTCATGAACAGAAAATGTCAATCATCAAACTTCATAGGATGTATTCACCTGTTTGCTTCATGCTTTTGTCCAACACATGCTTGATTCTTGAACAAATCTCATTAATATCTCATTTCCTTGCTTGATCTATTATAAAAATCTCGCAGATTACCGATAGAAATTTCCATTGATAAACAATGATATTTTGTTGGTAAACTGATTACCGATAAATTTCCATTGGTAAATTATATTACTGATTTTGTCAGTATACTACCGACGTTAATTTTCATATGTAATATATTTGCCTATGAAAATAAAATAAGAATATATGAAAAATTCTCGAAATAATCCATGAATTTTCCAACGAAATATTTAGAATTTCATCGGTAACATGCCATTCGTAAATACTATATTATCGACATAAGTAATTCTGTTGATAATGTGAAATAGTTTAAAAAGATAAAAAAAACTAACAATCCAAACTTATTGATGGATTGTTTTTCGTCAGTAATGCCGTTTAATTTTTTTTTTTTTGAGATATACAAATATATATGTATTATTAATAACATTTAAAATGAAATTAAAATTTGAGAAACAAAATGAATTAAATTAAAATTCAAAAAAATACAAATTTAATTACAAATGAAATAAAATTGTTTGATAAAATAAAATTATTTTTTTCAATCATCATCACTTATCATCCTCATTCTTATCCTTAGGCGTCTAGGTTTGGGGATCAACCTCGGTTGGAGCTGCGCCACCAATTGATGCATCAGGTCACAAGTGGGCAACAATCTACTGTATGATCGTTTGTTAGGCATTTACGATGTTTCACAGCTCAAGCCACCTGTGGCAAAGCTCGACCATTTCTTGCTCATGCCGAAAATGTACCCGCTCTTTGACTACTTGCACCATCCTCTGAATATCCTTATCTCTATAGGTGGCAGCCGAAGTAGCACAACTTGTCATTGATTGTCTCTTACTAACCAATCCCAACCTAAACACCCATATTTTCTTTACATAAGTTGTCTTAATGTACAACTAGGCTAAGTTCGGACTCCAATTATCCAGCCTCAGGCTAACTGAGTTGGGTCCTCCTCTGCTCGAAAGCCTCCTTAATATATTTACAATTAAAAAATAAGAAGATACATAATTTTAATAATGTTTGAAGTTAAATAAAAAGTATAAAAAAATACTAACAACAATTGCTTAGGATTTTCTATCGGTGTATGACCCATCTTTGATGTGATCGTGAAACCTGATGAATAGGTCGTATTTATTGACAAAGGCATCCTTCTTTCGGGATTGCCAAAAAAATAATATAAGAAATGAACTTAATTATTAATTATTAGTAATAATAAATGAAACGGTGGAAGGGGATATGTTTAGATTTTGATTAGACGACAACATACAAGTGTAATAGGAATGTAAAGTACCCTATATTTCATATTGTTTAAGTGAATCTAGATTAAATTTTGAGTCTATAGAATAGGTTGAAGAATGAAGAAGATCAAGATATCGCCATTATAATTTGAAGTGAAGAACTGTTGTAAGCAGTAAGCAAAACAGTCACTATAAGCAAGATGGAAGTACAACAAAACAACACTCTAAGCAGCATAGTTACAGCAAGAGAGTTGTAAGCTAAGTTACAATGAAAAGAACTAGGTTGTAGGGACTGCATGCAGCACTCTTAAAAATGAAGAGACAAGATGCATGGAAATCATGATATGATAATATCAAGCAGTTCTAGGAAGATCAATTGCAGCCTGAGAATCAATCACTTCAATGGAACTAAAACTAGCCAGTAGAGACAAGTTGAAAAATGCAGTAAGAAGAGCAAACAGCATACATGTGACCTGACATACTATACAAGTCTGCAACCTAGTACAGTCATATTCAAAATCCTGAAGTACAAGACAAAATCATTCAATGCAAATCTAAAGACCACATTTAATGTGAGCTCTACACAAAGAGTGGTGTCTCTCTTCAATGGGAATAATACTTCACCTATAAATATAGGAAGAGTCAACTGATACAACAATTGAAACTGAATCTACAAACGTTCAAAGCTAAACAATCTTCAAGTTCTAGAGTTATCAATGTCTCAAAGTTTCAGTCACTCAACCTTTAAAGAACTAATCAAGCCTTAGTTCGAGTTAAAGAATTCTCAAGGCTACTTTAAGCATCAGTAAAAGAAAACCCCAAATACTTTTACCTCTATGTTGTGTGCTTAGGTTGTTTTAAGGTGTCGTCAGTTGATAGAAATTTAGTCCTTGTTGAGTGTCTAAATTGTCTAGTGTGTTTGGCAATAACTCTATGAGAGTTATAAAGATCTTGTGTGGGTCTGCCTTTAGGACTTAAGTAATCTGTGTGGGAACTAAGTCTTAGTAGGTGTATCTTTGTTAGATTGAGAATTTGTAAGATCGAGTAATTCATGCTTACTTAATGAAGTTCTTTCTTGAAATTGAGTAGAGTGGACATAGAAGGATTACACCACCTTTAACCCATTATAACAGACCGTGTGTTGTTTTTGTTATCTATTCTTTATCTTTATCTATATCTTATCCTTGTCTATCTATTTTGTAATATTGCATAAAGATCTCATATTTTAAAAGGTTTTCAAACCAACTCTATCCATAAAAATCAAAGTTACCGCTGTAAAGAACTCTAAGTTTCAGTGAGCAGCACTATATCCTAGTGTTGTAAACTGACTACATACAACGTTGTAACCTATACTAGGTACAACGCAATAGTTTGAAAGATTTGTAAAGATTGATAGAAGTTTATTCACCTCTGAACCACTTGGGACCAACTAGTGGTATCAGAGCCAAGTATGTTAAAAACTAACTCATCTCGTCACCTACTCAGATCCACCCTTGCGTTTGTTTGAAAACTATTTTTGTTTTTGTTTAAAAACCTCATATATTTAGCATATCATGAATTCTTCACACCATAAACTTCCCGTGTTTTCAAAAGAAGAATAAGATGACTTGAGGATAAAGATGCAAGCTCATCTCTTCGCAATGAATGATGAAACGTGGTACATCATTACTAAAGGACCATTAGTAATCACTAAGCCCAACCCAGCCCTTGGAAGAGAAGTTAGAAGATAAAAAGAAAAAGCCAAAGCTGAAGTAGCGGCAATTGCAGCAGAGGATGCTGCTACAGCTGAAGGAGTTGTAGATTAAGAGTCTCTAGATGAAGATGAAGAAGCTAACAGACTCCCTATAGCTTAAACACTTCTTGGAAGACCAAGACATCAAGAACCAGAATACATGAGAGCCCACCTCCTGACTTCCTAATTAAGCCTCAACATGAGTATATAATAGAGAATAAGAAGTGGGCCAATCTGGATAATGTAGCAAAAAATGTTCTATTTATCACTCTTGATAAAGGAACATTCAGCAAGGTGAAGATTTGTAAGACTACGAAGGAAGGACAAGTTGGAACAAATTTGCGAAAGAACAGAGCTTACCAAAGATAATAAGATATCCACTGCAACACAGTTGTTTGAACTCTTTGAGATGAGACCTGATGAAACTTTGGAGTAGCTAGACTTAAGTTTCACATCAATCGTGAAAGAATTAGAGGTTTTGGGAAAATATTATACCTAGAAAGAAAAGAATATGAAGGTGCTGAGAGCATTACTTGTAGAGTAGAATAGTAAGACAACTGTCATGAGAGTATCCATGAATTTAAAATCTATGAGCACACTCGATATGTTCTCTAATCTGAAGGCCTTTGAGTTCAATATCAATCGAAAGAAGAAAAAGACTGAAGAATCATGTACCAAATTTACAACACTCACTCCAAGATCCCTTAAGGATGCACAACTACAAGTAGCAGTAATCTGGCTGAGCTGTCTATGAAAGATGCAAAAGAAGATATGGCTCTACTTTTGAAGAAGTTCAAGAGATTCATGAATAACAACATAAGAGATAACTTGAAGAAGAAGTCTTCAACACCACAATCAAAAACAGTTTCCTCTGACTTGTGTTATAATTGTAGGAAACCAAACCACTATGCCAGAAACTGTCCAACCTTAGGGTACATAAGTCCTTGAAGAGGAAAAAAGACAAAAAAAAAAAAAGATGAGAGATGAGAAAAAAAGTTAAAAGTAATTTTTTGAGAAGGTGAGACAGCTAAAACTGTATGTTCTTCCAAAAAAGAAACAAAAGATAAAAGTTCATCTAAAATTGACTGTGATAGCTCAATATCCGATGAAGAAGTGATTATCTGCTTGATGGCCAAAGATTGTTAAGAAGAAGACAATGAAGAAGATGAGGTAATCTACCAACCTGAAGCTATTCAATTTGATGATAAGTTTACCATGATTCAAGCCTCTAGGCAGATCGTGAGTGACTTTGAACAAATAAACTCAGCTCATGAGGAGCTCCAAGACGAAAATAGGATACCCAAGAGTGCGCATGCTAAATAAAAAATGATTCTATCAGATTATGATTATGATGTCTCAATATGCGACAAACTCCAAAATGAAGTATCCAGGCTCAAGCTGCTAGTCACTAAAAGCTTGAGAGATATAAAGAAAGTTTGCAAGCACCGATTAATATCTTTAGTAAGTCATCTCAAGATACATAAGATTATCTGATGATGAATAGAAATCCTATAAAATATCTGATTTAAGATACAGTAGCCAAATCTCTCACAATACAACCAACACATCAAAAGCTGGAAAGTTTGTCCATGATGTTGTACCAATGTCTGAAAAGTTACTCAGTAACTCAAAGGAAGCATTGAACACACCCACCGTAGCTGATAAGGGAAAGAAATGCATGTATGTAACTAAAGAAAGTAAGATTATAAGCAACCACTGGTTATAATAGAATCAATTCGGTGTAAACAAAGACATATTACAACAACCAATTAGGTTCAGCAAAAGAACTTCTACCCCAGAATCAATTCACTGTAAATAAAGATAGATTACAACAACCAATCAGGTTCAGCAAAATAACTTCTACCCCACTTTTACTAAAAATTTATGTGTCTAAACCTCAAGGAGTTCATACTCTAGGAAAGTATAGTGGAAGACACACCAATATGTTAGTAACACAAGGAAAGTTCTTTCACACACTATGCACAAGTAGTATATAACAAAAACTGCTTATTGGAAGAGAACCTACTAAGCTTACAACAAATCATTTTTTGTTAAACAAGTATAGGTTCCAAAATGAACTAACTCCAAAGGACCTGTACTTGTATGTATACCTAAATCTATCTGAATTATATACAGGTGCAGTTGCCAAGAAGCAACGTTGCTCAAGTGGTTGCTCAAGATATATAACTGACAACAAAGAAATCTTGAAAGACTTTCAACCATTCAAAGGCCCTAAAGTAGTATTTGGAGATGATTCTGGTGAAAGCACCACGGGTACTAGAAGCTTAGTCAAAGGTAATGCATACATTAGTGAAATATCCTATGTCAAAGGATTAAAATACAACCTTCTGAGGATCAGTCAATTTAGTGACAAAGGATACTCTGTGAAATTCAATCACAACAAGTGCCTGATTAAGGACAAAAAGACAAATAAAGCTTAATGGAACCAGAAAATAAAACATCTATCTAGCTGACTAGAGTTCAACAATGCAGCCAACATGTTTCATTGCTTTCATTGGTTATGGCAATAAAGGATAAGCCACCTCAACTTCAAGACAATCAACAAGGTAGCAAAAAAAGATCTAGTAAAGGGACTTCCTGACTTAGCCTTCAAGAAAGAAAGCATATGTGGAGCACGTCAAAAAGGTAAGCAAGTCAGAAGTTTATTCAAAGACAAAGTTCAAAAGTCATCTCGCAGGATCCTAAATCTTTTCCATATGGATCTCTTTGAATCAATTAAACCTGTTACTGTGAGTGGAAAGAAATACTCACTAGTACTCAAGATTTACTTGAACAATAATCTTAGCCAATAAGTTAAAAACTCAGAATAGGCTACCAGCATTCATGAAGAGAATACAAAATGAGAAGAGCTTAATCATTATAAAGAGAAGATCTAATAAAGCAACTGAGTTCACAAACAAATTTATAGATAAGTATTATTCTAAACATGGAATATATCATTAATATTCAGCAACAAGAACACCACAATAGAATAGAGTTTGTGAAAGAAGAAATATAACTCTAAAAAAAACAGCAAGAACAATGATTGCAGAAGCTTCTAAGAGATTTTTGATTGAAGCAACCAATACAACTTGTTATACCCAGATCAGATGCTTGATTATCAAAGATCATGACAAGACTCCTTATGAATTTTGGTATGGATATACACCAAACATCTCTTATCCACACATCTGTGGATGCAGATACTACACCCTCAATAATAGAAAGGAACATCAACCCTATAGAATACAGCAACCCGAAGATCAATAACAAGAAGTAGATCATCAATCTTCACACACTTTTGAACCTGATAGAACATTGCTCAAAAACCATCCAAGGGAACTCATCATAGGAGATCCCAATGCTGGAGTAAGAACAAGAAGATCACGACCTCATAAAGCCATGTTTGCTTACTTTTTATCTCAAGTGAAACTTAAAAACATTGAAGAAGCTCTTGAACATAGCAACTGAATTCAAGCTATTCAAAATGAGGTGAATGGATTTGAAAGAGATCAAGTATGAAAACTGGTTCTCAAACCTAACCGTCAAAGAGTTATTAAAATAAAGTGGGTGTTCAAGAACAAGGTGGATGAATCTGGACTTGTTGTGAGGATTAAAACAAGATTAGTTGCTAATGGATATTGTTAGGAAGAAAGAATTAATTTTTATAAGACTTTTGCATCAGTATTAAGGTTTGAAGCAATTAAAATATTCTTAGTCTATGCTGCACACAAGAATTTCTATGCCTATCAAATGGATGTCAAAAGTGTATTTCTTAATGGTTTCTTATCTGAAGAAGTCTATGTTGAAATACCCCTGGATTTGAAGATCAAATTGAAGATAAGGTATTCAGACTGTAGAAAGCCCTATATGGACTAAAACAAGCACCAAGAGCATGGTATGATACACTGTCCATATCTTTTGGAGAATAGATTTTCAGAAAGGGACAATGGGTAAAACCTTATTCAAAATCTAAGATGGAGAAAATATTCTACTTGTATAGATTTATATTGATAACATTATCTTTGAATCAACCAATAAAGATCTCTATGAAAGGTTTTCAACCTTATGTAGAAAAAGTTTGAGATGAGGATGATGCGAGAATTAAGTTTCTTATTAGGACTGTAATCCAAGCAACTTGACAATGGAATCTTCATCAATCAAGTCAAGTATACTAAAGAGCTGATCAAGAAGTTTGGAAAGGAGAATGGATCACCAGTTAGCATACATATGGCTACATCCATAAGCCTTAACAAGGATGAGAGTGGAAAAGATGTGAACATCACCAAGTACAGAAGATTTATTTGATAACGGGGGATAACTGAACTGTTAACTGAATTCTTCTATCGAATTCTCATTGTTTAATTACTTTATAGGTTATTAGTTTATTTAGTGATAGTTTATTAATCCGAAAACCCCCATCGTTTCTAGTTTTATTGAATTGAACACAAGTAATATAGTTAATTCCACACTCCTTGTGGGATCGACTCCGATTTACCCTAACTACTAGTTAGTAAGATTAGGAAGGAAATTAACTAATTTTATCGCGTTATGACAGCGCAGTCACTCAAGTAACAAGAGAACTAAACCTCAACATTTACTGCAGTAAGCATTTTTGGCATTTTTTCTAAAAAAAAAATAAGAAAACGTAAGGTATTGAGGTGTCGAAATTGACACAAATTTGCTTCTTCTTATCATGGACAGGTCGATTGCCTCAAAACAATAATAGAAGTTCAAAATTATAGGCCTCAAATCAAAATTTTGAAGGCTTTGATTTCGGAAAGAGAATCGATTGTGGTCATTTGGAAATGAAATTAGGGTTCATTTTGTTGGTGGGAAATTAAAACTATTTCTGGGGTTGGGATAAAGCTAGGGTTCTTTTCCCACCAATTTAAAGAGGTTAGTTTATTTGTCCAAATGGTTGAAATTTAATGAATTTTATATAATTTGGGGATTAATTATGATAACTAGTGACTTAAGGATATCGAAATAAGCCCTTTTTTCGGTAACCAAATTTGTAATTAATCGCTTTCGGCTAAAGATTCTAGATTATACGTATTTTCATAATTAGGTTCCTAAAATCAAGAACTGTAACTGCATAATGTTGAAAAGTGTAGTGCTCTCTAAACATGATAGTATTAATCTACGCTTGATGAGATAAAGTATGTCTTATACTCATATATTAAATAAATAAAAAATTGCTGATGAAAAAAATATAATCATTACTCGTGGGTCATATTACTCAACAATCGAATTTCTTTATACTTACATCAATTAAATATATTTTTATTTTTTACATAAATAAATATAGTTAATTTTGATTTTACAAATAAAAAATCAAAAGTTGGTTAACTAATTTCCAAAAAAAAATTTTATTAGTTAAATCTAATAAAATATAATTGTAATTTTATATGTATTTTTATAAACATAATATTATTTAAATTAAAGCAAACTTAAAATGCTAAACATGAAAATTAGAATTAGAAATTGAAATTAGAAAAAATAAATAAGTAATGAATATTTAAAAAATACCAAATAAAAATATAAAGTAAATATCAAAATTTTTAATCAATAAAAAAATATAAAGAATAAAAGAAAAAGAAAAGGTAAATGAAGTGTAAGGTGAGGACCACAACAATGATGCCCCGAACTATGAAGATTTTTCCCAGTTTGACTGTTATTACAGCCTGACTTTGATGAGTAAAATTCTTATAAAATCATCGAATTTTATTTTATGAGATACATCAATTTAAAAGTAAATGTACGTAAATGAAGTTTTTATACAATTTTTTCATGAGTTCGATTATTTATGCAAGTTTAATTACTTCAATTAGTAATCCAACATGCCTGATGTGTATATATATATATATATACCTTGATTACATGCTTGCATAATTTAATGTGAAGCAAAGCACCTAAAAGGTGAAATTTGATGTATAAATAAACCCTTACATACAAAATGACTAAAGTGTCATATCATATAAGTACATTTGATCTTTTGAGGATTGCAAAGATATATGGAAATCTCCGGTGGTCTAGTATTAGCCTGAATTATATGAAAATTCGGGTTTTTTTAACATAATACTATAGTTTAGAATATTTTTTAAAAAAATATAGTAAAAAATGGAAACTTTAAAATTATAGGTTAAGTCGCCACCAACAAATTATAGGTTAAGTCACCACTGTTGGTGGCGACTTCTGACATAAACAGTAAGAGAAGAGAGAGAAGAGAGGAGAGAGGGGCCGACACGAGGAGAGAGAGAAAGGAGAGAGTCGCCACCTACTATGAATAGTGAGAAGAGAGAAGAAGAGAGGAGAGAGGAGAGAGGAGAGAGAAGAGAGGGGCCGACACGAGGGGGGAGAGAGAGGAGAGAGTCGCCACCAACGGTGGCGACTATGAATAGTGAGGAGAGGAGAGAGAAGAAGAGAGAAGAGATAGCAATATTGAGAAATTTTTTAATTCGTGTATTTTAAATACGTAAGTGTTGGTTATATTTATCAATAAATATTATTAACCGAGTTAATTCATTTTGTTTGATAACAATATTATAACTATAATAATATTTATAAATATAACTAACACTTACGTGTTTAAAATACACGAATTAATTTGTAGCAAATTAAATATTGTCAAAATATACGTGTTCGTCATCGGTCATTAAATATATTAAAATTTATGATGACCGCCATCGATTTTCACGACTAATATTAAAAAATAATTAAATTAATTAAAGCGCTATCAGTAGTGGCGACTTATATTAAAAATTATTAAAAAAATGAAATTTATCATAAGTCGCCATCACTATTAAAAATTAATAATTTGTCACAAGTCACCACCTTCACCTATTTTATTAAGTTTCATTTTTTTATACTATAAAAAATCTCATTTTTTTATTAATTTTTAATAATGGTGGCGACTTATGACAAATTACATTTTTTTAATAATTTTTAATACAAGTCGCCACCAACGATGACGACTTTAATTAATTTAATTATTTTTTAATACTAGTCGTCAAAATCGATGACGACCATCATAAAATTTAATATATTTATGATCAATGACGAACACGTATATTTCGACAATATTTAATTTGCTTCAAATTAATTCGTGTATTTTAAACACGTAAGTATTAGTTATATTTTTAAATATATTATAGTTATAATATTATTATCAAACAAAATGAATTATTGAATAATAATATTTATTGATAAATATAACCAACACTTACGTATTTAAAATACATGAATTAAAAAATTTCTCAATATTGCTCTCTCCTCTCTCCTTACTATTCATAGTCGTCACTGTTGGTAGCGACTCTCTCCTCTCTCTCTCCCCTCGTGTCGGCCCCTCTCTCCTCTCTCTTCTCTTCTTCTCTCTCCTCACTATTCATAGTCGCCACCGTTGGTGGCGACTCTCTCCTTTCTCTGTCGGCCTCTCTCTCCTCTCTCCTGTCTTCTCTCTTCTCTCTCTTCTCTTACTGTTTATGTCAGAAATCGCCACCACCTATAATTTTAAACTTCCTATTTTTTACTATATTTTTTTTAAAAAATATTTTAAACTATAGTATTGTGTTAAAAAACCTGAAAATTTGTGGGTGGTTATTTTAGACATGTTATTGTACCATTGACAATAATTATCTTATAATAATTCCACTAGAAAAGGAAACTTAGCATGCGTGAATAATAAAGTGGGGTGACGTATGTCAACGTTGTGTCAAGATAAACAATAACTAAGATTAGATCTTTAATGAACCACACTGACATGAAACTAAATTCGTGCAGTTGAGCTATATGACTCAATCCACACCTGGACACAAGATGTATTAGCTTTTAAATGCTTAAAATAATTAAAAAACTTATAAAAGAATATTATTCTATTTTTGCACGATGGTTTGTTTGAGTAATTTGGATATTTAAATTGAGTAGCTCTTGTGCAAGATCGTCTTATGGAATGAGGTCAGATTGAATATAATAAATTAGATAATATTTTTGTGTGTATTAAATAATATTTTTTTATATTTCATGTAATACTTTTGTATTATATTATGTAGTAGATGTACATAATATAAAAGTTGTTGGTCCCAAATGGTGTCCGAGGTTCAGAGGGGGGTGAATGAACCTTGGTCGATTTTCTAAATCTTTTAAAACAACCGTTCTGCACTGCAAGTTACTTGAGCTTGCAGCGATAGATGGTTATTGCTTGCAGCGCTACTATACAGTGCCGTACGCTGTAACCTGGAGTCTTATACGCAGAGGAAATTAACTTTAAAACACAAGGCTGTTTTTCTCAAAAATTGCTTCTTTCAGAATGTTTTATGCACAGAGATAAGAGAAATGCAGAAAATATGCGCACAGATAAATAAAGCAAATAAACACTTATGGCTTATAGTGGTTCGAAGGTGGTGTAATCCTTCTACGTCCACTCTACTGCTCCTCGAGCAGAAACTTTGTTAAGCAAGATTGATTTACAGGACTCTCCTAACAATCTATCAACTTTATAAAGATACCACCTACTGAAATCCAGCGTACACACAACGACTGCAAACTTCAAAGGCTAACCCACACAGGGTTCCACACTCCCACACAGGGAAGCTGCCTAACTCTAGACAACTAAACAAACAGCAAGGATTTTTCCTATCAACTGCTTGACACCACTAAAACAACCTAAGCACATAGCAACAAGGTTAAAAGGATAAAAGGTTTTTCGTCAACTTGTGCTTCGAAGTAAGCTTCTCAATTCGTAAGGAATCCTTTAGCTTGAACTTGCTTCACTTCGGTAGGTTGAGTGACTGATACTGATTGTAGGCTTGAATTTTGTAAGCTTTGAATTTTTGCAGATGATTTTCAGATCTCAGTAACAGTAACCAGCTTCAGTGCTCCTCAACCTCTATTTATACTTGTAGGAGAAGATGTCCGTTGAAGGAGACATCCCTCTTTTGAATTTGAAGTAGCCTGGCCAAAGCATGGTTCGCATTTAACGCGACTTGACTTTTTCTTTTGGAGCATTTAATGCGGCAGTTGCGGCTCGCAGCTTTTTGCAGCGCGTCAGTCCATGTGGCATCTTCTTATTAGCTCCGTGTCTACTACTTTGACTTTTTCTTAAACGGCTCTTTTATTCTTGCTTGAATCTCCGTTCCTCGTACTGCATTTATCTTTACTAGGATTTGCAGGATACTTCGTTTTGTAGTTGGCGCTGTATAACTTAACTGACTTGTAAGTCTGCGTTGTATCCTAGGTCCTTGTGCAGCTGATGCTATCTTTCAGTGCTGCTGTAACTTAGACCTGGTTGCAGTGTAACAACCGTAAAATAATAATAGAAATAATAATAAATTAATAATTTAAAAGTTGTTATATTTAAATATATATATATATATATATATATATATACACATTGTATCAATCCTATATGATGTAGGATTTTATTTGAATGATGAATCTAATTGGAATTATGAGTTAAATCTTACTAGACTTCTTTTAGTATGAGCCCAAGAGATTAGGAGGCCCACTACCTTATTATTAGGTTTAGAACCCATGAACCTAATCATATAAATAAGAGAAGAGTTAGTACGCTAGGGTTAGGATTTTCAAACTCACTTAGGAAAGGTACGTGTTTTTCTTTTTCTCATAATTTTCTTTCCATGTCAAACCTAGAGTAATTTTTATGATAAATCTAAGTGATATCTTGAGTTAGAATACAATTAAGTTAAGGAAACACATCTTGTTCTTTAATTTCAAATTCTAGAACGGTTAGTCAATTATTTGAATTCGTAGTTAGACACCTCCAAATTTCATGAATTTTGAATATGTTGATCTTTGATATATATTGAATACTCAGTAAAAATTTCAGATCAATCGAAGTTGAAACCGGTTTAAAATAAATTTTATATTCCTTCAGTCCAAAAATCGATACGTTCACGTTTCTGATTTAGACATTTTAAAATAAATACTTACAGACCTTATAATTTTATGCAATTTTAATATGTTATAGTATACTTTAATGTTGGTCTTTTGTAAAAATTTCATGTCAATCGGAGTTATAGTTTATTTTATATAAATTTTATATTACTGACTTTCGGAATTCAACAGCTTTAGTATCGCAGTTTTAAAAATTTAAAACTATTATTTATATACTTCCAAATTTTATAATATTTTATCAGGTTATATATTATCAGGATTTTGATTTACAGTAAAAATTTCAAATTAATCCGATAGCTATTTCATTCAAAAATTAATTTTCTTTTTCTGTTTTGGAAGGATTCACGATGTACACTTCCTGATTTACGAGATTAATACTCATAGTTAAACATCTTCAAATGCTTTGAATTTTGGATATGTTACAGATTCACATGTCTTTTATCTTCTGGAAAAGTTTCAAAATAAAAGAGTTTATATTTCTTAGTATACTAATTTTCTTTTACAGCTCTGCAGAATTTTCTGTTTCTGAAAATTAAGTTTCAAAAATTATAAATATGTGGTTATACTATTTGAATCTGTATGAAATTTACAAAGGTTATTTATTTAAAAACCTAGATTTAATGTTTAAAATTAAGGATCATTTTATCTTATACATTTTATGAAATAAATATTTTAACACTTAACTAGAGTTTTCCTAAAATCTTCCAACTTTGGATTCATGTCTTAATTCTTCAAAAATTTTAAGAAGTTCTTATTTACCCTCCAAGGTGTCCTAAGACTACTTTAGAGATGTAATTTAATTAAAATAATTATTGAAGTTTTCTTTAGACCTTTAGGTATTAAGTTAGTGTATGTTTTCGTTATGGATGAATAAGTGTCGAAGAAGGTGTAGCTCGCGAGAAATAGGATTGCATTCACTTTCATTCCGCTCAAGGTTTTTAACTTTTAAGGTGGGGATTCTTTTCATATATGTTTGTCTTTATTAAATGTGTTATGTGGAAGTGATTGATGAATTGATGCAATGTGTCATGAGAAAATTTTTATGAAAATGCTTGCTATGATCTATTGATCTGTGCATGAGACTTGCTGTGATCTATGATCTATGCATGAGAATTAGCTAGGGACGTAAGAGGTCCAAGGATCAAAAGTTAGATCCTCGGGTATGCCCGCCGTGCTCAGAATTGATTGGCCAATCCCAAGATGAGAAAATGTTTATTTGCTTGACTGTTGTGTTATTTGTCTTGCTTTTGCCTGATGCCTTTAATCTTGACAAACATGTCCCCACTGAGCTAGTGTTTGCTCACCCCTTTATGAAAAATCTAAAATTTCAGAGTAATGACATGAACGTGGAAATGAGTGGATGAGCGGTGGCTAGAGTTACTTTACCTGTTTTATTTTAAGCTATTTATTTCAAGAAAGACTAAATGTTTCCATCTTCAATCTCCTTTAGCATGACTTTTTTTCATATTCGTTAAGATCTTCTGATGAAACCGCTGTTGGATTCGGGCTATTTTTAAAATACTCTTACGGTCTTTATTTTATTACTCAAACTTCTATTTTAAAATATTTGCATATTTAATTTTCCGCTGCAAGAATATTAATTTTATAAAAGAAAAAAAAAAGTTAAGAAAAATTGGGATGTTACATGCAGTGTCTTCTGACAGTGCTGCTGTAACTTCTTTCTAGCAGTACTCCTGTATCATTTTCTTGCAGCGTTGTTGTACGCCGTCCTTTCTTTCTTTGTTGTAGAAGATTTAACTCATTGAAGTGTTGCTGTATCTTCTTTCAACCAGCTATGCTGTATCCTTATCTTCTCGCAGCGATAACTTCGTTTAAGGCTTAGATGCAGCTTTATCCTTTTTCATCCTCCATTTTGACACTTAACACAAGACTCAATTTTAGTCTATTTGTTCACTTAAACAATGTGAAAAATGGGGTACTTAAAACTTCCTATTACATATTTGGTTTGTCTCATCAAAATCTAAATATTGAAAACCCAACAAAAGTATTATATGATATATAGAAAAATATTACCTAATCTACACAAAAATATTACATATTGCACGAAAGAAAAAAAAACACCTAAACAGTTAGGATCCACATATTTTATTAGCGACCCGATTCGACCCAATTCGGGTCATGTATCCTATAATACAAAAGTATTACCAGATATACAAAAAAAATATTACCTGATATATAAAAAAGTATTACCCAATATATATAAAAGTATTACATATTTTCTTATAGTCCAACTCAACTCAAAACCATCTTATAATATAAAGTATTACCTAATATAAAGAAAAGTATTACATAATTTCTTATGTTGGATCCGATCCAAACTGTCTCACCCAAGACTTTACCATTTAAATTTGTATGCATGTTACTTTACATGAAAATAAAATGTTAGTTTGCATGATTAAATGTATTATATTTTTTTTTATGGACTCTTACAAAACTGATTCACGGATCAGATTTGATGAAACAGGTCAATCAGGCATCGCAATTTTCGACATAACACGATAATTCGACACGAACCTAATACAAAAATAGTGGATTAGAGTTGGTTCTCGATGAGTTTGGGTTAAAATCAAGTAGACCTGTCTGACAAATGAGTTCAATTTCGGGTTGACCCACGTGTAGACCAGCTAGCCTTTTTTTTTTTTTTCATATATTATGTTGGAGGTTAGATTTGTATATCAACATTCAGTCGATTAAATAATGGAAATTGTTTGAGGGTTATTAGTTTGTGAATTGTGATTTTTTGAACTTGTTACTCATGTTATTAATTTGAAAACATCTTTTAATTAAAAGTGTCATTACTTTAAAAGAAATTTAAAAATTTATATTTTCAATTTCATGTCAACTGGATCAGGTCGTGTCGATTTATGAAAATTTCGATTCATGTTCAAGTCAAGTTTGTCGACATGAAATGAATATGTATTCGATTTTAAATTTATGTTGAAATTGTTACTATCATGTCCCACAATCCACCGAACCCAAATTCAATCAGATTGACATCCCTAGGATCAACCCACAACATGCATCTCATATAAGTTTTGATTTCATATTTTACCGTTAAATATTATTCGTTTATGCAGTAATACATGTATAACCAAATACAAGAATCATTTGGTGAACAACAATATTATAAATACATATTTGAAAAAAATACTCTCTCTGATTCCTTAAAATACCAATCTTATTTCCATTTATTTGGATTTTTACGCTCTTATACAACTTTATTACAAGATAATTCATTTCACTATACTTAAAAACTCTATCAATTTTCAACTTAACATGTATATATATTAGGATTAAAAATATTTTCACATTCAAACTATACATGATTTTACACTTTTTAGTATAAAATTTTAAATATTGCATTTTGCCATATGAACTTTAAATTTAATGTATTTTACGGTATTCAACAAATCATAGTCATTGATTTAAGATACGTATATGGCTATAATTTGTTCAATACTGTAAAATGCAACAAATTTAAAGTTCATACGGCAAACTGCAATATTTTAATGTTTATATAAAAAAGTTTAAAATCACATATAATTCGATGGGAAAATGTTATTAGCCCGATATTTTATACAGTAATTAGTCAAGGATGTTATAAGTCAAAATTTATATTCTTTAATTCTAAAAAACCATTTAAATGCAATCAAATTAAAACTATTGTGGAGATGATAAGCCAACATCCATATTGATTGATAACTACAAGATGTGATTCCAGTGAGCAGCTAACAAAAATAATGAAAATGTATGTGATGTGAGGGTTTGCCGGCATCCTTATCAGATGGGACCACTTTTTGTGCATCATAATTTTTTGTCATTTTAACCTTTTTAATGATCCAAAAATGTATGGCATGCAAATTTTCAATCGAAAAAATGTTGATAAATAAATTGGAAGTGGATAAAGAGTTATATAATTGAAAGTTGTTCCCTTGAGGTATATAAAATGGTATATGTTAGTTGGGCCTACAATATGGGCCAGGGCCCAATTGAAGTCGGTAGGTGACTGGGTTATGACAAAGGTATCGCTTTTCTTGCCCACTGTTTTCCAAATAGAAATTAAGGGTAGAGTAATAAATTCCAGCTAATCATCAATTGCCACGTCAGGTCAACTCGGTAGCTCAGGAACCTAACACGTTTTCTTAGCATCTCCTGTCCTACTCATGGACACGTGTCTCTGACGTATTGGCTAGGTGGTATATCAAAATTATGTATTGGGAAGTAACTTCTGGATTAGACCGCCAATGAGCTGACTGCTTAGACTGCTTAGAGATGGCGCCATAAAAATAATTTAGACCGATACCAAAAAAAAGAAAAAAAAAAAAAAGTTAAATACTCCTCCGTCCCTTAACACTTTGCACACTTTTCTTTTTAGTTTGTTCCCAAACATTTTGTACACTTAAAAATGGTAAATTTTAACATAATCAACACCCTCACAATACATATTTATTTACAAAGAATGTCATTACTTTTTCTCACACAATACCATTTAATATTAAAACTTTTTCTTAAAAGTTGTGCCTAATTTGACCACTATACCCTCAACCAAAAAGCAAATATCTACTTTTTCTTAAAAAGTGTGCCCAATTTAGTGTGCAAAGTGACGCGGGACGGAGGGAGTATAAGATTCATTTTTCAAAGTAATAATTTAAAATATGAATATTGTTAATATAGTTAAAAAAATCAATTAAAGCTCAAAAGTTTAAAAATTTATTGATTATGTAGTACAATGGAATTTTAGTTCATTTGATAAATTTATTTTTCAAGTTAATTTTACATTTTTATTAAATGTCTATGTTTATTAAAATTAATCTGAAAATTCAAAATACAAATTAAAATATGAATATTGTTAATATAATTAAAGAAACTAGTTAAATCTTAAAATTTTATAAATCTAATGATTATAAAGTATAATTGAATTTCAATTTATTTGAAAAATTATTTTAAAAGGTAATTCTCATATTTTTTAAATGTTTATGTTTATTAAAATAAATTATTAGATTCATTTTTAATTTTTTTTAATTTATTATAACCAAAATTTAGAATTTAATTAGGAGTCAACTCCCAATAATTTTGTGACGTATTTGTGGGTTGAAATTTATTGCTCAAATAAAAATCTCAGAACCTTTGGTAGGATTGAATTTTCTGTTTCTAGCAAATTTTTCCATTTCTATTATTTTATTTTGCTTCCTCAGTTAATTTTATGATTTCAATTTAGTTAACTAAAAAACATTTAAAAAAAAAATATCCCCTTCTTATTTGTTTTGCTTTCTATAAAGGAATCGATCATTATTCCATGACTAGAGAGAGAGAGAGATATATATTTTATATCATTTTAGGTTTTTAGTCTCATTTTAAGAATAGTGGACATTTTAACAAATGAGGATTTTTATTGGGCTATAAGAAAAATGACTCATTAATTAATGGAATATATATTTGGACTGAATAATTGGACTATATATTACTTGGGCTTAACACTCTAATTCTGTAATATTACAATCATTTTGTGGGCTAATGTTATTATTGGATGATCCCTCTTTCTTTCTTTTTTTCTTTTTCATTTAGTTTGTTGATATAAGTGGTGTTTAAAATGAGTCGAGGCTTTGTGTTGGGATTTAAAAAGGAATTTTATTTTTAAAATAAATATATACCTAGCTAGGTGCAATTTTTCTTTAATAATTTGTATTAAGAAATATTTATGCGGTAATATTCTATTACATTATATTATAAAAACTTTAAATTATAACATTGTGTTATATAAATTAAAATTATTTCATTATATTATAAAATTTTAAAGTTATATTAAAAAATTAAATTATTAAATATTATATAATAAATTATGCAAGATAGAAGGACATTGCTAGTTCAGAGTAAAATAAACACTTTAAATTTTGATGTTTTCGGAAACTACCCTTCATGGTAGTGTTCTGTGACCATACATTGAAAAATTTCAACATATAATTGAAATCACAAATTATCCTGTGCACGTAATGTATAAATCTAAAATTCTTGCAATCTGGATTAAATCTAAAATTCTTGCAATCTGGATTGACTTGATCCAGATTTTTGAATTTATTTATTAATTGATTTTATATAGTGACCTTTATATAAATATTCAGTGACTTTTATATACAAATTTTATGACCTTTATATATAAATTTTGTGACCTTTATGTTCAATAACTTAGAAAAAAAATTAAGAATTTTAGCAAAAATTTGTACATGAATACCTTATGATATTCATGTGACCATTATGTATATGAATATCACATAAAAGTATCCATGTACAAATTTTGCTAAAATTCTTCATTATTTTTCTAAGTTATTCAACATAAAGGTCACAAAATTTTTACATAAAAGTCACCAAATTTGTACATAAAAATTTTGGCCTGAAGCAAAAAAAATAAAAACACACAGATCTGGTCGACCTGAATTGCATGTGCAACTGTTGCACATTAGAAACACTAAATTGAAATTTATTGCTCCCAATAATTTACTTTTGATCAGCCGTAATGATAAACTGATCATGTATTAGGTAAGATTTCATTTATCCAGACCTAGCAAGATAGCTAACAGTTCATTCTCATAAACAAAGAGTCATTATTCGACCTCGAAGCTTTGATTAAGAAAATATTTATTAATTTTAATTTTGACAAAATATAGTATATAGTATAGTTGAGTCTAGGTTGGTTTAGCTGTCTTAAAATAGTTGAGTTATAGTTTAAGTCGAGAGCATCAACTCAAGGGGAACTCTACTAGAAGAGTTGAGTACTTGAAGAGCTAAAGTGTCAACAATCTAAAGACTCAATGAACTAAAGACTAGAAATTATTTCACATGAAGGAATTGTGAACCTGAAGAAGAGAAGATTCAATAAGTTGAAGACTCTGGAAGTTGATTATCAATATTCCATAAAAAGTAAAATCGAAAATCTCGACTAGATATCACTCTCAAGATATCAGAATATCTGAAGATAAGTAAAGTCAACATACGCCGAAGACCCAATTGTGTGAAAGGCTAGTTGCTTCTATGGCATTTTGTAGCGCTTATTCGGTCAGTCAAGTAGTGAATAAAGTGATACAACGAATCAACCCGAACCAAGGTAAGATAGAGTTGTTG
This sequence comes from Scutellaria barbata, assembly GCA_028654395.1. Classification (NCBI taxonomy): domain Eukaryota; kingdom Viridiplantae; phylum Streptophyta; class Magnoliopsida; order Lamiales; family Lamiaceae; genus Scutellaria; species Scutellaria barbata. Next base: position 12,838,582 of record CM053655.1, read on the forward strand.
TACTACTTGATTGGTAAGAAAGAGCTTTCTTAAGAACTTTAAACACCAGTAACACTACTAGCAGTGGTTTCTGACAGGTCCTATGATTGAAGGAAAGGTCGAGTACTTTCTTGCGAACTTTAAGAGCAGACTTCGAAGCTAACAAAAAGAACTATAAATCGCATAATATAATAGAAATTGACTGCTCAAGATGAGAATGCCTATTTTGAACCTGAACGAAGACATTTAAGTGATGAGCACCTTGAGAATTAAATAAGCCGACAACTATAAATGAAGAGTTAAATATATATCAATAGGACATATTGTATGACAAGTCAACAAAAATTGTAAAGACAACAACTGAAGTAAAGGCGATACAAATTGAAAAGATACTACATGGATAGATTGACGATCTATTATTGAAATCAACAGGAATACAAATGAATTGTGTCATCTATAAAGCTGGGGAGATGAAGAATTAAAGTTGCCAAATCAGTGAAGTTAACATCAAACACAAGAGAATAAGGTCAAATCACTAATCTTCAGAATTGATAACCAAGCACAGTTTGATCCTAATGTGTCAGACATATTTTTCAGAAAAGTAGCTGACTCTACTACACTAATGGACAACAAGAACACATAACACCTTAAATTAAGGAGCAAACTATTTCAAAGTTTGGATATCCCTCCAACGACTGAATTCTTGAATTCCTCTTGTAAATAAGAGATGTATCTCAAAGAAAATAACCAACACTAACCTATCATTCAAAACCAAGAAGAGTTCAAGATTGATGCCATACTATATTTCAAAAAAAATTACAGGAGAGAAAAGAGTTCGAGAGCTATAAGTTGAGAGTTGAACAACATCATTGGTATAAATTCTTCACATTAGGCTATTCCTTGCCTTAGATCTCGATTAACATACATTTATATAGTTTTATTCTTTTAGAGAAAAAATCATTCTTTCTTCTTTTCGGGTAGTATGATTAATTGTGCATGGCAAATAATTAAGTTACCAGCCACTTGCTAGCGTAATAGTAATTATAATGATAATATAATAAAAAAGATTAAATTAAGAAAAGCTTAGCTAGAAAGCTTTTGATAGACCGTGGCTGGGAATATAATAGCATATGTCTTTCCATTTTTGAAAGAATAGAGAACATCTCATTTAATATTCACACGTACGCTCGTTTAGTTATAAAAAAGGAAAGAGTTTTTGTGTTATCAGATTTGCTATTAACAAAGCTCGATAAGTGAATTAGAAGCTTATACACTTAAAATCTTTAGAATTTCAAAGCTTATACAATTAAAATCTTTAGAATTTCAAGTAAGTAGAAATTTATTACAACTATAAAGTATATATTAGTATTTTTTTTAGATAATTATTATGGAATGCTTGAACTTGTAAGTTGCATGGTCATCGTCATATTGTGGGTTGAAGCTGTGAGGTCTATCAAATAATGTATTTTGGCAACAAGGGATATGGTTGTATTTATGGGTTAGATTCATGTTGGCCATGTGGTGGTCTGTGTACTAAGCTCATGCAGGGGTATGACAGTGAATTTGCTAGCCCCGATGATATGTTAGAAATGAACTAGGTGAGAGATTGAGTGATAGAAATAAATTAGGTAAGTATCTGAGAGTTAGATGTTAGGATGTATACTATAAGCCTAGCTTTTGTATGAACATCTATTTTTGATATGAGAATCTTTTATATTTATTATATATGTTATTGCAATTGTCCAATTAATTTATATTGTAGATAAAATGGTATGTGGTGCCACACAAAAGATCATGTTATCAGTTTCTTATAAATTATAAATGGTAGCTCACAACCAAGATAATTTTGGACAAATTATCGGAATGGTTGTAGTGTAATTTGATATTAGTCTATCTTGATTATAAAATTACACTAGTACATTTTGTATGTATTGAGCAGGACTAATTGAGGTTGTTCAATTTATACTGACTATATAATAGAACAAGACCACTGTTATTATAGATGTGCGTCCTCTTAATCCCTATATAATAACAGACACGTATACTTAATTTCTATGTCTTTAATTTACCAATGAGTGAGATTTATTCATTAAATCAATAAGTTTGGTAAATTGGAATACAATATTGTTTATATGGTGTGCTGTTAATTATAGAAGGAATCGGTGTCCTAATTATTTAGGATGATAATGTTTCATTGAGGAACTCATAAGAATTATCATGTAAACCCTGTAGGTAGATTTATTCTAGTATGATAATAAAGTTTAGTGGTACTATTGGATATAGATGTTAATTAAATTAAGTTGTCAGTAATTTATTTAATTAACGGACATTCGATATCTTAAACACCGAGAGATAAACGTACACATGATAAATAGGAACCCATATTTAATATGGATTTGGGACGGTAGTTTAATAATAACTTTTTAGTGGATCGAGTTATTATTGACGGGGTTTAAGAAATGTGTTCTAGCCGAACTAGGACTCCTAAGCCCATCAGGAGACCTAATCTTAATCCTCCTTTAGGTCTTTATTGTAGCCTATAAATAAGCCTTAAGTTAGCCGCTTTTAAACACATGAAAATCTAAGATTCAATTGTAGTAGAAGACGGCTGGAATTCTTGAAGGATCGTTGCCCACATAACATTTCAGAAAAAGACGAGGAATACAGTAGAAGATCGAGAGGTCCAGGCTCTATCGATAGTTCGGCAGTTCTGACCTTAGAACTGGTTCGTCTTCACCTATTACGGTAAACAGTATGATTCATTTTCTGCTACACGTTAATCATATCTTGTATGGATTCTGAATCAGATAATTGCATATGGTTAGCGATCCGGCGATTCCAACACTGGAAATGAACTAGGTAAGTGTTTGAGTGATTAAAAATGAAATAGGTTATTCCAAAAGAGTAATACATGGGAAGGATTTATTTCTAAAGAATCATATTATCATGCATAATTTATGCTTACTATATTTATCTCACGTAATTTATGATTTGTAGGTTATCGTGATGAGGTGTAATGTTTGGACGTATTGGGCAAGCTGTGTAGCTCCTACAGGATTTTGAACACTTATGTGCACAGATGAAGACTTGTTGGGCATGATTGTGGTTTATGTTGATTTTGCTTTTGTATGTTAAGTCTTGTTTTGATATGTAATGTATTATATAACCTAAAGCGTACTGGTGGGTTGACTTAAAGGTTGTTTGTAGGTTGTTGGTTTTCCAGAAACTTCTTTTATACGAATATGAACAAGGTGTTTTTGGATATGAGATGATGATATTTTATAAAAAATAAAATTAGGAAGCTTTTGGTTATGTTATGTTATATATAAAATTCATATTATATTTGTTTGAGCAAGTATGGTCATGTCAAAATGTCACTACAAAATCGACAATATATCGATGGATGGATTCCAATAGTGTTAATGACGGATCACCGATGGAATGTGTCACGCCCCATTTTCTTTCATAAAATTTATCAGAGTTTTCCACACGGGCGTGTATGAAGAAAAGAGGTAGGAGACGAATAGAAGATATTACATATCAACAATCAGTTTCAACCGATTTAACATAATTTTCACAGCGAAAAATCATCAGGATCTCACATCCCAAACACACATCATATCACCACCAAACGTGGATTTCTTAAAACATGTTTGAAAATATGAGAGAAACATGATCTTTAAAATAAATATAGATCCAAAGATAGCACATCCCCTCTCCTTCTAGGGTTCATCATGCTCATCACCTCCTGTAACGTAAATTACAGAATAAGGGGTGAGTGCGTTGAATACACTCGTGGGGATAAAATCCACGTCTAAATCTTCGACAGATATTTAAATCAGAATACGTATAATAATCACGAAACATAGCACGAAATATGCACAACAGATATTAGAAATGGTAAGGGACGAATAGGTGTGGGCATCGCCCGTCTTATCCTATAAAACGGTCTCAAATACTGCTGGTGCATTTCAAGGACCACCAAACATTTCATAGAAGAATGGAGGTAAGGGACGAATGCATGAAAGGGCGCTTCAGCGGACCTACCCCTCACAGTAATAAGTATGTCACAACAAGTATAATCACAGCATTTAGTATTCCTCAATCATGTTTGGAATAGGAAAAACTGTAAACAGATAAAGAGTTAGAAATTACCCCCACCTTGTTCGGTGGTTACCATGTGAGTTGCAAGTATCCAAGATCATGTATCCCAAGGTTTCAATCCAACAGACAGCCTACATAATTTACGATGTTTTCTTAGATCTTTATTAAATATAATTAAAGATTTAACCAACATCGGATCGAATACTATTGATTGAGATGAGACAGATCGGAACGGAAGGCCTAACGATTGAGGTTGAAGAAATAAGGGGGAAATATTAGTTTATATAGCTGAGATGAAAGAGAATGAATTTTGGATCACAACAAAAAAAGAATGAACTCGATCGGAGTTGAAACGAGCTCGAACGGAGCTTTTTAAGATTAATGGGTATTTTGATAATTTTGTCAAAGGGTTGACTTAGTCTGGGACCCACGACCCCCGGTCAATGATATATCATTGGCGATGACTTGATGATAAAGTATGATGAAAAGAAAACAAGATTCGGATCCAAAATCTAATCGAAAATACGGCGTCGCGCTCGTTCCCCGTGATGGGAATAAAAAAAACCCTGACGTCTCCCGGCAGCTGCCGAGTTTTCTCGACAGCAGGAACGACGTCCTCGGTAGCTATCAAGTTATCTCGGCAGCAGGGGTATGGGCTCTCGGCAGCTGCCAAGTTTTCTCGACAGCGGGGGCAGGTTCGCGTTTAGGCCTCCGGTGTCGACCCTGCTCAACTAGCCTACTTCCTGGTGCCACCAGCTGCGGCGGCGTCACCCTGTGCCGTTGTCACTTAGTCCTCCAGCTAGCCTGCACCGCTGGCTACCATCTCCGGCCATCCCTCTCTGGATTCCAGCATGAATAGTGCTAAAAAAACAGCCACAAAAACCCTTTGTCACACACGCACATACATATACACTACATAAATTTCATGCAAGAGCCCATTTCCCAACCCATTTTCTGGCACCGACACTGCCATCGATGGCAGCGCTGCCCCTCCAGTGGCTAGCCCACATCCCCAGCAGCCCCTCTGGTGCCTGCACCCATGAGAAGAAGAGAGAGAGAAAAACGGGAGAGAGAAAATATGGCAAGAAATTAGGGTTTAGGGTTTGGAGATCGTTTTTCATCATTTTCCGACAAACAGAGAATCGAAATTAAATTCCGAAACTCACTATTCATGTAGGGTAGGATACTGTTCATTTAGCTAGGTTGCTGTTCACGATAAGATTTCGGTTACTGTTCATTAAAATTCCATTTCTCGTTTCTTCTAAAACTCTGTAATTTGTTCTTTTCTTTACCGTTTGAGCTACAGGTGTCCGATTGACCTATAGTTCGTTTCTATCTTCTCATTTTTCCATTACACATCTAATGGTATAAAAATGTTCTATGTTCCATGTCTATAAATTTTATCCATCTAAAAATGGTCATTAAACACGTATCTGAAACGTACGTAATTAAATTGAACACTCAAGAATTAATACACATAAGCTATTTCAATTAAGGGTTTAATTATTTAAGTAATCAATTATGCTTCGTTTTTATCCTGGGCCCTACATCCCTTACCCCTTAAAAGAATTTCGTCCTCGAAATTAAACATGCATCTAGAAAAGGTAAGTCGGGATACTTCTTCAGGATCTCGTCTTCTAGTTCCCAAGTCACCTCTTCCTTTCCATGATGACTCCATTGAATCTTTACTATAGCCATCTCCCGATTTCTTAATCGACAATATTTCCTATCCAAGATGGCTATTGGGACTTCTTCATAAGTCAGATCTTTCTCAAGTTCTATATCTTCTTGTTTGATTATATAGCTCAGATCGAATATATACTTCTGAAGCATAGATATGTGAAAGACGTTGTGTACTCTAGCGAAGTCCAGCGGTAGAGCTAAACGGTACGCAACCTCTCCTATTCGATCTAAAATCTCGAATGGTCCCACGTACCTCGGTTTCAGCTTCCCCCTCTTCCTAAAACGATAAACTCCTTTAGTGGGTGGCACCTTAAGGAAAAGTTTATCTCCCACTTCGAATTTCAATTCTCTCCGCCTTGTGTATGCATACGTTTTTTTTCTTCTTCTTCTTCTTCTTCTTCTTCTTCTATCTTGGGCCACTCGTATTCTTTCCCGAATTTTCTTTATTACCTTAACCGTTTGATCTACCAATTCGGGCCCCAAAATCTTCTTTTCACCCACTTCGTCCCAATAGATAGGTGAGTGACATTTTCTTCCGTAGAGGGCTTCATAGGGTGCCATACCAATTATCGATTGGTAGCTGTTGTTATAGGCAATTTCCACCAAGCATAGGTGGTCTTCCCAGCTTCCGGAAAATTCCAAAACACATGCCCTTAACATATCCTCTAAGATTTATATGGTCCTTTCCGATTGTCCGTCAGTTTGTGGGTGAAACGCTATACTAAAGGACAACTTGGTCCCTAACTCCTTTTGCAGACTTTGCAAGAATCTGGAGGTGAACCAAGGATCTCTATCTGATACGATAGAAACTAGTATGCCGTGTAATCGGATAATTTTCTCGAGATATAATTGTGCTAACTTATCTAGTCCGAAAGTTATCTTGATGGGCAAGAAGTGGATATACTTCGTTAATCTATCAACTATCACCCAAACGGCGTGGTTTCCTCGTCTGGTGCTCGGCAGACCAACCACGAAATCCATGGCTATGTGTTCCCACTTCCACTCTGGTATCTCCGAAGGAGTTCGCATCCCAGCCGGTCGTTGATGCTCCGCTTTCACCTGTTGATAAATGAGACACTTCTTCATGAATTACCCAATGCTTCTCTTCATGTTTCTCTACCAAAAATTTTCCCTTAAACCCCTGTAAATCTTTGTACCCAGAATGTGCAGACATTGGTGTGCAATGTGTCTCTCCGAGAATTTCTTCTCTTATTTTCTCATCTTTTGGCACGCACACTCTTCCTCTAAAGATAAGAGCTCCATCAGATGCCAAAGAGAAACCTTTCACCTTTCTACTGTCCATACGAGCTTTCATCTTATTTAGAAAGTTGTCTTCCTTTTGAGCTTCAACAATTCTCTCGCGAAGGGTAGGTTTCACGAATAGCGCTGCCACTCTAGCTTCGATGTTATTTGGAGACGTGGACATCTCTTTAATCAAATGGTGTTGATTGGTGACCATAGACGTTGCCATTTCTTTTCCTTTCCTGCTCAGAGCATCAGCTACTAGTTAGCCTTTCCAAGATGATAGTGGATTGTAATATCGTAATCCTTCACCAACTCTAGCCATCTTCTTTATCTCATATTGAGCTTCTTCTGTTCAAAAAAGTATTTCAAACTTTTATGGTCGGTGTAGATCTCACATTTCACGCCATAGAGATAATGTCTCCATATCTTGAGAGCGTGTACCACAGCTGCTAGCTCCAGATCGTGCGTTGGGTAGTTTTGTTTGTGAATCTTCAATTGACGTGATGCATATGCCACTACTTTCCCTTGTTGCATCAAAACACATCCCAATCCTCGTTGGATGCATCACTGTAGATTACGAACTCCTTTGTTACATCCGGAATTATTAAGACTGGTGCCTCCGTCAGTCTTTTTTTTAGTTCCTGGACACTACGCTCACATTGTTCACTCCATTGGAACTTTACATCCTTCCTTGTCAAGCGAGTCATCTGAGTGGTAATCTTCAAAAATCCCTATATGAATCTTCGGTAGTAGCCCGCCAAACCAATAAAACTCCATACTTCCTTAACGTTTGTTGGGGCCTCTCATTTTTTGACTGCTTCTACCTTTTCAGGATCTACATCGATCCCTTGTGAAGAGACAATATGACCTACGAAGCCCACTTTGTCCATCCAACATTCGTACTTCTTCAATTTCACATAAAGCTTCTCCTTTCGTAGAACTGCTAGTGCAATTCTGAGGTGTTGTTCATGTTGCGTTCTATCGCATGAATATATAAGAATATCATCAATAAACATAATGACGAAGAGATTGAGATACGGATGGAAAACACGATTTATCAAATCCATAAAGATAGCTGGAGCATTACTAAGTCCAAATAGCATAACTATAAACTCGTAGTGGCCATATCTTGTTCTAAACGCTGTCTTGGATATATCCGTATCTTTGACTTTCATCTGGTGATAACCAGATCTTAAGTCAATCTTCGAGAACACACTGACACCTCTTAATTAATCAAAAAGATCTTCAATTCGAGGTAGTGGATACTTGTTCTTTATTGTTCTCTGATTCAGCTCTCAATAATCCATACACATTCGAAAGCTGCCATCATTCTTTTTCACAAAAAGTATTGGAGCTCCCCAAGGCGATACGCTTGGTAAAATGAAACCTTTGTCCAAAAGCTCTTGTATTTGGACCTTCAGTTCTTGTAATTCTTTCGGTGCCATTCGATAAGGAGCTTTTGACACTGGTGCCGCTTTGGGCATGAGATCAATCCCAAATGTTACTTGTTTATCCGGTGGAGGGCCATGTAATTCATCTAGAAAAACGTCCAAGAAGTCCTTTACTACCGGCACCTCCTCGATAACTAGTGATTCTTGCTCGGGGTTTACCATTTGACCAACCAAACTTCATAATTTCCTTTGTTAAGCATCTCGGTTGCCTTCATGACCGATATAATCCTTGAGTCAACTTTGACTTATGTTCCATGAAAGTTGAACTCCGACTTTCACGGTGCTTGGAAAATGATTTCCCTCACACGACACTTGATTACTGCATGGTTGGACTCTAGCCAGTCAATTCCTAAAATTATATCAAAATCCTTCATCTCTAGAGCATGAAGATCGGCTAGAACAATCTTATCTTCAAACGTGATCTTAAGGCGACGGTATAGGTGTTTTGTCTTGATAGGATTGAGGTATGAAGTGATGAGAAACCACTTCTTTGAATTCTTCCCACGCTATCCTCTCTCATTGGGTGCGTAGTAGCGTCTTCTCATACGAGTCCCACTAGTGACTTACTTCGTCTGTGAGCTGGAAGATTCTGGCATGAATAGTGCCAGAAAAACAGCCGTAAAAATCCTTCGCCACACACACACGCACATACATATACACTACACAAATTTCATGCAACAATCCATTTCCTAACCCGTTTTCCGACACCGGTACCGGCACCTTCACCCACGGCAGTGTTGCCCCTCCAATGGCTAGCCCACATCCCCGGCAGCCTCTCCGGTGCCTGCACCCGTGAGAAGAAGAGAGAGAGAGAGAAAAACGGGAGAGAGAAAAAGTGGTAACAAGTTAGAGGTCTAGGGTTTGGAGATTATTTTTCACCATTTTTCGGCGAACGAAGAATCATAATTGAATTCCAAAAGTTGTCCTAGACTCGTCTCGTAGAGGGCTATGTTGTCTGTAAAAATCGACCGAAACTGAAAATTTTGAAATTTTCCAGCGAACTCTGACAGCGGCGCACCGGAGATAGAAAATAAAGGGGAGAGAGAAAAAAAGAAGAGAGAGACTTACGTGTGTTCGGTGCTTTTTAGCTCGTTCGAAGAAACGGTGAAAAATGAATCGAATGAGCGCCTATTTATAGAAAATGGAAAGTCACTATTCATGTAGAGTAGGCTATTGTTCATTTAGCTAGGTTATTATTCACGATAAGATTTCGGTTACTGTTCATCAAGATTCTAATTCTCGTTTCTTCCGAAACTCCGTATTTTGCTATTTTCTTTGCCGTTTGAGCTACGGATGTTCGATTGACCTATAGTTCGTTTCTATCTTCTCATTTTTCCATTATGCATCTAATGGTATAAAAATGTTCTATGTTCCATGTTTATAAATTTTATCCATCTAAAACTGATCGTTAAACACGTATCTGAAACGTACGTAATTAAATTAAACACTCGAGAATTAATATGCATAAGCTATTTCAATTAAGGGTTTAATTATTTAATTAACCAATTATACTTTGTTTTTGTCCTGGGCGCTACAGAATGTCATTGGTAAAACCTCAATTTTTTATGTTACAAAACGATAGATCGCCAATGAAAATCCATCGGTAACTACCGACGAAAATGTATCCGTCGGTAATTTCATTATTCTGATGATTTTTTTTGAAAAAATTCCATCTGTAATGTAGTAATATAAATATTTATCCATAAGTGGAGGCAAAACAATGTCATTTTCATGAAATTTCATTGGTAACTTTTCATTAACTTCTGTTTAGTTTATTTTTTTAATATAATTTGAAATTTAATGACAAAATTAAATTTCATCCATAGATTTCAAATAGAACGACGTCATTTTTAGCTGTTATTAATTAAAATGACGTAGTTTTGGATAGATTTACCGACATAATCCATCGGTAGACCTGAATAAATTAGGTTAGATTTTCTTCTCCTCCCTGCTCTCTCTCTCTCTCTTTGTTGACCAACATCTTTATCGTCATTGTAGGTCCCGATACGAGTCAATTAAGCAAGAAGGGGTGAATAGCCTTTAAAAGAATTTTTCAACCAAGTTAAAGGGAAAGACCTTAACAAGGTCAACTATAAACAATAGATGACAAATGATAAACAGGAGAGATATGCTAAGCATAAGGTAAGACTTGGCCAAAGATAGAATACGAGCTTGTAAGAATTGATCCGATTCGATTCTTCTAAAAACAAGGGCAAGCATGCAAAACACTTAGACAGATATATGCATGGGAAGAGATAGGGAAAGATTCTTATATGACTTAATAAGATAGATGACATGATTGATATACAAGATATAAACAAATAAAGAACATAATAATTTATAGAGGTTCGAAGGTGCTGTAATCCTTCTACGTCCTCTTTTCACTAAGCAGGGGAATCCACTAAGCAAGTCTACTCAACTATTAAATCTTACTTCCCTAAACATGGGAACAACACACATTTTTCTTTCCTAAACTTGGGGAATTGACAACACAATAGCTCTCCCAACACTATGGTATGCTCTTCCTAAACACACGAGGGAAAACTCCTTACACAAGGAGGGGCGATCATACTCTCAAAGATTTATAAGGTGGAAGATGAAAAAAAATTCTCTCTTCTAGTCTATTTTCTCACTCAGGATTAATATAAGAAGGTTGAGTTTTGAGAATGAAGAACTTGGAGAGATTTTTGCATAAAGTTTTTGCTGGAAAATATGTAGATCTTTAGGAATCGTCCATTCTTCAAGAATGGGGGTTGATCACGATTTATAATGAGAGAGAAATTTCAGGCATTAAAGAGCCACTTTTGAATAAGTGACAGGTGTTGTTGGGCGCCAGGTGATGGGTATAGCTAGGCGCTAGGTGAAGGGTGTTGCTCGATGCTGGGGACGGAGGCTACTAGGCACTAGGGATAGTGGTTGGTGGGCATGTGTGGAGATTGAACCGATTTGGGCTATGTGAGCGATAATGTGAATGGGATTTTGTTGACAGAGGTGTCGTGTTGTCAATGACAGGAGGTTTTCGGTCATAGTGGAATGGGTGATTGATACAGAGTAGATGACAACTAACTACATTTTTTTGAGTTAGGTTTTGATTCCGTAAATTAGATTTAATTTTAATGACCGTTATGAAATTAATTAACATCTGAAAAATATTAATTTAAATATCTCTTAATTTCAATACGACATAATGACCTAAGAATTATTTAGGACATTATAATTTAAGCCCCAAAGTCAATAGTATACCTAAATAATTTCAATTCGACCCTTTTAGAAAAAAAATAACTATACATATTATTTAATGAAATCATTTTCCCTAAAAGTAACTTCTAATTTCATTTATTAAGTCCAATTTTATAGATTACGCTTCATAATTGATCATCTAGTTTCATAATTAGCCTTTTATAAATACTTTCGAGTTTCCTAATATCTAATTTAAACGTAAATTGCATAATTAACTTTCCTAAAACTAAATTTAAGTCTTTCAGACTTTAATTAAAGTCTAATTTAGTTTTCTAATATTATAATAACGCCTTTTATTATAAAGATTATCAAAATCTATATTTACCTTCAAATTATTTATTTTATTTTTTAAATAACGTCATTGAAAAGTTGTTTCAACTTCTCTCGTGAATAAGGAAATCTTAAAGGTCATATTCTAGTTACTAGTGATCGTAAATTATAAACGTATAACTAAACAAGGTACTAAGACCTTTTAAATGTTCGAGATAGGAAACAAGAAAAGATAAATTATCTAGACTTGCTTGACAACTTATAAATAGACGCTCCAGGTTTTCTAATATGGGGGTAATTTCTTGCATTTATGTGTTTTTAAGTTATGTGCTCTTAAGTTGTGCAATCATTAATACATGTTATTGAATTTAAATATGATTACTTGCTTATACGCTATTGTGTTATAATCGGGTTAAAGCCTCGTATTACGATCAGGTTAAAACCTATGTTATGTGAATAATGATAAGTTGGATTAAACTTTGCATTCCTGTGTAGTAAATCTCCATATTTATTCATATGGTTTAAGTATCACGGGATCCCCACGGAGTGTATATTTAAACACTCACCCCTCTATGTTAAAATATTTCCAGCGCAAAGAGTGTATGGCGTGTACACGAGCGGTGGATGCTGGATAATCGATATTCAAAGGTTGTAGAAGAATTTTATTGAAAGTGTTTTATTTTATAATTTTTAGAAATATGTATTTCATAATTATTCTTCATTATTATTAAAAAGTGAGTTTTGTACGTAAGTAACTACATCATTCCTAATTAAAATTTAACCATATAACATATAACTAGAATTTTGTATAATAAATAGGAGACCCAAACAATAATATAATTTTAAACCTTCAAGCTTCAGGATCTACTTTTATTTAGATAAGAAGAAATTAGGTGTAAGTAATATTTATGGTGAGTTAATCTATCATTCAATATTTTAAGTAATGTTTTAATTGATATATGTATTATTAGAAAAGAAGAAGAAGAAAGAAACGAAAGATAAAATTAAATTAAATGTGATGATATTTGTTGTATTTATATATGCAGAAGTTATATATATATATATATATATATATATATATATATATATATATGGGGAAATAAGTAGTAAATAAATTAGTTAGTAAATAAATTATTTAAAATGCATAAGAAAATGGGTTGTAGCCACTCCAACAAATCTTCCACCCTTCAACACGTGTATAACAAAGATAAGCATAAAAAAATAATAAATAATGGAGAATGAAAGGAGTGCCAGTTTAATAAAAAGAGAAGAAAAGAGAAAAAAATAAAAAAAGAAAGGGAATCAAACCAAAAAAGAAAATAAGGGGAACAGAAGAAAAAAAACAGAGAAGAGCTCACACCTCTCCCCTCTCACATCTGCCAATGGCGCTGCTGCCACCCACCATCGATCACCGCAGAGGTCGTTACTATTTTTGGTCAAATCATATACCAAATTGAATCTCTTATAGGGCTTATCTTAAATCCGGAGTTCGGTCACAGTTTCGCCGCCAAATCATCGGTGAAAGACTTAATTTTTCTTCTTCTTCTCTCTCTCCCCCCTCACCCTCTTGTTTGAACTTCTCTATGTCTCTCCTTACTGTGTTTTATTATGTAGTGAGTGGGTGTATGAAGTAGAGGTGTAAGGATGTATGGTGCTGTACGTGTGGGTTGCCGGTGACGAGTAGTGTTGTGTGTGTAGGTGTTGTAGTTGATTTCGTTACTTGGGTGTGAGTATGATCGGCGTGGTGGGGTTATGAAAGAATATTTTATTCACCTTTGTTAGATGGATTTTGTTGACTACATAGTCAACATTTTTAATTAATAAATTTTGTTAATTATATTTTTGTCTAGAATCAAATGTTGGTTGGAATGTTGCTCAACATCTGTGACAACATTCTTATCTATTTTGTCTTCCTTCATAATTCTTCACGTGTTTTGCATTTGTATCGTGTTTATACTATTTTTCAGATTGTAAACTGTGTAAACGAAGAGTTGGACTAAGTCAAAAGAATAAGCAACAAAATTGTAACTAACTTGAGATAAAAGCTCAAGGAAGTGCATGAGTGGACTATGTTAACTATGTTGGAACAATTAAGTAACTACTTGGAGGAATATGCTCGTACATGTTACAAGATCTTGCTGAGCAAGGATCGACGTTTTTGCGAGACTACATTTTAGGAAAAGTAGTTTTGGTAGTTGTCTTGGAAGGAGTTTATAAATAAGAGAGCTATTTTATCTTGTAACTCATCCTTGGAGTCTCAACGTGCATATAATATTCTTAGTATCCAAGAATCCTTCCAAGAGTGGTTTGTGTGAGCTGAACGACCTTGTATACTCAAAGGAGTTTTCCATTTGATCTTTACGATCTTTTGTGAGTTCTAGTTTTGTAGGTTTTTCCTATTTTTAGGACCTCACTTGTATTCACTTTTGTTTGTGAATAAAATTTTGCCTAAGGCATCTCAAGATATATATTTATATATATCTTGAAAAGTTACATTTTTGAGTACTTTGAATTTCCGCTGTAAACTCTTTTTAAAGTGAGTGTTGTGTCAAGTGTTGTGGCAACATCTTCGGTATCATCTGCCACTGTGGTATCAGAGCCAACACTCGATACACTGAGTGATTGGGTCTGGTCAGCTTGATTATGGATCCTGCAAATTCTTATCTTAGAAGACTTCCCGTTCTTGATGATTCAAACTATGCTTTTTGGAAAATCCGCTTGCGTGCACATATCAAATCAATTAATTATCATGGATGGAAGTCGGTAATTAACGGTTATACTGTTCCGAAAACTACACGAGATGAGGATGGTGATGTCGTGGATAAACCAGAATCAGAGTGGACTCAAGCTGAACTCAATGAAGCCAGTTGCAATGACAAAGCTCTCAACGCCATTTTTTCATGGGTCGACATACATATGTCCAAAATGATTTAAAATTATGCTACTTCCAAACAAGCTTGGGACATCTTACAAAGACATTGCGAAGGCGATGCAAGTGTCAAGAAGACAAGATTGAGGATACTTTCTAGTTAATTTGAAAGGCTCCGAATGGAAGACAATGACAACATTACATCATACTTCGAGAAGGTAATAGACATTGCTAATGAATGTCAAATGCTTGGTGAGCCTATAAACAACAAGCATTTGGTGTACAAGGTCATCCGTACATTACCCGAAAGGTAGAATCTCAAAGTCTCTGCTATAGAAGAAGCTCATTATCTTGCTTCTATGAATCTCAATACTCTTATGAATATTTTGAAAAATTATGAGGTTAATATGTGGTCCTAAAAGCATAAGTTTAAGGGCAATAGTATAACTCTTCAAGCTCAAACCTCAGATAATGATCACGACGAAGAGGATGAGAATTTGGAAGAAATTGGAGAAGGAGCTAGTGTAGCATTGATTACCCGTAAGTATAATGTCATGGTAAGAAAATTTAATAAAGAACAAAAGGTTTTCACGCCTAATGAACAGTATACCAAAAACAGTTTCCAAAACCAAAAGAAAACTTTTCAATCTCAAAAGGAAAGTAACACTAGAAGAAATTCTGATGTATCTAAATTTGATCCCAAACATTTTGAAAAAATTCAATGTCGTGCATGTTCCGGTTGGGGTCATTATGCTAATGAATGTGCTAATACTCTAAGGAAACATGGTAATAATTTTTAGGTTTCTTTCAATGATGACGAATCAGATGATGAAGAGGTTGAAAAGAGTTCAACAACAATGATGGCCACAATACATGACCAATCCTTGTCAGACAGTGAAGATGTTGGTCGGAATGTTGGCACATATCCTCCAACATCTGCTACTGCCGAATCTCAAAGGTATGTATTAATTGTTTGATTATTCAGATATAAACTGTTTTCATGGGCCCATTGGTGTTGATGCAGATGATCAAGACGTGGAAGACTTGGAGAAAGATGATTTACTTAGAGAAATGCAAGAACTCCACACAACTTTGCTAAAAGAATGGAAGAAGGAGAAGAAGAGTGTAGAGAAATTATCCAAGGAGAACAATGAACTTAAAGACTTTCTTACCAGACTTGAGGTAATGCTTACTAAGAAAGATGTTGAAATTTCTAATCTCATGTCTAAGGTAGAGTCGGCCGAAGCCACTTTTTGAAAGCTAAACAAAGGAACAGCTCAATTAAATGAAGTTCTTAACTTGAATCAAACTGGTACTTTTGGTTTAAGTTACCAAAGTTTTGCAAACAAATTTGTGTCGGCTTGTGATAAACCTTTGGATTCTAGCACTTCAAAAGATAAAAAACGTTCTACAGAATATGTAAAAAATAAGTTTATCTGTGATTTTTGTTCTAAGCTTGGTCACATTAAGCCTTACTGTTTTAGGTATAAAAAAAATCTGTTACAGAAACAGATGTTGCCCAAAGTGTTGTTAAACACTTCGGATAACATCTTAGATCTGAAAAGAACTAAAACTGTCTGCAAAGAATCTAGGGTGCCTAAATTTGATGAAACTTGTTTTGTGGTATATACTGCTTTGAAAACTAACGTTTCAGGTTCATGGTACTTTGATAGTGGATGTTCATATCACATGACGGGAACAAAGAACTTACTGAAAGATTATGTTCTTTTGAATTGTGGAATGGTTACTTATGGAGGAGGTTCTCAGGGAAAGATTGTTGGGAAATGAAGACTTAATATACCTGGATTTCCATCCTTAAGTAATGTTCTATATGTGAATGGTCTTATGGCTAATCTAATTAGCATAAGCCAACTTTGTGATGACAATTTTCAGGTAAAATTCAATAAAAGTTCATGTAAAGTGTTCGCTAATGATAGTGCTTGTGTCATGACAGAAACTACATCAAAAGACAACTGCTATTTAGTTGAAGAACAAATGGCTTGTCTGTAATCAAAAATAGATGACACTTCTTTGTGGCATAAGAAATTAGGCCATGTGAACTATCGGAATCTTGAAAGGTTGATCAAGTATGAAGCTATTTGAGGTCTTTCTAAGTTGAACAAGGCAGGTACAATATTGTGTGAAGATTGTCTTAAAGGTAAGCAAACTCGTGTTTCACACAATGCAACACATCCCGATGGTCAAAAATCAGGTATAACACATTGCTTTCAATTGTTACACATGGATTTAATGGGTCCAATTGAGGTAGACAACTTGGGAGGTAAGAGATACTCTTATGTCATTGTGGATGATTTTTCTAGGTATACTTGGATATATTTTTTGAAAGAAAAATCTGAAACTTTTGATATGTTTAAAGTGTTACATGCTAGGATTATGAATTTATTTTCCTCACCTATTTTCTGTATTAGGTCCGATCACGGTAGAGAATTCGAGAAGAATTCTTTCTCTAACTTTTGTGAAAAGAAAGAAATTTTAAAAAAAATTTCAGCTCCCAAAACTCCACAGCAAAATGGAATAGCTGAACGGAAAAATAGAACCTTGCAAGAAATGGCAAGAGTTATGCTAAGTTCAAAAAGTCTTTCTGAAATGTTTTGGGCTGAAGCATTAAACACTGCATGTCACATTTCAAATAGAGTATACTTAAGGTCAGGAACCTCAATGACTCCATATGAAATCCTGAATAGGAAGAAGCTTAACTTAGCTTATTTTCATATATTTGGTTGTATTTGTTATATCTTGAATGACAGAGATCAACTGAATAAATTTGATTCCAAAAGTGATAAGGGAGTGTTTCTTGGTTATTCTCAAAACAGTCATGCTTATAGAGTCTATAATTTGAGATTAAAGACTGTCCAAGAAACATTAACGTTGTTTTTGATGATTTTCTTAATATTGCAGGCAAGGAAGATGATAGCAAAATACTGGACATAGTTGAGAAAATTGAAGAAACAACAGAGATAGATGTTGTCCAAAATGTTGAGGCAACATCTGCTCTAACACCTGCCCCTGGAATTTCAGAAGAGTCCAGTGATCAAGAAATTGAACAGCAGCAAACTGTGCTCGATCCAGTAAGAAGGGATCCTCCCTTAAGGATAAGGAATGTTCATCCAAGCTCACAAGTTATAGGACAAGTAAATGAAGGTATTAGAACCCGAGGTAAAAGGAAAAATTATTGAGAGATGGTAAGTCATGTCTGTATGTCAACAGTATTCTCCGAGGTAAAATTTACTTGCTTTGTGTGTAACTTTGAACCTAAGAATGCTAATGCAGCTTTAAAGGATAATTTTTGGATAATGGCTATGCAAGAAGAGTTAGAATAATTTGCCAAAAATAATGTTTGGTCCCTTGTTCCTAGACCTTCAAATACAAATGTAATAGGAACTAAGTGGATTTTTAAAAACAAAACTGATGAAAATGGCATTTTTGTTTGAAACAAAGCTAGGCTAGTAGCTCAAGGCTATACACAAGTTGAAGGGGTTAACTGTGATGAAACCTTTGCACCTGTAGCTAGAATTAAGTCTATAAGGCTTTTACTTGCAATTGCATGTTATCTGAAACTTACCTTACATCAAATGGATGTTAAAGCCACATTCTTGAAAGGTTACTTGGATGAAGAGATTTAGTTTGAACAACCAAAAGGGTTTGAAGATCCTTTTAACCCGAATCATGTTTATAAGCTTGATAAAGCTCTTTATGGCTTGAAACAAGCTCCTAGAGCATGGTATACAAGGTTAACTGATTTTTTACTTCAATTTGGATTCATTAGAGGTGAGGCTGATCGTACTCTTTTTATCAAAAAATCGAGGACTGATACATGTATAACTCAAATTTATGTCGATGACATTGTCTTTGGTGCTACATCAAAAATAATATTAAATAATTTTGTTGATGCTATGTCCTCTACTTTTGAGATTAGTATGATAGGTGAACTGACTTTCTTTTTAGGTTACAAGTGAAACAAAAGGACGATGGAATGTTTATTACTCAAAACAAATATACCAGAAGCATAATCAAGAAATATGGATTTGAGAATGCTAAGCATATAAGAACTCTAATGAGTTCTTCTCAAAAGATATGCTCAGAAAGTATGGGAGAAAATGTTGATCCTACCCTATACAGGTCTATGATTGGTAGTTTGTTTTATCTTTCTTCTAATCATCCTGACAGTGTGTGTGTGTGCTTGTTACCAAGCTAGCCCTAAAGAAGCACATTTAAGGATGGTAAAATGCATACTTAAATATATAGCTGGTACACCAGATTTAGGTCTTTGATACACGAAGGATACTAATACCAATTTTTTTGGTTTTAGTGATTCTGATTGGGCCAGAGATCTTGATGGTAGAAAAAGTACTAGTGGAGGGTATTTTTACTTGGGTAACAATATGGTTTCATGGTATAGTCGCAAGCAAACTTGCGTGTCACTCTCTACCGCCGAATCTGAATATGTAGCGGCTGGGAGTTGTTGTGCTCAATTAATTTGGTTAAAACACATGCTTGATGACTATGGTTTGCACACTAGCACGTTAGTCATGTTTTGTGACAATTTGAGTGCCATTAACATTTCTAAAAATCCTGTTCAGCATTCTAGAACAAAACATATCGACATTCGGCATCATTTTCTTAGGGATATTATTGAAAAAGAACTCATTCATTTAGAGTATGTGGAAACAAATAATCAACTTACTGACATCTTTACTAAAGCTCTAAATAATGAGAGATTTTTCAGTCTTAAAAACTCCCTCGGTCTGTGCATCATGTAGAAGTGTTGTTGGGGATGTTGCCACATTCTGGGCAATATCTGCGTCTGCATCCTTGTCTTCATCTGATTGTTTTTCTTTCTTGCATTTACACGTGCTATTGTGATGTTATCTTCTTCAGCTATATTATACTATATGTTAATTAGACAGCTCTTAATCATTCAAAAGCCTCTTTTATTCCTCTTTTTATTTAAGAACAACGAAGCTGAGGTACACGGGGTTCACTACCATGTTGTATTTAGTTGTGACCTACTTGTCCATAATGACGGGAAAGCTGAGATGTACGGGGTTCGCTAACACGATACATTTAATGTGTCTGACTCATGTATAATTGCTTAAAGAGATAAGATGAGAAAGCTGGGGTACATAGGGTTCGTTACCACATTGTATTCAGTTGTGACTGTACTCATCCTAAAAGAATTTCACATGCTTAAAGATAGAGAAGTTGGGGTACACATGGCTTACAACCATGTAGTATTCAGGTGTACTGTATCTATCTATGCTATTTAATTAAGAATGAGAAAGCTGGAACACACAAGGCTCAAAACCATGATGTGTTCAAATGTGTCTGTACCTATCTCTAATAAGTTTTATTTGAGGAATTTTTCGTGGGCTATTTTTCATTATAAGAGCTTATAATTAATATAGTGTATAAATTGGCTGATTTTTATAGATTTCATCATATCTGTAACGTGTTATATTTGTTTGAGTCTGCATAATCTTTGTGGTTGTTTTCTAATTTGTTGCATATTTTTAAGGGGAGTTGTTAGGTCTTATTTTTGATATGCTTTGATCCATATTTTATCCCAGGTTTAACACTTATATGCCAAATCTTTTTGAAAACTCATAAATCTTTCATCTTTCAAAAAGATTTGGTAATTTAGCTATTTATCTGTTTGCCAAAACTGTCACTCTTTGGGGTACTACAGCTGGTATGCTAGATGTTGTCCATTCTGTTGGCAACATTCTAAATTCTGTGTTTACTCCTTAATTTTTGAGATCACATGTCTCAATGCTCAAATCAAGGAGTTGATAACCTTAAGGGATGTATTTCAGAATCTTCTTTCTTCACAAAAGAGGGGAGAAGCAAATCAAGGTGATTAAGGTGGTGATGAGGGGGAGGATAATGAAGATGAAGAGGATGTTGAAGGATTGGCTACTGCTGCAGAATTGGCTGATTTAAGCAATGTTGCAAGCACTTCTGGATCAAGGCTTGGTGATGAAGAGGACTGATTTGTTGCTGATGTACTGCTGACTTGCTGAGCTGTTGCTGCTGAATTGCTGTTGCTGATGTTTAATGTTTTTAGAGTTCAAACTTTTATTGATTTCAAACTTGATTTGAATATTTGTTTGACTTAAGATCTTGTGACATTGATTTCAGTTTTGTAATTTTGCAGAATGAGTTAGTTATTTTTGCTTGTTTGATGTGATCAAAGAAATTTGTTACCTTAGCCTATTTTTAATCATTTGTGCTTTTGTATATTTTTTGGACTTACAAATGCTGATTTTCATAGGTTTTGTGAAGAAAGACAAAAAAGTGGGAGATTGTTAGATGGACTTTGGTTGACTACATAGTCAACATTTTTAATTAACAAATTTTGTTAATTATGTTTTTTTCCAGAATCAAATGTTGGTTGGAATGTTGCTCAACATCTGTGGTAACATTCTTATCTGTTTTGTCTTCCTTCACAATTCTTCACGTGTTTTGCATTTGTATCGTGTTTATACTATTTTACAGATTATAGACTGAGTAAACGAAGAGTTGGACTAAGTCAAAAGAACAAGCAACAGAATTGTAACTAACTTGAGATAAAAGCTCAAGGAAGTGCATGAGTGGACCATGTCAACTATGCTGGAACAATTAAGTAACTACCT
This sequence comes from Scutellaria barbata, assembly GCA_028654395.1. NCBI lineage: Eukaryota > Viridiplantae > Streptophyta > Magnoliopsida > Lamiales > Lamiaceae > Scutellaria > Scutellaria barbata. The sequence continues at coordinate 12,860,076 of CM053655.1, forward strand.
GGAGGAATATGCTCGTGCATGTTACAAGATCTTATTGAGCAAGGATCCACGTTTTTGTGAGGCTACATTTTAGGAAAAGTAGTTTTGGTAGTTGTCTTGAAAGGAGTCTATAAATAGGAGAGTTATTTTATCTTATAACTCATCCTTGGAGTCTCAACGTGCATACAATATTCTTAGTATCCAAGAATCCTTCCAAGATTGGTTTGTGTGAGCTGAGCGACCTTGTATACTCAAAAGAGTTTTCCATTTGATCTTTACGATCTTTTGTGAGTTCTAGTTTTGTAGGTTTTTCCTATTTTTATGAACTCACTTGTATTCACTTTTATTTGTGAATAAAATTTTACCTAAGGCATCTCAAGATATATATTTATATATATCTTGAAAAGTTACATTTTTGAGTACTTTTTAAAGTGAGTGTTGCGTCAAGTGTTGTGACAACATCTTTCGTATCATCTATCACTGTTCACTTACTTTTATTTTAAACCAGATCCCACTTTCCAACAACCTTGAGAAAATAATGAGTAGAATATGTGATATATATACAACTCTAAAATGTACTTATAAGGAAGATATAAACAATCCATATCTACAAGAAAATACTAGAAAATTAACCCATAAATCGAGTAATAAGATATTCATAATTGATAATAGGTATTTTTATTCAATATATACATCAAAAAATGAAAAATACCCATCTTATAAGAAAAAATGATATTTACCCAAAATAAAGAAAGAATACCCAAAGGACCCCTCAAGAATATCCAATCTGATTTTGCTATTTCCAATCCATGGTTTTTACTATTTCCACTCCAATTTATTTCAAATTGAATTTAATTCCTAGTTATATATTTATTGAGATCCGATGCGTCGAAATGGTATCAAAGCAGGTTTATTGAAGAAATAATTTAAATTATATTTATAATATTGATTTTTCATATGCCTATTGGAAGAGAAAATCAAGAAAAATATGTATCTGAAATGATTTTTGAGAAAACACAAGTGCAGGACTATCTAATGTCGTCCAACAAGAATTGGAATATAATTGTTTCAGACACATTTAAGATCTCACAAGATCTTAGGGAGATCCAGAAGACTATCCAATTCTATGGCAGTTAGACGGAGAAAATGTTCCGATCTCTATCCGAGATCCAACAAAAATTTTTAGATTTGAAAAAAGAAATAACACATCTAAAAGGAAGGTTACCAAAGGGAACAAGTAGATCCATGAACGAACGTTTCAAAGATATGTTCGAAGATCGACCTACCATTCCTAAAAAAAAAAGGCTACAAAAGTTCTGCAATCTAAAAACTACGAGGAACTCTTGATCGACATCATCCGAAAGGTCTGATGGAAGCAACAAGAGTTGATATCTCAGAATTAACCAAATTACTTTCCAATTTAGGAATTGTGGATCTAGTTAATCTCAAGATGAATGCACATATTCCTTAACAAGAAAAATGTAGTACAAGTTTAGCAACAACCGTTCCCTAACAACTATGGAGGTCGGATCAAGACGAGCATAATACATTTGTGGCTCATCGAAGGAGATAACCAAGATAGATTAAGACACCAGCTAACAATCCTTGGGCAAAAATCATGTTAGAGCCAACACATCCATAAGGGTTAATGCTCACAACCGACATCATCGATTTCAAAAACATGGAGAAATTAATCAATGAATGGATGGCATCTTTAAAGATTGCTTCATTAACGCCAGCCATTGATAAAAATCAATTTACCAAACTTATTGAAAATAGTTTGGAAGGTTCAGCAAGAAAAGCATGGGAATGAACAGATTCCCATGCAAAAGAAAAATTTGGAAAATTGGATCTAAAGATAATATTTATGAAATTATCGACAAGGTCGGTGACTTGCTCAAAGTATACTTCATAGTAGATGGATACTTTGATGAAAGAAATGAAGAAAAAAATCGAGAATATACACAGGCTTTGTATGCTTTCGAATTATGAAGTATATGTGCGGCTGATGAATATATATAATACTTCCACAAATACTACTTCCAAACATAGATACCATTGAATGTTGCTGCAGAGATGTTCTTTGCAAAGATATGTAGCCCATGGAGAGAGATGTATATACAAACATATAAGTTACCTTTAGGAAGGGTTGATTCAGTGACTAGAAGGATGTGTTTTTCTAAAGACAACATAAGAGAGTGGTGTCAACAAGCGACACTACAGAAGAACAAGAAAAAACTAAGAGGACAGATAAAAAGAACTCCTCTTTGTTGCAAAAATAATGATTTTTCAAGTATCATTGGAGAACCAAGTCGTGAGAGATATGGCGAAAGAAAGAAACACTTAAGAAATGTGTTTCGATCTAAGTCAGGAGGATCACAGAGAAGGCCTTCCAACCAAGGAAGATTATAGTGGTCCAAATCAAAGGCTAGATCTTACAAATCTGGTTAGAAGTCTGGACCTTTTAGGTTTTCTTCACAAGGACCTAGATCCACAGGGAAGTGAACAGGAAGAACACCAATAAGGAGAACTTTCGAACGAGCTCACACTCGTACAAATGAAAGTTTCAAAGCTTGCAACTGCTAGACGTGCAGTACGAAAGGTCATATTTTGCCACACTGCCCACAAAAGCAAGGTGAAGTCCGTTCGTTCAAGCCAACAGCCGATATTCTAGATGCGGGGTTTTACGGTGATCTGGTACCAATTTACCAGTTTGAGGACATTTTTTCAGAAGAAAGCATCTATCAAAAAGAGTTTGAATCAGATTTAGATGACTTATGTGGATCATCTACAGAATCAGATGAGTAGCTGTGGCGAGCAGGAAGATAGACTCCAAACACCGGATAGTCTATCAGGATTCTTTTCATGAATAACCATCTCAAATAAAATGATGAAAAGAATTATGCGACAAGATTCGACACTAAGTCCATACGACGGCTTTAGGATTAGAACTCTTAGCCGGTTCTATAACTAGATCGAACTAAGACAGCACAAGCACAACATCATCTATCGGGTGAACTCAGGTGAGTTTTTGATTCCAATGGAATTAACCGATAATAGAGTTGATATGCAGTTTATTCAAAAAGAAGAAATTCTTGAGAAATTGAGCCGTATCAAAGAAGAAATAGTGGTTACTATAAAATAGATTCATATCGGAACCATTGAAGTAGTAATTAAAGCTATCTTCAAAGAAGATATTGATTCAAAAATCCATTTGTTAGTAATGGATAGACATATCAATAAATTGAGAGATGGTTGTCTTGGTACAATGGTAGGAAATTTATATGCTGGAAAACTTATATTTGACATACATCCTAGGATTGCATATAACCTAGCAGACCAAAATTTTGGTAAAGTCTTAACCCTTCATCAGTACTTTAAGAGATCTGATTTAATGAATGAAGGTAATAGACCATATTCTATCACGTATAGAATTACATAGGTACTTTCAAATACACATCATTTAGATATGTTTCTTAGGAAATAGTATATAGAAATTCCTAAAATTTTCAAGGAATTTGCCCAAGTAATGACACCAGACCCAATCCAGATACACAGGATAGGTGGTAATTTGTTAATTAAAGATCATTCGATTTTAAATAAATCATTAAGGTTTGATTCTGAGATTAGTAATAGGATGTCATTTTCCGAAGACAGGATTCTAAGTCTAAGTGGAAAAGAACCAATTGAGGATTTTAATCCACAAAAAATTAGGGTAAGTAATGTAAAAATGAATTGTCTTGAGGGTTGGAAAGAAATCCATATTGTTTTTGATATATTTGAAACTAATAATTTATTTCCTTGTGATAACATATATCATTTACAACAATCGAGTGTTAGTAGATATGAATGCACATTAGAAATAGCAGGCTATGAAGTATATGTTACAAGAATTGCAGGTAGAACTAAAGGTTCTATGACCCTTGGTCTAAATTTTCTTAAGGAACATAAACCATGGGGAAGAAATGGAAAATGGATGGTGTTCAGTCTCGATGGCCTGACATCGGATAAGGGTGGAATGAGTATCCCATTTTCCATAAAAATATGTCAGGTTTGCATATAGAGGAAGAGATTTCAAATCTCTTAAAACAATAAGATGATCTGTTAGATACTTTAAGAGATTTACGTAATCAAGGTCTACCTCATCATACAAGAATGCAAGAAGTTATGTTTAAGTATAATCAATTAAGCTTAAGGATAAATCTGCTAGAATCTTGGAAAAATAATAAAAATTATCCACAAGATTCTGAATGACAAGTGTTTTCTTTACATACATATCCGTCGGGATATTGTATGAACAATACAAGTCTGAGTACTTTGCAGCTTATATTGATTTAAGTTTAGGCATTTGTATAGCAAAGCCAGGATTTTTTCCCAAGGAATCTGTGGAAACTCTACCTCTTATTGCAGGAAGGGATTTCTCCCAAAAAATCCTAATACTCAATAAGGTTATTCCAGAATCACGAATAATGATCGGAGGCGCATTGGTACCCCTTGGTACATGTTGGTCCCAAGTGGTATCCGAGGTTCAGAGGGGGGTGAATAAACTTTGGTCGATTTTGCAAATCTTTCGAAAAACTTACTGTTCTGCAAGTTACTTGAACTTGCAGTGCTAGACAGTTACTGCTTACAGCACTAGGATGCAGTGTTGCACGCTTTAACTAGAGTTTATACGCAGCGGAAAAATACATTTTATAACACAAGGCTGGTTTTCTCAAATATGATCTTTTTCAAAATGTTTTATGCTTATGATAGAGATAGATAAATGAAATAAAGCACATATAAGAAAACTATAAAACACTTATGGCTTATAGTGGTTCGAAGGTGGTGTAATCCTTCTATGTCCACTCTATTGCTACTTCGAGCAGGAACTTTGTTAAGCAAGATTGGTTTACAGGACTTTCCTAACAATCTATCAACTTTACAAAGCTAACACCTACTAGAGTCCAGCGTACACATAGCAACTGCAAACTCTAAAGGCTAACCCATACAGGATTCCAACTCTCGCACAAGGAAGCTACCTAACTCTAGACAACTGTACAAACAACAAGGATCTCTCCTATCAACTGTTCGACACTTAAAACAACCCAAGCACATAGCAACAAAGTTAAAAAGTATATGGTTTGTTCTTCAACTGGTGCGGTGAAGTGAGCTTCTAAATCGTTCGAAGGATCTTTCAGCTTTGAGTTTGCTTCACTTCACAGAGGCTGAGTGATTGAAACTGAGAGTAGACGTGAAAGAGTGTAACTTGAATGCTTGAGAGTTTTTGTACAAATGTTTCAGTAGTCAGCTTCAGGGTTGCTCATCCTCTATTTATACTTGTATGAGAAGATATCTGTTAAAGGAGATATCTCTCTTTTGAATTTTGAGTACTTGATCAAAGACATGGCTCACATTTAATGCGACTTGACTTTCTCTTTTGGAGCATTTAATGTGGCAGTTGCGGCTAGCAGCTTTCCGCAGCGCATCAGTCCACGTGGCATCTTTGTATTGGCTCCGTGTCTGCAACTTTGATCTTTTCTGGAATGGCTCTATTTATTCTTGCTTAGATCTTTGTTCCTCGTACTGCATTTATCATTTCTCGGATTGCAGGATACTTCTTTGTTTGTTATTGGTGCTGCTTGAGCAGTGAACTTGGTGCTGTGTCCTAGGTCTGTTTGCAGCTGATACTCCTTTGCAGCGTTGCTGTAACTTAGACCTGCTTGCAGTATCTTCGTACAGTACTGCTGTATCATTTGCTTGCAGTACTCCTGTATCCTTTTATTGTAGCGATGCTGCACGTCGTTCTTTCTTACTTAGCTGCAGTGCTGTAACTGCTTTCCTACAGCGATGTTGTATCTGCTTTCTTGCAGCAGCTTCTTTTTGAAATTCTCGATGCAGCTTTGTAACTTATGAAAACCTCCATCTTTCAACACCTATATCTAGACTCAAATCTAGTCTATGATTTCACTTAAACGTCGTGAAAAATGGGGTACACAAAACTTCCTATAACATATATGTTTTGTCTCATCAAAATCTAAACATTGAAATCCCAACAATTTCCCCCTTTTTGATGATAACAAAACATTTACATTATTTCGTTCATGAAGAGAGTTTTCATTTTTTTTTCATACTATCAATTTTCATCCGGATTACATACTTGATATGCTTTGATAAAATAAAGTCTAATCATGGATTCATCAGAGATGTATCATACTATTCCTTCATCACATATCTTCAGGAATACCCAAAAGCATGCAAGAGTTCATAATTGATGAACTTGACCAAAAACAGAAAACTAAAAATTTCTTCATTAACTGAAAGAAATTTTACAAGAGATAGATATACAATCAGAGAGTACAAAAGAGCATGCATATAAAGCTACTAAAACATGGACCTTTGTGATGACGGTACTTCAGGTCTTCTTTCAGTATCCATTCTTTCCTGCTCAACTCTTTGTCTTGATCCCTTCCACCAATCTCAAATGGATTCGTGATAGGATTCTTCAAGTATCTGCTGGAACTTCGGAATCTGAATCCATCTTAGCCAAAAGCCCTCACAGAAAGGCACTTCCTCCCTTGCTTCACTAGGTTGATGTATTAATTTTGAATTTCTCTTCATATCTCTCTTCCTCTCTTAGATTGATGAGAAAAATGAGGTGCTGCATCCTTGCTTGCAGCACTGCTGTATGCAGTGACTGCTGCTGATCTGCTTCCAGCAGCTGCACCAGCTCCTCCAACTCTACCTTCATCATCTCTTCTCCAGCGCTTTGGAGAGGGAATGTCAGCAGCAGCAGATGATCTAGACCTCTTCGTTCTCCTGTTGAGAGGTTGCTGGTCATTATCTTCTTCTTTTTCATTAGCTTCCTCTTAGCTTATGTATCTATCAGTAAACCCTTCCCCTTTTTTGACATCATCAAAAGCTAGGGACGGAGCAGGGACAACTGGGACCACCTTGGAGCGTGGTCTTCTTGTTGGAACCGGGGCTTTCTTGGATCCTTGGGCATGCTGAGGGAACGTGTTCACCATGATATTCCTAAGCTCTCCAACTATCATCTCCAAGTTCCCCAAACGGTAGGCGACACTTCTGGTTCTTCTGGATTGATCAGCAACTTGTTCCAGAAGTGTTTCCAGCACAATGGAGTGAGAGTTCAGCCTGTCAATCAATTCAGCAACTGATCTCCTGCATAGTTAGATCTCAATGCGACTAGCTTCAGCATCTCTCTTCAGTTCTCTCTTCATTCTCGCTCGATCTCGAAGCAGCCTATAGGTTGACTCATTTAAGTTACTTCTGATCATTTTAGGCAGTATTTCGAGATCTTTTTTGAAACCAGTCATGGTTTCAGCGTGGAATTAGGTGCCGACCCTCATGCTACTCTGCATGTTAGACTCATGCTCCTGGAGAGCATGCAACAGATGTCTAATAGCAGCTATAACCTTGCCATTCGATTCGTTAGGGGTTAGTCCCGAATTCCTTCTTGTTGAGGCGATAGACGATGCAGCGTAGGGATAACAACTTAAAGACTTGGTGTTGCATCCTGCCTTAGTGCCTCTGTTTCAACCTCATCCTCATGCTGGCTAGATTGGGAACTGGTAAAGCTTGAGGATGGGTGTTCTTCATCCGTTGCCTCATCTTCATCAGATGATGTGGGTACTGGTACTGTCCCGCTACCTTTCGATCCGTATGCAGCTCTGTTGCGTTCTTCTATCATTTTGATGAATTTGGCAGATGCAACTTCAGCGTCCTCAGTAACCTCTGCTGCTGTAACCTGGGAAGGTTCTTTGGAGCATGCAGCAGCTGCAGCATCAACCTCCTGCTGAGGTGTCTCTAGCTGCACAAGGGTTACCTCTGCTTCTCCCTCAACATCCTCTGAGGGTACTGTCTCAATAGCCTCCTCTGTAGAGATTTTCTCTTCCTCATGGAGTGTTATCTGAACAACAGCCTCACCTTAGGTCTTCTGCAAGGACCCTGAATCCTTGACCGGTCCTATAACTTCGACAGCTTCTGCTGCAGGTTGGTTTCTTGCAGCTTCCACTGTATGCAGCATTGAAAGTTCCACAGATGCAAGAATCTCAGCATCCACCCTGCTTGATTCCTCTGCAGCTTTTGCAAGGGTGGCTACCTGCTGTACTGCTGTCTCTGCCAGTACAAAGAGTTTAGCCTCTGCAACTCCTCTGTGGTTGCATCATCGGCGATCTCAGCAATGTTAGAGATCACATCTCTGATGATGGCGGTTGGTTCCCGTTTAAATCACCGTAATCCACTAGTTAAGACTCCTCCTCCTCCTCCTCCAAAGGATCAAGAGAGACTATGCTGGAGAGGCCTTCAATCACTTGCTCGTATGCAGGGGAGTTTGCATTATGATGGCTTAAACTTCCTTCTCCCCGTATCCTCCTAAGAGTGTGCTGCAACCTTGTTTCCTTCACACTTGCTTGCAGCGCCTATTGCAACATAGCTTCCTCAGCCTACTCCACTCCCAGGGTGTCGACTTGCTCCTGAGCAAATGCGACGTCATTATCCCTTTTGACAGCCTCCGCAGCTGGGGCTAGGAAAACTTGGACGTCTTCCAATGCTGCTCTCATCGGCAACTCTGCAGAGTGAGATTCTGCAAGAGCTTTTCCCTTCCTTTTGTCCTTTGCTCCCTGAGCAGCAGTGCTTACAGATCGATCTTGCACCATTGCTGTATACTCAGGTTGCAGGAGCGCTAGAATATCCTTTGAGTTGTCCCACTCTAAGACTGTTTGCTCCACTGTCAGGAAATACTTCCACTTCAACAAGATTTCCCCCGTAGACAGTCTCATCTCCCTCCAAAGATTATACTGCAGCTCCATATTTTTAGCCGTTGGGAGGGTAGGATCAAGCACTGATGAAGCAGCTTCATGATCGCACGAAGAGGCTAATTCAGTAGCCCCTTGTAGACGAGCTTCTTCATCGGGTTGTATCCTCTGGAGCTCATCTACTGCAACCAAGCTTGTAGTAGAGAGTTGGGAATCAACAGTTGAGGCCGTTTTCTTTTTACAGTGTGGGTACTCTTGGCCAGGGGTGCGTCGTCATCAGAGGAAGAGGACTTAGGTTCAGGTTCAGTCCCCCTTGGTGTCCTCTTGATGGCGGGAAGAGGACTTCCATCATCATTGTCATTATCTTCACCCCCGCTGCCTACAGCTGCATCTTGTAGAGCCAGGGTTGCATTCTTTTTATCTTTGGATTTCTTCCTTGCAATCCCAGCTCCTGCTGCCTTCAATTGGGTCTTACCCTTTTTCTTCTCTCCGAGATACTGCCCAATGGGAATAGGGATGGGAATTGCAAGCTGAAGACTAAGCTTGCAGAGTAGGGAGCAGATGGTGATGCCATAGCTTCTTCTCACCGTGATTTTCTCTACTTCCTCCCATATTCTCTTCAAGATGAACCTGACCCAATTCATCTTTGCTCCGGCCATGATGACAGATATGATCCGAAATCAAAGATCTGTGAGTTTGTTGTAACTTCCCATCCTGCATTCGACGGAGTACGCACAGATATCATGGAGCAGCTCGAACTCCGATTTGAAGAGCTTCTTTGGGGCACTTCTCTTTATGTCAGTCTCTGCATCTCGGGTGCGGAAGAGATCCCACATCTCTTGCATGTTTTCCTCCCCGTAGGTCACCAACTGACCAGGGGTCAGGCCTTCAGCAGAAATACTGAAGGTAGAGGCAACGTCTCTTGAGGTCAGAGACCGTTCCTCCTCATCTGCATCCATGTTGAACAGGATGCAGTCCCGTCTCGCCTCCTTTATCCTAGCAAAGACATAGAACCTTTGGACAGTGGCTCTCAGCCTTAGAATCCGGGTTTGTTCTAGTGCGTCGAAGATCCTGCATTATCGTAGAGACCGGAGTTGTAGACGCTCTCCTAGTTCACTAGACGTCCTTCTAGAACTATGGTTTTTCTGGCCGTCATTAATGATCTGTGATAGAGATTGAAGGTTTTGAAGGTTTTGGACTTAGACAAAATTTCATGAGAAATGAAACTTCTCTTTTGGGATGATGGAGAAAATAAATTTGAATAATGAGCGGTTATGGGGTTATGGAGGATCTTAAGGGACGTGTAGTAAGATCAATGGTTGAGATTAAACGATGGAAATTGATCTTACGGTCCTTAGAAAAAGACAGAGGGATCAAATCGTCAATAATCATTACTAGGCGCGTGGGCTTCTGACCGCACCTCTTCGGTTTCTGACACGTACAGACATGTATTAAATGCTGAAAGATATGCGATTTGCCACCTAATTTAATGTCTTTTTAAGGTTGCAGCAACTTGGGTACGAGGTTGCAGAGTAATAAATACTCTTTGAAATAAATGCTGTAACCAGGTGCTGCGTACTCTCCCATTTACTGCTGTACTGTAAGAATAAAAGATGCAGCACTGTTTGAACCCAGCGCTGTATGAAGACGCAACTTACATACTATACTTACTGCTTTTTGTAAGCATGCAGAGATTCCCCCTGGGCTTCTGCATCATCTTTTTCAACTCATAATTTTAGAATTCCCAGCTCGTTTCTAAGCATAGAAAACCTCGATTCACTCAATGGTTTAATGAATATATCTGCAAGCTGGAGATCTATATGAACTTTCTCAAGCACAACATCTTTCTTCTCTACATGATCTCTTATAAAGTGATGTCGTATGCCGATGTGCTTTGTTCTTGAGTGAAATACAGGATTATAGGTAATTGTAATTGTACTTCTATTGTCATAGAAAATCAGAGTCTCTTTTTCTTCAATCCCATAATCTCTTAGTTACTGCTGTATCCAGAGAATTTGAGCATAGCAACTTCTTGCTGCAACATATTCTACTTCAGCTGAAGATGTTGCAATCGATATTTGCTTCCTGCAGAACCATGAAACAAGTCTATTTCCCAGAAATTGACAAGTCCCACTGGTGCTTTTTGAGTCAGAGTAGCCTTTGAGCTTGAATCCTCCTTCCTTAGGATACCATAGGCCTACTTTTTGAGTTCCTTTCAGATATTTGATAATTCTCTTAATAGCTAAAAGATGTGACTCTTTTGGTGCTGCTTGGAATCTTGCACAGACTCCTACTGCAAACATGATGTCTGGCCTGCTTGCTGTAAGATACAGCAAAGATCCAATTAGCCGTCTGTATTTTTTTTATATCTACACCTTTACCATTTTCATCTTTGTGAATGCTTGTTGATATAGACATAGGAACGGATGTTGCTGCTCCATTCTCCATACCAAATTTCTTGATAAGCTCCTTTGTATATTTGACTTGGCTGATGAAAGTTCCTGTAACCAGCTGCTTTACTTACAGCACGAGAAAAAAACTTAATTCTCCCATCATAGTCATCTCGAATTTCGACTGCATCAGGTTGGAGAACTTCTCACACAACTCTTTGTTGGTGGATCCGAAGATGATATCATTCACATATATTTGTACAAGTAGTACACTGTCTCCATCCTATATCTTGAACAAGGTCTTGTCGACTGTTCCTTTTTTTGAAGCCACTTTCCAGCAGATAAAGGGATAAGGTGTCATACCAAGCTCTTGGTGTTTGCTTAAGTCAATACAGGGCCTTATATAACCTAAACATCTTTTCTTCTACTTGATCTTCAAAACCTGGAGGTTGTTCAACATACACTTCATTTATAAGAAAACCATTCAGGAATGCACTCTTCACATCCATTTGATAGATATTAAAATTCATGTGAGCTGCCAGAAAAATCCTTATTGCTTCCAGCTTTGCAACTGGAGCAAAAGTCTCATCAAAATCAATTCCTTCTTCCTGGCAGTATTCCTTAGCAACAATCTTGCTTTGTTCCTCACAACAAGTTCAGATTCATCTAGCTTGTTCTTGAAGACCTATTTTGTTCCAATAACTCCTTGATGAGTTGGTCTTGCAATTATTTACCACACTTGATTTCTTTCAAATTCATTCAACTCTTCTTGCATGACCTGTACCTAATTGCTATCTTGCAGAGCTTCTTCGATATTCTTGGGCTCTGTTTGAGATATGAAACATGCAAACATTACTTCATGAGGAATGAACCTTCTTATCCTTACTCCTATGGATGTATCTCCAAAGATAAGATCCCTAGGATGATTCCTTAGCCATGTCCTGTCAGGTTCAAAGACATGTGTAGGTCTAGGTTGCTCCTCATATTGCTGTATGATTGGAGGTTCTGCTTTTGTAAGATTATCTGCTGCATCCAGAGGTGCAGCTTCTTCTTCTTTATCCTCTCCTGTATGCAGAACTCCTTCAACATATGGAACATCATTTTCTTTCCCTGGAGCTGTATCTTCAACAGGCTCTTCTAGCTTCTTGGTGTCACAGTGTGGTTCATGAAACACCACATGAATTGATTCTTCAACCACCAAGGTTCTCTTGTTGAATACTCTGAAAGCTCTACTTATAGCAGAGTATCCTAACAATACTCATTTATCTGACTTTGCATCAAAGGTTTTTAGATGCTCCTTTCCATTGTTGAGGATATAACACTTGCATCCAAAGATATGTAGATATGAAACATTTGGTGTATATCCATCCCAGACTTCATATGAAGTTTTGTCTAGATCTTTGTTGATCAAACATCTGTTCTGAGTATAGCATGCAGTATTGGTTGCTTCAGCCCAAAATCTCTTGGGTATCTCTATCTCTGCTATCATTGTCCTTGCTGCTTCATTGAGGGTTCTATTCATCTTTTCAGCTACACCATTCTGTTGAGGTGTTCTTGCAGAAGAGTATTCATGACGAATACCATTATCAGAACTGAATTTCACAATACACTTGTTTGTGAACTCAGTTCCTTTGTCTGATCTGATCTTTACAATGCTCAAGCTCTTCTCATTTTGAATCTTCTTCATGAGGTCAGGTAGCTTGTTCTGAGTCTCTGATTTCTTAGCAAGAAATATGGTCCAGATGTATCTGGAGTAGTCATCTACTACCACAAGTGTGTACTTCTTCCCATTTATGCTCATTGATTCTACTGGTCTAAAGAGGTCCATATGTAGAAGATCTAGAATCCTGTGAGATGACTTCTGCAACTTATCCTTGAATGAGTTTTTCACTTGCTTTCCTTTCTGACAAGCTCCACAAACATTTTCCTTCTTGTATGTCATATCTGGTAGTCTTCTTACGAGGTCTTTTCTTGCTAGCTTGTTTATTGTCTTGAAGTTCAAGTGACTCAGTCTCTTGTGCCATAGCCAACTCAGTTCTGGTAGATTTTTTACAATAAAGTATGTTGGTTGAATAGAAGAGTTCCAGTCAGCAAGATAGATATTTCTTCTTCTTATTCCTGTAAGCTTGACTTGATTTGATGTACTGTCCTTGATTAAGCACTTGTTGAGGTTAAATTCAACTGTGTATCCTTTGTCACAAAATTAACTAATGCTCAAAAGGTTGTATCTGAGTCCTTTCACATAGGATACATCATTGATCTTTAGAATCCCTTTGACTAGGCATCCACTTCCTTTTGTGCTTTCTTTGGAATCATCTCCAAAAATGACCTTTGGTTCTTTGCATTCTTGGAAGTCTTTTAGAGCTTCTTTACTGCCTGTCATGTGCCTTGAGCAGCCTTGGCACTGAAACCTGCAACAAATTTAATCGGATTTAGGTACCTATTTCTATAAGGGTCCTTTGGGGTTAGTTACTTTGAGAACAAACTTTCTTAACAGTCACTGTTTTGCTGTAAGATTTGTTGGTTCTCTGACTGTGTGCAGTTTTGTTTTTGAACTGCTTGTTAAAAGTGTGTGCAGAAATTATATATGTGTTACCAACACCCTTGTAGTATGGTCTTCCACCATACTTCCCTTGAGTATATCCTCTTTGAGGTTTAGACATGTAAGTCTTAGTATAGGTGGAAAAGTTTATTCTTTGCTCAAAGTCACTCGTGATCCTTTTTAACGAGTGGATCATGTTCAGCTCCTCTTTTCCAGGTATGGACATCGGTTGATAGGTTACCTCATCTTCTTCGCTGTCCTCACACTCTTTTTTCATCAGGTATATCAGCACTTCTTCATCCGAGGATGAGGTTTCAGTATCGCTGTCAGAGGATTTTGAAGCTTTCAGCATCTCCTTTGAGACTGTTGTATCCTTGGCCTTTTCCATCTCTCATATGAGAGCTCGAAGCTTGTGCCTATCCTCTCTTCTCTTTTCTCTCTCTACTCTCCCTCTCATTCTGGGTACTTGTGCACTGTTGGATGTGGATAGTTTCTTACGTAGTGTCCCTGTTTCCTGCAATTATAGCACAAGTCAACATTGCTTGTATTTGGCTGTGGAGAGGAGGACACCTGAGGAGGTGGATGACTTCTTTTAAAGTCATTCCTCTTGTTGAGGTTGGTGTTGTTGTTGTTGTTGTTGCTCTTTATGAATCTTCTAAATTTCTTTAGAAGTAGAGTCATGTCATTTTCAGCATCTTCTGCTGTAACCTCTGTTTTCTTACTACAACTAGTGGTTGCTGTATCTTTGGGTCCTCTGGCAGTTAGCGCTGTAACTTTGGAGATTGATTCTTCAGACTCCTTTCTCCGTCTATTGATGTCATACTCGAATGCCTTGAGGTTAGAGAATAGGTGGAATGTACTCATGGATTTCAAATTCATGGACACTCTCATGGTAGTGGTCTTGCTGTCCCACTCCACGGGCAGGGCTCTAAGCACTTTTATATTCTTCTCTTTTTTGAGTGTAGTGTTTGCCCAGAGTTTCTAGTTCGTTCACAATAGATGTGAATCACAAATCTAGTTGCTCAAGAGTTTCTTTATTCTTCATTTCAAAGTGCTCGAATAGTTGGGTAGCATTGGAGATCTTGTTGTCTTTAGTGATCTCTGTCCCCTCACATATTTGCTCCAACTTTTCCCATATTTCCTTAGACATTCTGCAAGTTTTGACTTTGTTGAATGTGCCTTTATCCAAGGTGATAAATAGAGCATTCTTGGCCACGTTGTCTAGGTTGGCTCTCTTCCGGTCTTCATTATTCCTTTCTTATCTAGGGTTGATCAGTAAGTTTGGTGGTGGCGGTACTCTTTCATCCATATCTCTATCGGGCACTGGATTCAATTTTGTGGGAATGATTGGTCCTTCGGTGATGACCGTCCACATCTCATCATTCATGGTTGATAGATGTGCCTGCATTCTTAGCTTTCAGTCGTCATATTCCTCTATGGAAAACATAGGTAACTTGTGATTAGAGGAATCCATGATATGCTTTGTTCTTCACTGGTGCGGTGAAGTGAGCTTCTGAATCAATTATGGATCTTTCAGCTTTGAGCTTGCTTCACTTCACAGAGGTTGAGTGACTGAAACTGAGAATAGACTTGAAATAGTGTAACCTGAATGCTTGAGAGTTTTTGCGCAAATGTTTCAGTAGTCAGCTTCAGGGTTGCTCATCCTCTATTTATACTTGTATGAGAAGATATCCGTTGAAGGAGATATCTCTCTTTTCAATTTTGAGTACTTGATCAAAGGCATGGCTCACATTTAATGTGATTTGACTTTCACTTTTGGAGCATTTAATGCTGCATTTGCGGCTAGTAGTTTTCTGCAGCGCGTTAGTCCACGTAGCATCTTTGTATTGGCTCCATGTCTGCAACTTTGATCTTTTCTGGAACGGCTCTATTTATTCTTGCTTGGATCTTTGTTCTTCGTACTGCATTTATCCTTCCTCGGATTGCAGGATACTTATATGTTTGTTATTGGCGTTATTTGACCAGTGAGCTTGGCATTGTATCGTAGGTCTGTTTGCAGCTGATACTCCTTTGCAGCGCTGCTGTAACTTAGACCTACTTGCAGTATCTTCGTACAGTACTGCTGTATCATTTGCTTGCAGTACTCCTGTATCCTTTTATTACAGCGATGCTGCACGTCGTTCTTTCTTACTTAGCTGCAGTGCTGTAACTGCTTTCTTGCAGTGATGCTATATCTGCTTTCTTGCAGCAGCTTCTTTCTGAAATTCTCGATGCAGTTTTGTAACTTATGAAAACCTCCATCTTTCAACACCTATATCTAGACTCAAATCTAGTCTATGCATTCACTTAAACATCGTGAAAAATGGGGTATACAAAACTTCCTATTACATATATGTTTTGTCTTATCAAAATCTAAACACTGAAATCCCAACAGTACAAAGTATGAATGTCACCCATCTATATTCATGATACAGGTTCTCATATTTTGTTGGGTAACAATTTTATCCAAACTTTTGCAAAATCTGTGTAAGATAACCATAAGAACCTGTTAACCTTTACTACTAACTGCGATAGTTTAATACAAGTTTTGCGACGGGAGAAAACTTTCAATAGGATAATGCTTATTATTTTCCACAGCAAACGTGGTGATAATGATTTCAAGTTAATCCATCCTAAAATGCAGGATAAAAGGAAATTTGGAGAAGCGCTTTTGTCTTATAGACAAAAGGAATTTGAGGAGGCATAGGAAGAAGTTATTCAGTTTCTAAAAAATGTCTTACAAGAAGGTCCACCTTCAATTGACATTGATGAGAAAAGTTTACTTTCCCTTGAAAATGTTAAAAAACTAATTAAAAGGAATTTCAATGAGAATTTTTTAGCCTGGTGGGACAAAGACCAGATCGAAACAACACTAAAAGTTTGGGAATAATACCGATATGAGTTGTTTCGATACAAGCCGATTTAGATGAACATGAACGATCGAAAAAATATACAAAAAATTATTAAGGAGCATATCGATCTTGATCTGATCGAGGTAGACATCTCTTCTTATGGTAGCCTTGGGTTTTTTGTAAGAAACCATGGTGAAATAAAGAGAGGTAAGGTAAGGTTAGTAATTAATTATCAAGGCATTAATAAAATTACTGAATTTGATGGTTATAACATCCCTCGTAGAGAACATTTAATTGATTGCATTGAATGGTCAAAAGTGTTTTCAAAGTTTGATTGCAAGTTTGGGTTTTACTAGATTAATTTAGAAAAAGAGTCGAGAGAATTAACTGTTTTTTCTACACCACAAGGATAGTATATCTGGAATGTACTTTCTATGGGTCATGTGAATGCACCCCAGATATATCAAAGAAAAATGGATAATCTTTTTAAAGATTATTTTGAGTTTATGTTTGTTTACATATATGACATTTTGATTACATCGAAAAATATGAAAGATCATTTAAAGCATCTTGAAATATTTTCTTGAGACATGTCATAAAGAAGGATTAGTGCTCTCTAAAAAGAAGGCAATAATCACGGTTAATATGATCGAGTTTCTCGGTGTAATTATTGACCATGCAGGTATGGAATTCTAGGAACATATTATGGAGAAAATCCACAATTTTCCAAATGTTCTTAAAGATAAGAAGCACCTTCAAAGCTTCTTAGGTGTAGTCAACTTTGCTGGTGCATTTATCAAAGATCTAGCAAAATATCGCAAGAATTTTCATCCATGTTACAAAAGGATGAGAAGACCAAATGAAAATGGGAAGACATCTATTCCTATTGTGTCTGGGAATTAAAACAAGTTTGCAGTAACCTACTGAAACTCGCAATTCCTCAAGATGAGGATCAGTTAGTAGTCTACATGAACGCTAACGATTTTAGATGGACAATAATGCTCATGAGGAAAACATCTAACGATGAAAAACTGTGTAGATATACCGGAGAATTGTTTACAGAACAACAAGCCAGAGTCTGACATATAAATGAAAAGAAATTCTTTACGGTTTGGAAGGTATTTAAAAATGGTCTTTATTCTTATTAGCAAAAGAATTTACTTTAAAGGTTGATAATACAAATGTAAAAGTTGTTTTGAAAAATAAACTTGAATCAAAGATAGAAAAAGCTCGTATTATCAAATGGCAAGTAGAATACCAATATTATTTATTTGATATTATCATTATGAAATCTAATGAGAATGTTCTTACAGAATTCCTAATAAGAGATCGACATCCTTGAAGCGGATTCCATCATGGTGAGAACAATACACCTCAGAAAAAATCTTGAGGAGCTGAATAAAGTATTTGGCTTGCTAAGGACTCGTGCCGAAGTAACTTCATATGTTCAGAAGGTGGATTTGGACGTTGTCCAAAAAGCCATACGAGCGGTGAAGATAGCACAGGCCCATTTATGGGATGAGCTAGAAAAGCCCCTTCTCAATGCGGGATGACCATCGGTGACCCAAAAGGAGATACACGAGAAAAGTTCATCAATGATGAACAAACATGGTGTTTTTATACCCAAAGCTGATCATCCTGCAGATACGTGTTTTTCATCGGACTTCCGTGAAATGGCTGATGTTGGGATTTAAATATATAGATTTTGATGAGACAAATCACATATGTAAAAGGAAGTTTAAATACCCATGTAACACCCCGTTTTCAAGAAAACCTGCATTGCATATTTTATAAAAATTTATTTAGTGTGCAATTATAAATAATTAAGTGTGAGCTCTTAAGTTATATAAAATTATGATGAACATATTACATTATGCTTAATAATTTCAAAAAATTTATGAGCTAATAGTTATTTCGAGATTTTAAAGGTTTTTGCAGGATTGCTCATGGAGGAAACCGAGCTTGATCTCAACTCACTCGTCAGACATGAATGAAAGTAAAAGATAAGATAATAAATAAGTTTAAATGCATAGATATGATCTTAAGTTTTTTCTTTATCTACTCATTTGTGTCGTAAATGCTTTTATTTTATGAAATTTTAATTATAATCTTTATATGTTATTCTATGTGATGAAACATAGATTTCTTGAACATGAATTATGCATCATTATATGTATCAAAAATATATTCTTTTACATAAGTAAATTAAATAAATAAATGATCTCTTTTGTATAAGTTATACTAATATAGCATTATTGTTATATTAATTTTTTGTACCCTTTTATGTAAGTAAATATACATATATATATTATACATATAAGAAGAAAAAAAAATAAAAAATGAAAAGGCAAAAGGAAATAAATATCTTATGCGTTATTATATTACATGAAATAGCTATTAACATGCATTATTAGTCTACAAAATAGAATCTTCGCCTACACATACCCTAAAGTCATCTCCTACTTCACCTTCTACATATTCTACTTCATATCATGCTACTTATCCATACATCCAATCAAAAGAAGCATGAGAGAAACGAGCAATATCTCTTAGAAGAAAAAAAAAACGGAAACAACAACAAAACAAAGCACTTGATCTTTTAGAGGTATTTTGCTAAACTTATCTCTACTCTTTTGTTAAATTATGATATTTCATGACTTATAGCATATATTAGAAGATCCAAATATGTTCTTTGGCATTAGGTTTAGAATTTTATGTATTTAAATTGCTTGAATATGCAAAAATAATGCATGTGTAAGAAATGAAAACTGCAGGTACATTCTGAGAAATTCGTAAGTTTATAGAAATTGTTTTTGCCTAAACCTTATGGCCGAGTTCTAATATAAGAAGTGAAGAATATATCTGTTAAATTTTAGAATATTTGGACATAAATTCGATTTACTATGGTTTTTCAAACATAGCCCTATTCTGTGACAGATTTGCTCTGTTTTTGTGTTTGAGTAAAACCTTTCCTGAGTTTTAGGCTTTGATTTTAAATGTGATATTTTAGTATGTTATAGTACAGACTCTTAAGGACATGTAGAAATTTACCTTATAAATTTTGAAACCTTTTACAATTTATGAAGATTTTTGCAAGAAAACATGTTTTCAGCATATAAGGTGCCCTGTTTGCAGCCAATTTAGAAACTTTATAACTAATTATGTAAACCTTAGTTTTAGTTGATATTTTTATATGTTATACTTCAACACGTGTTTTAAATTCTGTGAAAATATAAAATTATTTTATGTATCCTATAAAATTTGATAAATTTTTCAATATAGACTGATTTTGAGTTGAAATTGTAGTAAAAAAGTAGTATATAGAATTAATTTTATTTATATATGTACATGGTGAAATTTTTTGAAATTTTAGAATATGATATCTAACACTATTATGTGACCATTTAAATATTCTTGTGATTTTTGGGATCACCTATGAATTATTAAAATTGTTGTGGCTTTAGGTGTCATTTTATGCCTAGAATCACTAATTTAAATGTCTAAAATTTTATATCACAAGTATGATATTTTACTCCATATGTTATTTTTGCTTAAATGTTTTAGTTATGATATGATCATGTTCAGAATTTCATATAAAAATCAAGTATGTATTACATGAAGTATGGTTAATATATTTATATGCTTGAATAAAGTGTATAAAATCAAGTTAATATATATGTTTTTAGAATGATTTATTTTTCTTAAGTTACTAAATGGCTATGCTTTAGGTTATGATAACCTAAATATAAGTTACAAGCGAGTGTGTATACAATATAATTGTCTAAACAGTTAAGTGTATCGAGTGCAGTTGAGACGGTCAGTGAATCTAGAAGCAATCCTTACACCCTCAGCTTTCAAATGGGTAACTTCTACACTTTACTATGTGTTGATAATTAAATTAAATAGTTATGTATAAAATCTATGGCTGAAGCTCTGTAGCTATAACCAATAGTTGGTTTACTATCGAGCGACGACCATACGGGCGAAAATGTCTGGTCTATGAAAGTAAGATTTAGTGGGCGAGCGACTAATGGTCTAGGGTGAGCGTGCCCGAAGGATATGTAATATGTGCTAATTAATTTAATTGCTTCAGTATATATTAGAGAGTACAGTTATCCCACTGGGATCTCTCTCCGGAGGTGTCTCATGATGCTGCTTTTATATTTTCAGGCTCGACAGATGATGACGTAGACGTGTAGCAGGCTGAGCCGACTTCTCACTGTATCTATAAAATTGTACTAGAATAATGTTATCTTTTAAGAACAATAAGTTGTTAAATATGTATAGTATGATAAACTATGACCCTAGATTTGTATCTTGTCATGTATATATGTTTGTTGTGTAATTTCGTATAGGCTTTTGGTATGAACATTTTACCTAGAAATGTGGGTAAGACACGAACTAGTTTTGGATATATATATATATATATATATATATATATAGTTTTCGTGTCTTCATTTTAAGCCTTCCGCTGTATATTAGAAAGTAATTATAATTCCTTTAATTTCTAAATAAGTAAAGGGTGGCGACCTATTTCCAATTAAAAGGGGAATGGGGCGTTACAATCCCATTTTTCACAATGTTTAAGTGAAACTATGGACTAGGATTGAGTCTATAGTTATAGGTTCTGAAAGATGGAGGAGCTCATCAAGGTCGTGCTGCATCAAGAAAATGAAAGTATGAAGATACTGCAAGAAGTTGATGCAGTAATACAGTAAGTAAGAAAGAACGTCAAGCATCGCTACAGGAAGAAGATGCTGGATGCAGGAAGAAGTTACTGCAAAGCAGCTGTAAGAAGGAAGTCAAATATGCTGTAGAAAGTAGTTGCAGTAATGCTTCAAAAAGAAAATACAGCTCCACTGCAAGTAAAAGATACAACGGTACTATATGGAAAGAGTTGCTGCAAGTAGATCAAGGATACAAAGTAGAAGCTATGACTTGCTGTATACTCAACAAACCTCATCTATGTCGAATATAAACAACATCCTACAATCTGAGGAAGGATAAATGCAGTATGAGTAATGAAGAATGAAGCAAGTATAATTAGAGCCATTCAAGAGAAGATCAAAGTTGCAGACACAGAGCCAATACAAAAATGACACGTGGCCAGACAGGCTGTAGAAAGCTGTGAGCCGCAACCACCACATTAAATGCTTTGAGAAGAGAAGTCAAGGTGCATTAAATACAAGCCATGCTTTTGATCAGTAGCCAAATTCAAATGAGAGATATCACCTTGAACGAATATCTTTCTATAAGTATAAATAGGGGTCGATCAACACTGAAGCTGACGATTGAAAATTGAACAACTAAAACATTCTATGCTAAAACGAGCTCAAGTATCCAAAGCTAGATTCTCAAGTACTTTACTGTTTCAATCACTCGACCTAAAGTGAAGTGAAGGAGTTCAACTTGATAGATTCGAAGAAGGATTCAAAAGCTCACTTCACCGCACCAGTTGAAGAACAAACTATATATACTTTAACCTTATTGATATGTGCTAGGTTGTTTTAAGTGTCGAACAGTTGATAGGATTTATCCTTGCTGTTTGTATACACTACGACAAAAAAGTTGAAAGATAACAATTGTAAAGTGTTGTCATTGTAGGTTTTAAATTGTAGTCTATGTCACTGTTGTTGAAGAGGGGCGCCTAAAGACAACACTTAATAAGTGTTGTCGTTTTCTCATAGACAACACTTTTAAAATGTTGCCTTAATATACAAACTGTTATCTTTTATATAAAATATTTCGCTCATAGACAACACTTTCGAACTGTTGTTGTTCCGTTTATTGACAACATTTTTGAATTGTTGTCCTTAAATTACTATTGTCTTTGTACATAAACTTTTCAACAATACACAATGCTTTGTCTAAAAAGACAATAGTTTATAAGTGTTGTCTTTATATTTATGCACAACATTTTGTAAATGTTGTCTTTGATTGTGTAAGACAATAATTTTTTTTCCTTAAAACTGTTGTTGATCAGTGATATTAAAAATTTTTAGAATATATAAATTGAAAATATTTCATATTCAAAACATAAAATCTTCAAATATAAAGTATATGTACAAATATCTGCGAATATTACATCGTATAACAATTCTTGACAAAAACTAAGGCTATTGCTATTTCTCCAAAACATAAAAGTCTATGCTTGAAAAAGGTTATGAACATGTACTATTTCTCCAAAACATCAACACCAATGCTTGAAATGAAAAATTATGAGCATGTATTTACTAGATTTGTTGATGGCGTCTCTCCAAAAGATTCAAATAACCAAAAACCTGCACATCAAAAGAAAAGAACAACAATTTGTGTAAATGATATAATCTTAAAACATGAGACCAACAATTTGATCTTAATAAACTTAACATAACTATGATATAATCTCCTAATCTAAGATTCTAATTACCTTTAACTCAAATCTACTTGCTTATATCTCATGCTTATAGTGCATTTCTCAATCCAATCAATTCAATATAAGTAGGAAATTAATAGTCTTATAATTTATCATCTTATTGCCTAAAAACAGTCTTCATTCACAATTCAATGAAGCGAAAAAGAAACTTTACTTCATTTCAATTTACATATTAATATAAACAACTTACCTAGTGGCTAAATGTAAAAGCTATAATGCGACCACAAAATTTCCTTTGTACAACCACAAAGCTTTAATGTAAC
Source organism: Scutellaria barbata (assembly GCA_028654395.1). Taxonomy (NCBI): domain Eukaryota; kingdom Viridiplantae; phylum Streptophyta; class Magnoliopsida; order Lamiales; family Lamiaceae; genus Scutellaria; species Scutellaria barbata. The sequence continues at coordinate 12,883,273 of CM053655.1, forward strand.
CACAAACTTCCTAAATTTTTATCAAACAAACTACTAGATTCAACATGCACAACAACATGAACTTCTCAATGTAAATTCCCAGTTCATGTCCAAAATTCAAGCAAATACTCGAATTTTATCATTACATTAACATATACGAGAAAGGTATTGACTAATCACTTACTAAATCATGTTAGACATGTAGATGATCTTGAACACAATCTGCCCATTCCGATCGCACTTCATCGATTTCCTTTTGAGAGTACTCATCTTGTGTAAACTGTAAACAATCATGAAACAAAATTAGTAAAACCCAGTTATTGTTAACTTAAAAATTAAAAATACATAATCAAAAAAGTCTTTTAATGATAAGAACTTCAAAACATATATTTTATTACAATGGATCGTAGAGTAACAATGTCTTTTGGTGCAGCTCCAATGATATCTCTCATGTATCTCATCACATAATATCCACATTGCTTATCATCTGGTTGGCGATGACCCTATATATATATGACAAGCATAACAAAATGAACAACAACTTAATGATAAGCATAACAAAATAAACGACAACTTAATGTAAAGAAACATACATGTATTATTTCCCAACTAGGTTGCTTTTTTTCCTTCCTTCCCATGTTCGCATTGAACAATTGTATTCATAAGCTTCTACTCCAGTCTCGTATTCATAAGTTAATCTATCCTTTGACATCCACTCTTTTATCCATAATGAATACTGCAAGTATACTAGGTTGTAAGGATTAAAGAGTTACAAACAAAAATGTTTTTTTTTCATGTTTCAGACCTTGTATTGCACAAATAATCTTATACATGTCAGACATTCAACAACATGCATGCAAGATCTACATTCATATGATACAAACTATGAAGCCATTGAAGGAAATAAGATGATTACCTCACTTCTAAATTTCTCAAGAGATTCTTCAGTTAAATCTTGATCGAGAAATTTCTTGACAGCAATTTCCTACATATTAGAATCAATAGGTAAATAACATTAGTCTAATAACATTCCAGTGACAGATTAAAACTTGGCCTGCCACCCTTTAGTATTTTAACCATAACTCTTCGTACAAGATTCCAAATTACAAAATTCTTTTTTTGTTAGAAACTAGACTCACGTGGCTTTCTAGCGATATAGCCATGTAAACAAATTATACCCAATTGAAATCAGTTTTCAATGTAAAGTTGACCCTGTGATGCCTCTTGACAATTCCGAAACAGTCTGCCACCCTTTAGTATTTCCACCATAACTCTTCACACAAGATTTCAAATTACAAAATTCGTTTTTTTGTTAGAAACTAGACTCACGTGGCTTTCCAGTGATATAAGCCATGTAACCAAATTATACCCGAGTGAAATCAGTTTTCAATGTAAATTGACAATTTGAGACAACCTCTTGACAATTCCGAAACAACCTACCACCCTTTAGTATTTTAACCATAACTCTTCACAAAATATTCCAAATTACAAAATTATTTTTTTGTTAAAAACTAGACTCACGTGGCTTTCCAGTGATATAAGCCATGTAATCAAATTATGCTTGAGTGAAATCAGTTTTTAATTTAAAGTTGACCCTTTTGCATATGTGCCAAAAAATCTAAATAGACTAAATAGAATGATAAGTTGATATAAGCACCAAGATGTTGCAAACCACTCTTTGCAATTTCTAGCTATACTATATAACTTTCAAATTAATCCAAGATTCGACCTAATTTTCATTGAATCTAAATAAACCAACCTTAGATTACAACTTGGATATCATGACAGCAAAGTTGATAAAGTAATGCTATATGGAACAATGAAAGGGATTCTTATGTCCTGGCTAAACATTCAAGAATAACAAGAATAACAGGGGGCTAGACATTCAACAAGAATAATAACGGGTATCCAAATATATATTTCTGCAATTCCATACATTTTTCATATATTTCCAATAATTTCAAACACTTTTCATAGAACTCCAAATATCTAAGATCTGAAATATATATGGTTCTTTCACCATCCATACAGTAAAACACAATCTATCAATTTAATTAGAACAAATTTCGAAAGATTCTGAAAATTTTCATATTCTTACAGCATATGGGTCTCAATTTAATGAAGGAAAATGGATGGGTTAGGCGTGGGTTCAACAAGGGTTTACCGATAATCATGAAATTCAAATAATAATTCTAATCCACAAAATAAATTTCCCTAAAATAATAGACTTGAGAAATTGGGACAAATTGAGAAGCATACTTGAGATGACGCATCTACAGATACACATAATCATATACTTATGTGTGTAAATGCAAAAATTACTGTTATATATACCCGCAGAATTATGAAACTAGAGATAGAGCTCTTTACCTCATAATTAGGGCTTTTTGAATTTGTGCGGAAATAAAAAGAGGGAAAAAGAAATGGCGTGGCTGATGATGGGATTGAGCGTGTAATGCGTGTTGGATTTCGCGGTGGTAGGTGCTTCGCTGATGCTTGGGCTCGGATTGTTCGCTTTCATCACTTCAATTCTTTGCTCTGCTGCTTTCTTCCAAAATGCCAAGGAAATTTCTTGATTGATTTCCTCTTTCCCCGCTTATGAGCTTCATGTAGTTATTTGTTGATAAAAATTCGCCCAAACACAACACTACAATAAAAGAGTTGTCTAATTGTAGTTATTTGTTGAGTAAAAACACGCCCAAAGACAACACTTCATGAAAGATGTTGTCAAAGTGTTGTATTTGACCAAAAAATATACGTCTTTCTCAACACTTTAAGCAATAAGTGTTGTAAATTTCAAAACAACAACATTTTGTGCTTAAAAATGTTGTTGTTATAATGTTGTCTTTGAGCATTTTTGTTGTAGTGATAGTTGTCTAGGTGAAATCATGTGTGGGTTTACCTTTAGAACTTATAGTTGTTGTGTGTACATTGGGTTCAAGTAGGTGTTACCTCGTTAGGTTGATAGATTGTTAGGTGTTTCCCTATAATTCAATCTTGTTTAACGAAGTTCCTGCTCGATGTAGCAGTAGAGTGGACGTAGAAGGATTACACCACCTTCGAACCATTATAAGCCATAAGTGATTTTATTGTTTTATATATCTGTGTTGCATCTTATTTATATATCTTGTTATAAGCATAAAAGCTATCACGCCCCATTTTATTTCATAAAATTTATCAGAGTTTTCCACATGGACGTGCAAGAAGAAAAGAGGTAGGAGACGAATAGAAGATATTACATATCAGCAATCCGTTTCAACCGATTTAGCATAATATTCGCAGCGGAAAATCATCACGATCTCACATCCCAAACACACATCATATCACCACCAAACGTGGATTTCTTACATAAACATTGTTTGAAAATGTTTGAGAAACATCATCTTAAAATAATTACAGATCTAAAATATTTATATAACACCTCCTCTCTCCTTCTAGGATTCGACATGCTCATCATCGCCTATAACGTGAATTACAGAATAAGGATGAGTGCGTTGAATACACTTGTGGGGATAAAATCCACGTCTATATCTTCGATAGATATTTAAATAAAAAATATGTATAATCATCACAGAACACAACACAAATATGCACAACAGATATTAGAAATGGTAAGGGATGAATAGGTGCGGGTACTCCCCATCTTATCCTATAAAATGGTCTCAATACCGTTGGTGCGTTTCAAGGCTCCACCAAATCTTTCATAGAAGAATGGAGGTATGAGACGAATGCATGAAGGGTGCCTCAGCGGGCCCATCCCTCACAGTAATAAGTATGTCACAGCAAGTATAATCACAACATTTTGTAATTTTCAATCATGCTTAGAATAGGGAAAACTGTAAACAGATAAAGAGTTAGAAATTACCCCCCACCTTGTTCGGTGGTTACCACGTGAGTTGCAAGTATCCAAGATCACGTATCCCAAGGCTTCAATCCAACAAGTAGCCTACATAATTTATGGTATTTCTTAGATCTTTATTAAATATAATTAAAGATTTAACCGATATCGGATCGGATACTATCGATCAAGATGAAACGGATCAGAACGAAGGGCCTAACGATTGAGGCTGAATAAACAATAGGAAAATATCAGTTTATATAGCTGAGGTGAAAGAGAAGGAATTTTGGATCACAACAAAAAAAGAATGAGCTCAATCGGAGTTAAAACGAGCTCGAACGGAGTATTTTAAGATTGAGGGGTATTTCGGTAATTTGGGCAAATGGTTGACTTTGAACCGGGACCCACGACCCCCGGTCAACGATATCTCATTGGTGATGACTCGATGATAAAGTATGATGAAAAGAAAACGAGATTCGGATCAAAAATTGAATCAAAAATACGGCGTCGCGCGCGTTCCCAACGACGAGAGAAAAATCCGGCGGCATCTCCCAACAGCTGCCGAGTTTTCTCGATAACGGGGGCAGGTTCGCGCCCAACCCTTCCGGCGTCGACCCTGCTCAACCAGCCTACTCCCCGGCACCACCGGCTGTGGCAGCGCCGTCCTGTGCCGCAACCACTTCCTTCTCCGGCTAGCCTGTACCACCGGCTACCACCTCCGGCCAGTGCTTGCCGATTTCGACATGAATAATATCAGAAAAACAGCCGCAAAAACCCTTCATCACACACGCATTACACAAACACCATGCAACATCACCTTTCCCAACTCATTTTTCAGCACCGCCACCGCCACCCACGGTGGTGCCGCCCCTCCAGTAGCTAGCCCACAACCCTGGTAGCCCCTCCGGTGCCTGCAACCACAAGAAGAAGAGAGAGAGAAAATGGGAGAGAGAAATGGTGGCAAAAAGTAATCGTTTAGGCTTTGGATATCGTTTTTCGCTGTTTTCTGGTGAACGAAAAATCGGAATTGAATTTCGAAAATTCTCGTCGAGGGCTACGTTGTGTGCGAAAATCGGCCAAGATCGACAATTATGAAATTTTCCAGTGAACTCCAATGGTGGCAACGGCGGAGGCGCACCGACACCGATGACGACGATGCTCTAAAGACAAAATAAAAAGAGGAAAGAGAAAGAGAGAGGAGAGAGATACTTACGTGGGTTCGGCGCTTTTCGGCTCGTTCGAAGAAAAGGTGAAAATGAAATCGAATGAGAACCTATTTATTGAAATTGGGAAGTTACTATTCACTAGGGTAGGTTACTATTCATATAGGTTAGGTTACTATTCACGATAAGATTTCGGTTACTGTTCATCAAGATTATGTTTCTCATTTTTTTGAAACTCCGTATTTTACCCTTTTCTTCGCCGTTTGAGCTACGGGTGTCCGATTGACCTCTAGTTCGTTTCTATCTTCTCATTTTTCTGTTATACATCTAATAGTTAAAAAATGTTCTACGTTCTATTTCTATAAATTTCATCCATCTAAAACCAGTCGTTAAACACGTATCTGAAACACATGTAATTAAATTAAACACTTAAGAAATAAAACACATAAGATATTTGAATTAAGATTTTACTTATTTAATTAACCAATTATGCTTCGTTTTTTATCCTGGGCACTACATCCCTTACCCCTTAAAACGTGTATCTATAAAAGGTAAATCGGGATACTTCTTTAGGATCTCGTCATCTAGTTCCCAAGTTGCCTTTTCCTTTCCATGACGGCTCCATTGAATCTTTACTATAGCCATCTCCCGATTTCTTAGTCTACGATACTTTCTATCTAAGATGGCTATCGGAACTTCTTCATAGGTCAGATCTTTCTCAAGTTCTGTCTCCTTGTTCGATTATGTGGCTTGGATCAGATATATACTTCTAAGTATAGATACGTGAAAGACGTTGTGTACTCCAGTGAAGTCCGACGGTAGGGCTAAATGGTACGCAATCTCTCCTACTCGATCTAAAATCTCGAATGGTTCCACGTACCTCGGTTTCAACTTTTCCATCTTCCCAAAACGATAAACTCCTTAAATGGGTGACACCTTGAGGAAAACTTTGTCCCCCTCTTCATATTTCAACTCTCTCCACCTTGTGTCTGCATATGCTTTTTGTCGATCTTGGGCCACTCATATTTTTTTCCGAATTTTCTTGATTACTAATTTAGGCCCCAAAATCTTCTTTTCACCCACTTCGTCCCAACAGATAGTTGAGCGGCATTTTCTTCCTTAGAGAGCTTCATATGACATCATACCAATTTTGGATTGGTAGTTGTTGTTGTAAGCAATTTCCACCAAGCGTAAGTGGTCTTCCCAGCTTTCGGAAAAATCCACACTTCACGCCATAGAGATAGTGTCTCCATATCTTGAGAGCGTGTACCACAGTTGCTTGCTCCAGATCGTACGTTGGGTAGTTTTGTTCGTAATCTCAATTGACGTGATGCATATGCCACTACCTTCCCCTATTGCATCAAAACACATCTCAAGCCTTGTTTGGATGCATCGCTGTAGATTACGAACTCCTTTGGTACATCCGGAACTGTTAAGACGGGTGCCTCAGTCAGTCTCTTCTTTAGTTCCTGGAAGCTACGCTCACATTGTTCACTCCATTGAAACTTTACGTCATTTTTTGTCAAACGAGTCATCGGATTGGCAATTTTTGAAAATCCCTCTATGAATCTTCGGTAGTAGCCCGCCAAACCAATAAAACTCCGCACTTTCTTAACTTTCGCATAAAGCTTCTCCTTTCGTAGAACCGCTAGTACAATTCGGAGGTGTTGTTCATGTTGCGCTCTATCGCATGAATAGATAAGAATATCGTTAATAAACACAATGATGAAGAGGTTGAGATACGTATGGAAAACACGATTCATCAAATCCATAAAGATAGCTGGAGCATTACTAAGTCCAAATGACATAACTACAAACTCGTAGTGGCTATATCTCGTCCAGAATGCTGTCTTGGATATATCCGTATCTTTGACTTTCATCTGGTGATAGCCAGATCTTAAGTCAATCTTCGAGAACACACTAGCACCTCTTAATTGATCAAATAAATCTTCAATTCGAGGCAGTGGATACTTGTTCTTTATTGTCCTCTTATTCAGCTCTCGATAATGGAGCTCCCCTAGGTGACACGCTTGGTCGAATAAAACCTTTGTCCAAAAGCTCTTGTATTTGGACCTTCAAGTCTTGTAATTCTTTTGGTGCTATTCGATAAGGAGCTTTTAACACTAGTGCCACTCCGGGCATAAGATCAATCCTGAATGTCACTTGTTTATCCAGCGGAGGGCTAGGTAATTCATCTGAAAAAAACGTTCAAGAATTTCCTTACTACCGGCACTTTCTCTATAACTAGCGATCCCTGCTCCGGGTTTACCATGTTGACCAACCAAGCTTCAAAATTTCCTTTGTTAAGCATCTCGGTTGCCTTTATGGCCGATATAATCCTTGGGTGAACTTTGACTCGTGTCCCATGGAAGGTGAACTCCAGCTTTCCCGGTGCTTGGAAAATGATTTCCCTCGTACGACAGTTGATTATCGCATGATTAGACTCTAGCCAATCCATTCCTAAAATTATATCGAAATCATTCATCTCCAGAGCATGAAGATCGGCTAGAAGAATCTTATCTTTGAATGCGATCTTAAGGGTTATCCTTACCGTCCTCCCTAGAAGAATACTAACTTCTAGGGTTTGAGCGACTATCTTACCGTCCTCATGCTTTAGCAATTTACAGAAATTCACAGAGACAAAGGAGTGTGTCGCTCCAGTATTAAAAAGGATGAGAGCAGGTATATCACATACTGAAAACATACCTGTCATCATCTCGGCTCCCTCAGCCACTTCCCGATGGGTAAGAGCAAAGGCTCGTGCTCTGCTTGCCACCGGTCTCGAGTTCGGGGTTGTTGTTGGTGAGTTTCTTGCCTTTCAGCAGTTGGCTGCTACATGTCTCGGTGCTCCAAATGTGAAACAACTTTGTGTTTCTCGTTGACACGGCCACATGTACCTTTCTGCATCTGGGGCACGGGTTCCTGGATCCTAAAGGAGGAAGGAGTGGAGCGTTGTTTGCCCTTGGAAATTTATTCTGGGTAGAACTCTGGCTCGGGACAGTCCACTTCCTCTTTACAGGAGTTGGGAATACATTCCTAGGAATTATAGCATCCAAACGCAAGCTAGAGGCGATTTCTTATGCACTCTCGTTAACACTTGCGTATGAAATCATCCCTTGCCCAGCCAGTATGGATCTAATCTTTGGACGAAGGCCTCTTCCAAACCTTCGGGCCTTCTTGATGTCGGTATCTACCAAATGTGTGGCATATCGGCTCAATTGATTGAATCGTCGCTCATATTCTCCCACCGTCATGCTTTCCTATTGGAGATGTAGGAATTCCATTTCTTTTTCGTCCTGATAGGACTGAGGTATGAAGTGATGAGAACTCACTTCTTTAAATTCTTCCCATGTTAGCCCCTCTCTTTGGGCGGGTAGCAGTGTCCTCTCATACGAGTCCCACCAGTGACTCGCTTCTTTTATGAGTTGGAAGATTGCACAGGAAACCTGCTGTTCCCACGTACACGTCAAGTGCCCAAAAAGTCGATCAAGTGACCTCAGCCACTCTTTCGCTTCTGCAGGTTCACCCTTCACGGTGAACGTCGGTGGGTTAAATCACCAAAATTGTTCGTATATTAGATTTGGATTAGACTTAGCTGGCTGTGGGTTGGCTCTAGTTGCCTCGAAGTGTTGTGCTAAACCCCTCAGAACAGACATTAGATCCCCCGTGCTTACATTATCATCCCGTTCTGGCTGATCAGCCGTTGGGGTTTGATCTCTTCGTGGTCTTCCTCTTGGCATAGCTCTATTACGTTATATAAGTATATGTTGTTACACGAGTTTTTATCATCAGCCTATACCCTTAAAGCCCCCTCTAAACCTTAACGGTATATATCATTCCAACATAGTATCACATAACAGATAAGCATTCAATTACATAAGTCTTATGATTAGGGAGAGACATTTATAGAGAGAGGATGTTGCTTATCTTATTTCTTTTCGAAAACATTTTCATGTTTTAAAGACACATTTTTCTCATATTCTCTTTATAAAACATGTTTGAGCAAGCTCGAACTCAAATATTAACCGAAATTTTACATATCATACACACGGACCAGGGAAGACACACCCATTAGCTCACCCTATCGAACACAAGGGCCCATGGTGACACACACTCATTAGCTCACCCTATCATAGATAAGGGCCTATGGTGAGACACCTATTAGCTCACCCTATTAACCTTTTTTCACTGCACTAACTCCGGCAAATGACAGTTTACGCACACGAGCTCACGCTGCTGCAGTCAGTGGCCCTGTGGCACTCATACTGTTGCAGTCAGCGGCCTGTGGCGGCATCCAAAAAGTAGTGTGTCGATAACAGTGACATCTGTCATATAGAAGTGAGCCCTGATATTAAACTGATATCATGCCAAAGGCTCTGATACCATTACTGTTACGTCCCATTTTCTTTCATAAAATATATCAGAGTTTTCCACATGGGCGTGGAGGAAGAAAGGAGGTAGGAGACGAATAGAATATATTACATATCAATAATCCGTTTCAACCGATTTCACATAATATTCGCAGTGAAAAATCATTAGTATCTCACATCCCAAACACATATCATATCACCACCAAATGTGAATTTCATACATAAACATTGTTTGAAAATATTTGAGAAACATCATCTTAAAATAATTACAGATCCAAAATATATATATAGCACCTCCTCTTTCCTTCTAGGGTTGGACATACTCATCACAACAGATATTAGAAATGCTAAGGGACGAATAGGTGCGGGTACTCCCCATTTTATCCTATAGAACGGTCTTAATATCGTTGGTACGTTTAAAGGCTCCACCAAACCTTTTATAGAAGAATGGAGGTAAGAGACGAATGCATGAAGGGGCGCCTCAGCGGCTCAATCATGCTTGGAATAGGGAAAACTGTATACAGATAAAGAGTTAGCAATTACCCCCACCTTATTCGGTGGTTACCACGTGAGTTGCAAGTATTCAAGATCATGTATCCAATAGGTAGTCTATATAATTTACGGTGTTTTATAGATCTTTATTAAATATAATTAAAGATTTAACCGATATTGGATCGGATACTATCGATCGAGATGAGACGGATAGGAACGGAGGGCCTAACGATTGAGGTGGAAGAAACAAGAGGTAAATATCAGTTTATACAGCTGAGGTGAAAAAGAATAAATTTTGGATCACAACAAACAAAGAATGAGCTCAATCGGAGTTGAAACGAGCTCGAACGGAGCATTTTTAAATTGAGGGGTATTTCGGTAATTTGGTCAAAGGATTAACTTTAACCGGGACCCACGACCACCGGTCAATGATATCTCATTGGCGACGAGTCGATGATAAAGTATGATGAAAAGAAAATGAGATTTAGATCGAAAATCGAATTGAAAATACGGCATCGCGCGCATTCCTTGCGACGGGAGAAAAACTAGGCGGCGTCTCCCGGTAGCTGCCGAATTTTCTCAGTAGCGGGGGCACGGGCTCTCGGCAGCTGCCGCATTTTCTCAGCAGCAGGGGCATGTTCACGCCCAGGCCTCCCGGCGTCGACCCTGCTCAACCAGCCTACTTTCCGGCACCACCGGCTGGACGGCGCTGTCTTGTACCACCACCACTTCATTCTTCGGCTAGCCTGCACAACCGTCTACCACTGCCGGCTAGCCCTTGCCGGATTTTGGCATGAATAGTACTGGAAAAACAGTCGGAAAAACCCTTCGTCACACACGCATTACACAAACACCATGCAATAGCACCTTTCCCAACTCATTTTCCAGCACCGACACTGCCACCCACGGCGGCGCCGGCCCTCTAATAGCTAGCCCACAACCCCGACAACCCCTCCGACACATGCAATCGCGAGAAGAAGAGAGAGAGAGAGAGAGAGAGAGAGAGAGAAAAAACGGTAGAGAGAAATTGTGGTAAAAAAGTAAGGGCTTAAGGTTTGGAGATCATTTTTCATCGTTTTTAGATGAACGGAAAATTGGAATTAAATTCTGGAAGTTCTCATTGAGGGCTACGTTGTGTGCGAAAATCGGCCAAAACCGATAAGTTTGAAATTTTCCGGCTAACTCTAGCGGCAGCACCGGTGGAGGTGCGCGGGTACCGGCGGCGGCGGCGGCGGCGCTGACGCTCCGAAGACAAAATAAAAAGAGGAAACAGAAAGATAGAGGAAAGAGAGACTTATGTGGTTAGTGCTTTTCGACTCGTTCGATGAAACGGTGAAAATGAAATCGAATCAGGGCCTATTTATAGAAATTTAAAAGTACTATTCACTAGGGTATGTTACTGTTCACGATAAGATTTCGGTTATTGTTCATCAAGATTTCGTTTCTTATTTTTCTGTGTGACACCCTATACCCCTATGACGTATATCTCACAATAAAATATTCATCATATAAGCAAATCATGCTGACATTTTATTTATCCATATAAGTATAAAAATATTATTTAAAAAAACTAATATCATATAACATGAAAACACACAACTCATATCCCAACACAATCATATTAAATACAGCTTATGATGCACATGTCCAAAATGTAAAATGCGGAAGAAGAGAAGGTTGCATGAGGCATCGGTCGGTCGACCTGATATAGAGTAGCGTCCATATACACAACCCACTTTAAAAAGCTATTGAACCTAAAAAAACAAATATGCGATTTTTATGAGTCGCAACTCAGTGAATATAAACCATTAATTTAATTAAATAACAAGCAAATAACAATCATTAACATAATCAACAATATAATCATCATGTGCAAATGCCACTATGTCCGATTTATTATTCTGTGAACTGCTCAAGCTTCGATCTGTCCCGGGATTTCTAATATGCCATTGTGTATATAGACCTGTAGGTCTCCAATATGATTATGACCCGAAAGTCTCCACTATGTATATAGACCCGTAGGTCTCCAATATGAATATGACCCGAAGGTCTTCACTTTGTATATAGATCCATAGCAAGACAGTCACAGGCCTTTTAATTTCATGTCATATGTAATGCAACACATCAATCATCCGAACATATGATCACGTATACATTTGCCAATATATCATTTGATCCAATGATAAATTCATATAAATACACATCTTTATATAATTCACATAACAAACATTGCATATAAATTGCATCTCATTGCGTATAAATCACATAACATATAAGTCACATATATGGTTTATACTCACCCGGTTAAGATAAGTAGTTCATTCTTTACTCTGGTTCATTCTCCCTTTCTACAGCTCGTGCCCCTATAAGATTCAATGCAATTTAGTCTAATCGTCCCCTTAATATATATTTCTATTATGCAATGAAATGCAATGCAAATATGTTTAATTAAGCATGTTCATTACTTTTTCCTATAACTTGAGTTATAAAATTTCAGGTCGAGCAAGGCAAAATTTGGTAGAAACATAACATATAGCTCTACAACTTTCATGTTTAACACTTTTCCTAATTCAGTCTCCAACCTGCATAAAATTAGGCTACAAACATAGCATAATTAACCATTTTTGAGTCGAGTCGTTATAAAACAAGCGCTGAAATTTTGACATTATCTCACTCAATATTTAACCGATACATCCACGGTTTGCTCCTAAGTTTAGCTAAGAGATAGGGCTATAACTTTCATATTTTAAGCTTTTCCTAATTCGTCCTATAAAGCTACCAAAACATCCGATGAATTACGATAACTGGAGATATATATAATTCACTAATTTCTTTATACCTTTCGGGAAAAATCTTGAGAATTCACTCCGATCAAATCGGAGAACACGTCCCCACGAGCTCCCCTCAAATTCTGAAGAAAATTGGTGAAGAAACGAAACCAAAATTAATAAATCGTTCTCATTTTCTTACTCTCTGTTTCTTTTTCTTATCCCCTATCCCTCTATTTTTTTCTTTTCTAATTCTCTGAACCTATCCCCGAAACATAAAATGAAAATAAATATATATATATATATATACATATGCACCGCCTCACTCCAAGTTAAATTGAGTTTGCTTTTCTTTATTATTTTATTAATATTATAATATTCACTTTGCTTTTCATATACTTATGTACAGATGCTACTCATATATATATATATATAATATTAATTACCTATTCATATGCATATGCTACTTATATATATATTATAATATTAACTAACATCTTATATATATATATACCTGCGGCTGTACATGTTTATATATATATATATATATTTTAGATTTATTTTCTTTACAAAATTCAACGTAATTTATATCATCATTAATCAAATAATTTATATTATGCACTCGAAGATTACTCGAGTCTCAATCAATTATAATAGGGATTTCTCAATGCTAATTACATAAGAGTCTATAATGAATATGAAATGCATATGATGCATGAAATGAATGTCCAATGACGTATATGTTTTGGTCGAGGATGTTACATTTCGAAACTCCGTATTTTGCCCTTTTCTTTGTCGTTTGAGCTACGGGTGACCGATTGACCTCTAGTTCATTTCTATCTTCTCATTTTTTCGTTACACATCTAATGGTTTAAAAATGTTATATGTTTCATGTCTATAAATTTTATCCATCTAAAACGAGTCGTTAAACGCGTATCTGAAACGTGCGTAATTAAATTGAACACTTAAGAAATAAAACACATAAAATATTTCAATTAAGGTTTTACTTATTTAATTAACCAATTATGCTTCGTTTTTGACATAGGCGCTACAAAAGCATTTTGAAGGAAAAATATATTTGTGAAAATAAGCCTTTGGTCAAAACATATTTTCCGCTGTGTTAAATACTCTAAGTTACAGCGTGCAGCACTACATTCTAGTGCTTTAAGCAGTAACTGCTGGTGCTGTAAGTTCAAGTAATTTACAGAACAGTAAGTTTGAAAAAGATTTACAAAATCAATCAAGGTTCATTCACCCCCCCTCTAAACCTCGGAGACCACTTGGGACCAACAAGTGGTATCAGAGCAAGTTAGGTTAAAAGCCAATTTATCTGGTCACCTACCCAGATCCACCCAAGACCCGTTGTTTTCTCTGCATCTTTGAAAAATATCATTCTTTCAGTATATCATGGATTCTTCAAATCATAAATTGCCTATGTTTTCCATAGAAGAATATGATGACTGGAAAATCAGAATGCGGACACATCTTTCATCAATGAATGATGAGATGTGGATGGTCATCATAGAAGGGCCAATTAATTCCATGAAAATAAATCCCATGCTTGGAAGAGATATGGAGGAAGGAGCACCTCTGCCACCTAACTTCCTGATCAAGCCAAGGAAAGAATGGAATAACGAGGATAGAAAGAGAGCCAACCTGGACAATGTGGCCAAAAATGCTTTATTTATCACCTTGGATAAAGACACCTTTAACAAGGTCAAGACATACAGAACATCCAAAGAGATATGGAAAAAGTTGGACCACATACGTGAGGGCACATAACTCACTAAGGATAACAAGATCTCCAACGCCACCCAATTATTTAAGTTTTTCGAAATGAAGAATGAAGAGACTCTGGAGTAGCTAGACCTAAGATTCACTTCAATAGTGAATGAACTTGAAGCCTTGGGCAAGCACTATACACAAAAAGAGAAAAACATGAAAGTGCTGAGAGCCCTTCCAGTACAGTGGGACAGCAAGACCACCGCTATAAAAGTGTCTATGGATCTGAAATCCATGAGTACATTCGACCTCTTCTCCGACCTCAAAGCTTTCAAATATGACATCAACAGAAAAAAAAAAGGTAGAAGAATCGAGATCAAAGGTCACTACACTGACTGCAAGAAGTACGAAGGATACAGCAACCGCAAGTTGCAGCAAGCAGTCAGAACTTACAGCTGAGGATGCAGAAGAAGATATGGCACTTCTTCTAAAGAAGTTCAGAAGATTCATGAAGAGCAACAACAACAACGACAACAAGAGGAATGATTTCAGAAGAAGTCATCCACCACCTCAAATATCTCAATCTCCTCAATCAAATACAAACAATCTTGACTTGTGCTATAATTGTAGGAAGCCTGGACACTATGTAACAAGTTATCCACCCAACCGAAGGAGAAAGAGATCAAAAGAGAGAGAAGGAGAGAGATGACAGACACAAGCTTAGAGCTCTCATTGGAGAGATGGAAAAGGCTAAGGATATAGCCGTTTCAAAGGAGATGCTGAAAGCTGCTGAATCTTCTGACAGTGACAGTAAAACCTCATCCTCAGACGAAGAAACACTAATTTTTCTGATGGCAAAAGACTGTGAGGACAACGAAGAAGATGAGGTAAATTACCAACTGATGTCCATACCTGACAAAGATAAGCTGAACATGATCCACTCCCTAAAAAAGATCATGAGTAACTTTGAGCAGATAAACTTAACTCATGAGGAGCTAAAGGTTGAAAATGAGAACCTTAGTGTTGAAAATGAGACCTTAGAAGCAAAAACATTGATATTGCAAAAATGCTAGCAACATGTGAATCTGATAGCTCAAAATGCAGCAAGTTTCAAAAGGAGGTCTAAAGGCTCAGTTTTCTAGTCACCAAGCTAGAGAATGAGAAGGAGAACTTGCAGTCCATAATAAGAATATTCAGGAAATCTACTAAGGATGCAAGAGAGTGTCTGATGATGGCCAGGAGTCCTTTTGAGAAAACTGGCTTAGGATACAACACTCACACTTCTCAGGTTACAGTAAGTTCATCCAAGGCTGTGGTGTTTGTTTAAGCTGAAACTTCAATGGAGAATGAGTTACCCTGTAACTCTGAAAAGATCTTGAATAAACCAACACTGATGGACAAGAAAAAAAAAACCCTTATGCTCAACTGCAAGAAGTAAGCCTGTATTTAAGAGCTGGCTGCAGTAGAAGCCATCTGTTGTATGCTGCAAAAAGATACAGCAACCCAGAAAGTTGCAGAACAAAAATTCCTACCCCACCTATACTTAGACTTTCATGTCTAAACCTCAAAGAGGACACACTCTAGGAAAGTATGGTGGTAATACATAAATAATTTCTGCACACACTTTTAACAAGCAGTTCAAGAACAAGACTGCCTATAGAAAAAGAACCAACAAAAATTACAGCAAAGTCTTGACTGTTAAGAAAGTTTGGGTTCCAAAAGAAACTAACCCCAAAGGACCCGTGCAAAGATGGTTACATAAATTTGTTTGAAATTGTTACAGGTTTCAATGCCAGGTTGTAGCAGTGAAGTATGGAACATGGAGAGTGGTTGCTCAAGGCACATGACTGGCAACAAAGAAGCCTTAAAAGATTTTCAATCATGCAAAGGACTGAAGGTCATCTTTGGAGATGATTCCAAATGAAGCACAAAAGACAGTGGAAATTTGGTCAAAGGAAACACAAAAATCAAGGATGTATCCTATGTGAAAAGGCTCAGATATAACTTGCTGAGATTAGTCAATTTTGTGACAAATGATACACTGTGGAGTTTAACCTCAACAAATGCTTAATCAAGGACAACATATCAAATGAAGTCAAACTTACAGGAATAAGAAAAAGAAACATATATCTTGCAGATTGGAGCTCTTCTATACAACCAACATGCTTCATTATAAAGAGTCCACCAGAGCTAAGCTGGCTATGGCACAAGAGGCTTAGTCATTTGAACTTGAAGACAATAAACAAGCAAGCAAGAAAAGGACTTGTAAGAGAGTTACCAGATGTGGCATACAAGAAAAAAAATATCTATGGAGCTTGTCAGAAAGGAAAGCAAGTGAAAAGCTCATTCAAAGACAAGTTGTAGAAGTTATCTCGCAGGATCTTAGACCTTCTACGTATGGACCTTTTGTACGAACCGCCGGATCGCCGACCCTATACGATTATCCGATTCGGGATCCATGTAAATATGATTAACGCGCAGCGGAAAACGAATCATACCTTTTG
This sequence comes from Scutellaria barbata, assembly GCA_028654395.1. Lineage (NCBI taxonomy): Eukaryota > Viridiplantae > Streptophyta > Magnoliopsida > Lamiales > Lamiaceae > Scutellaria > Scutellaria barbata. The sequence continues at coordinate 12,900,109 of CM053655.1, forward strand.
CACTGAAATTAGTTCTAAGATCAGAACCGTAGATGGAGGAATCGATGAAGCCTGGACCTCACGATCTTCTGCTGTATTCCTCGCCTTGTCTCGAACGTTGTGTGGGCAACGAGCTATCGAGACTTTCAGCCGTCTTCTACTAATATGTATCTCAGATTTTTATGTCTGTGTATCTATATTACTGTGTATATCTAAAACGGCTGACTTGAGGCTTATTTATAGGCTACAACAGGGACCTTGAGGAGGATTAGGAATCGGTCTCCTAATAGGCTTAGAAGTCCTTAATTCGATCTGAATATACTTCTTAAGCCTATCAAATAATATCTTAATCCACTAAAAAGATATTATTGAACTACCGTCCCTTATCCATATTAGATATGACTCCTATTTATTATGTGCGCATTTATCTCCCCATGTTTAAGATATCGAATGTCCATCAATTAAATAAATTACTGACAATTCAATTAATTAATATTTAATCCAAGAGTAGTACCACTCAACTTTATTATCATGCCGGAATAAATCCACCTGCAGGGTTTACATTATAATCCTTATGAGTTCCTCAAGGGGACATCATCATCCTAAATAATTAGGACACGGTTTCATTATATAATCAACAGCACACCATATAAACAACACTGTATCCCAATTTACCGAGCTTATTGATTTAATAAATAAATCTCACCCATTGATAAATTAAAGAAACATATATCGAGTATACATGCCCGTTATCATATAATGATTAAGAGGATGCACATCCATAATAACAGAGGTCTTGTTTTATTTATGTAGTCAGTACAAATAAAACAACCTCAATTGGTCCTGCTCAATACATACAAAATGTACTAGTGTAATTTTATAATCAAGACAGATTAATACCAAATTACACTACAACCATTCCGATAATTTGTCCAAAATTATCTCGGCTATGAGCTACCATTTATAATCTATAAGGAACTGATAACATGATCTTCTGTGTGGCACCACACACCATGTTATCTACAATATAAATTAATTGGACAATTGCAATAACATATATAACAAATATATAAAATGCAAACATTTGACCACAAAAGATTCTCATATCATAAATAGATGTTTACACAAAAGCTAGGCTTATAGTATACATCCTAACAATCTCCCACTTATACTAAAAGACTACGCTGTCATATATGCTGCCATGCATCTGATTCCCATCCCATCAACATGCTCATCGAAGGCTTTCGCCGGAAGGGCCTTTGTGAAAGGATCTGTTAGGTTATCGGCTGATGCAATCTTGGCGACAACAACTTCCCCTCGCTTTACGATGTCTCGTATCAGGTGGTACTTGCGCTCAATGTGTTTACTTGCCTTATGGGCTCGTGGTTCCTTCGAGTTTGCTACTGCACCACTGTTATCACAATAGATTGTGATAGCTTTGGGCAAACCAGGAATCACTTCTAAGTCCATCAAGAAGTTTCTGAGCCATACAGCTTATTTGGCTGCCTCAGAGGCCGCCACATATTCAGCTTCCATGGTGGAGTCCGAAACGCATTTCTGCTTCACACTTCTCCACACTATGGCTCCACCTCCCAAGGTAAACACATACCCCGAGGTTGATTTACTGTTGTCCCTGTCTAACTGGAAATCCGAATCCGTGTAACCCACAGGTAATAAATCATTTGCCTGGTAAACTAGCATATAATCTCTAGTCCTTTTCAGGTACTTTAGAATATGCTTTACGGCAGTCCAATGACCTTGTCCTGGGTTACTTTGATATCTACTAACCATGCCCACGGCAAAGCAGATATCCGGTCTCGTACATAGCATCGCATACATCAAGCTTCCTACAGCCGAAGCATAAGGAACTGCTTTCATTTCCTCTATCTCCTTTGGTGTCTTAGGACACATTTCCTTAGATAAAGGCACTCCATGTCTAAAAGGTAGAAAACCTTTCTTGGAGTTTTGTATGCTAAAACGAGCTAGGATAGTGTCAATGTATGAAGCTTGAGATAAACATAACATCCTTTTCTTGCGATCCCTTATAACTTTGATCCCAAGAATATGTCCAGCTTCTCCTAAGTCCTTCATAGCAAACTGCTTGGACAGCCATACCCTTACGTCTGACAACACCTTGACATTGTTTCCAATTAACAAGATGTCATCTACGTATAGTACAAGAAATACCACCACGTTTCCGTCACTCTTCTTATATACATAAGATTCATCCGGACATTGAATAAATCCATAAGACTGGATTACTTCATCAAAATGGATGTTCCAAGATCTCAAAGCTTGTTTCAGTCCATAAATAGACCGATTGAGCTTACACACGAGATGATCTTTGCCCTTTGCAATGAATCCCTCAGGTTGCTTCATATAGATGTTTTCTTCAAGACTTCCATTAAGGAAAGCTGTCTTGACATCCATCTGCCAAACCTCATAATCCATATGAGCAGCAATAGACAAAAGAATTCTGATAGACTTCAGCATGGCTACCGGCGAAAAGGTTTCCTCATAATCGATCCCTTCTTTTTGAGTATACCCTTTCGCAACAAGTCTTGCTTTAAAGGTCTCTACCTTTCCGTCTGATCCTCTTTTCCTTTTGTAGACCCATTTACATCCAATGGCTCTAACACCATTTGGTGGTTCTACAAGCTCCCAGACTTTATTAGAATCTATAGATTCTATTTCAGAGAGCATTGCCTTTTGCCAAGATATCGCATCTTTATCTTGGAGTGCTTCGTCATAAGTCCAGGGATCTATTTCATGTTGTCCAGGGACCAAGTCTGAAGACTCTCCCAAAAACATGAATCTGTCAGGTTGTCTAACAACCCTCCCACTACGACGAGGCACTATCGGTATTTGTGTATCATTAGTGACACGCGGTGCAGTCACTTGTGGTATCTCATCTTGTACCGTCGGTACATCCGAATTATCCCCTCTCATTTCCTCAAGAACAATTTTACTAATGGGCTTGTGGTTCATTACATAGTCCTCTTCTAAAAATCGGGCATTCGTGCTAACAATGACCTTCTGATCTTTAGGACTATAAAATAAACCACCTTTCGTTTCTCTAGGATAGCCCACAAACAAGTGTACTTCCGTACGAGATTCCAACTTATCACCATCTCCCTTCAGCACATGTGCTGGACTACCCCAAATCCGAATGTGCTTCAGACTAGGCTTACGCCCAGTCCACAATTCTGTGGGAGTAGTGGGTACTGACTTAGAAGGTACCAAGTTTAGAATGTACGTCGCTGTTTCCAGAGCATACCCCCAGAACGAATTTGGTAATTCTGAATAACTCATCATCGATCTAACCATTTCCATAAGAGTCATATTCCTTCGTTCCGCCACACCATTCTATTGGGGTGTACCCGGTGCAGACAATTGGGATTGAATCCCAGCCTCTGATAAGTAACTCCTAAACTCTCCTAAGAGGTACTCACCACCACGATCAGATCGTAGTGTTTTGATACATTTACCATGACGTTTCTCCACATCAGCCTTGTACTCTTTGAACTTGTCAAAGCACTCAGACTTACGGCGCATCAAGTAAATGTACCCATATCTCGAATAATCGTCTATAAAAGAGACAAAATATTCGAAACCACCTCTTACCTGAATAGTCATAGGGCCATACAAATCAGAATGAATCAATTCCAACACTTCTTTGGCTCTATACCCCTTTGCCTTAAAAGGCCTTTTGGTCATTTTTCCTTCCAAGCAGGATTCGCAGGTTGGATAGTTTTCCACTTCCAAGGAACCCAAAGGTCCATCGGCTATCAACCTTTGAATCCTCCTCAAGTTAATATGACCCAACCTTAGATGCCAAAGATATGTTTGATTCATTTTCGAAGGTTCTTTTCTCTTATTAGATTTAGAAGATGTGCTATTAATTTCCTTTTGTTGCATCGTAGGAGTTATAGGATTAAGAATATATAAATTGTCAACCAACGTACCAGAACAGATAATAACTCTATTCTTCTTAACGACAACATTGTTATCAAAAGAAACAGAATATCCATCCTTAAAAAGTTTAGAAACTGAAATCAAATTCTTTCTAAAACAAGGTACGTAAAGACAATTTCTCAAAATCAAAGTCTTATTCCTATGAAAAGATAAATAAACATCTCCCACTGCAACGGCCGCCACTTTCGCAGCGATGCCCATGTATATGGTAATCTCTCCATCACTTAGTCGTCTGGTTTCCTAGAACCCCTGCAATGAATTGCAGACATGATCAGTGGCTCCCGTATCTACACACCAGGTACCGGTAGATAACACCGCTAAACATGTTTCAACAACTAGTGAAAAAGATGTACCTGAATTGTTCTCCTTTTTACGGGGACAATCGGCTTTCCAATGTCCAGCCTGCTTGCAATGGAAGCACTTGTCTTTTGGCTTTTTCACACCACCTTGTGGTTTAGCCACTTGAGGTCCGGCCGTCTTCTTTGCTGAAGGATTCTGTTTCTTCTTCTTCTTCTTTCCGCCTTGCGGTTTAGAAGCAGAAACATTTTCAGCAACGTAAGCCTGACAATTTTGACGAAACAGTCCCTCTGCTGATTGGAGTTCTGTCAGAAGTTCCGCCAATGAATACAACCTCTTATTCATGTTGTAGTTCAAACGGAACTGCTCAAAACTCTTAGGCAGCGTTTGGAGAACGATATCGACCTGGGTTTCCCCATCGATTTCAGCTCCAATGACCTTCATCTCATTCAGATGAGCCATCATTTTGAGGACATGGTCACTCACAGGTGTCCCCTCAACCATGGTGGCAGTCATCAAGTTTCTCATTGCCTCCTGTCTGGCAGCCCGACTCTGGTGTTCGAAGAGTTCTTTGAGATTATGCATCATATCATAGGCAGTAGGCATGGCCTGATGCTGATGTTGCAGCACATTTGACATGGATGCCAAAATGTAACACCGCATCATCTCATCTGCCTTGACCCACTTCCTATAAAGCATTTTCTCCTCTTCAGTAGAGTTTTCATTAGGCATGTCAGGACAGTGCTCAGTGAGTACAAACTTGTACTCTTCAGCAGTCAGGACAATATCCAGGTTTCGTTTCCAATCAATATAATTTGGACCAATAAGTTTGTTTTCTTTAAGTATAACAACAAGGGGATTGAAAGCCATAATGAAAATCCTGAGAATCACATAAATAAACACATAGGTCAAATAATTTGAATTGACAAATCATACTGTTCCCTCAAACAACATAATCTAAATTCACCAACACCTCAATATACCGTGAACTTCGTATGCCACGATAGTGTGGACGTATACTAATTCAAAAATTTGTTAGAGGAGGTTTTACCCATTAATTTTATTATCTTGTCAACTTAACTTTATGACAAATAAAATTAATAGTTGGTTATCGCTTTGGCCATACAAATAACAGTAGTGACTCCGATGGGGAGAATACTTATCAAATGCATCTAAGTGTACACCATTACTTGATACTAAGTCCATTATCTAGGATTATGTCTCTTCAGATGGAGAAGATGACACGCTCCTAAACAACTTTCTATAATCATCCATAAAGGAAGTTTGATCTAGTGATCCGCAAATGAACTCATCCGATATGGAGGAAGGCACTTAAAGCCAACGTGCAAGTTCAGGTGCATCACTTACAAACCAGTAATGGAGGCCATGGGATTTATTAAAACAATTAATCCCTCTCCCACTTAGTTATTTAACATGAGGGATTTTAACATGCATATCATATAAAACACATACAAGCATGCTTGATAAAACACATATAAAACAATAAATATGAAAAACACAATTTCCAACTATTATGGCCTCGTTTTATCACTGTGTTCTTGAATGTTTGCTGTCAAACGGGGATTTGAAACATCGCCTAGCATGGTCTGACCGTGCCTCTCAGCACGGTCGTGCTCGATTTGAAACACGCCGCACGGTCTGACCGTGCCCTCCAGCACGGTCATGCCCTGTCCTTCAGTGGCGATCCTCAGCTGGCACGGTCTGACCGTGCCCTCTAGCACGGTCGTGCCCTGTCCTTCAGTAGCGATCCTCAGCTGGCACGGTCTGACCGTGCCCTCCAGCACGGTCGTGCCCGACCTTCAAACACGCCGCACGGTTGACCGTGCTCCATAGCACGGTCGTGCCCTGTCGTTCAGTCACAATTTTCCACCGGCACGGTCTAACCGTGCTGCACAGCACGGTCGTGCCTGGTTGTGCGATTCTAACCTTGTATCTATTACATTCATCGATCCTATACCCCACGAAAGAGTTTACATATAATCTAGATCGAACAGAAAATAAAACCTAACACGACAAATCGCCGTGATTTTACTATTACAATCATACATTCAAAAAACAACTTCGACATGTCTGAGGGTTTAATTCATACATAAACATACATTCAGACCATAATAGTTGGATTTAAGGTTCCTGCAAAAAATCATAATTTTTCACACATCCTACTATTATCCGATCTAAAATACACATGCTTCAAGATACGATTCATAATAGAATTAACTGATTCAATCGAATAGAGTCAGAAAACCACGGCTCTGATACCAATTGTAGGAACCGCCGGATCGCCGACCCTATACGATTATCCGATTCGGGATCCATGCAAATATGATTAACGCGCAGCGGAAAACGAATCATACCTTTTGCACTGAAATTAGTTCTAAGATCAGAACCGTAGATGGAGGAATCGATGAAGCCTGGACCTCACGATCTTCTGCGGTATTCCTCGCCTTATCTCGAACGTTGTGTGGGCAACGAGCTATCGAGACTTTCAGCCATCTTCTACTAATATGTATCTCAGATTTTTATGTCTGTGTATCTGTATTACTGTGTATATCGAAAACGGCTGACTTGAGGCTTATTTATAGGCTACAACAGGGACCTTGAGGAGGATTAGGAATCGGTCTCCTAATAGGCTTAGAAGTCCTTAATTCGATCTGAATATACTTCTTAAGCCTATCAAATATTATTTTAACCCACTAAAAAGATATTATTGAACTACCGTCCCTTATCCATATTAGATATGACTCCTATTTATTATGTGCGCGTTTATCTCCCCATGTCTAAGATATCGAATGTCCATCAATTAAATGAATTACTGACAATTCAATTAATTAATATTTAATCCAAGAGTAGTACCACTCAACTTTATTATCATGTCGGAATAAATCCACCTGCAGGGTTTACATGATAATCCTTATGAGTTCTTCAAGGGGACATCATCATCCTAAATAATTAGGACACGGTTTCATTATATAATCAACAGCACACCATATAAACAACACTGTATCCCAATTTACCGAGCTTATTGATTTAATAAATAAATCTCACCCATTGGTAAATTAAAGAAACATATATCGAGTATACATGCCCGTTATCATACAATGATTAAGAGGACGCACATCCATAATAACAGAGGTCTTGTTTTATTTATGTAGTCAGTACAAATAAAACAACCTCAATTGGTCCTGCTCAATACATACAAAATGTACTAGTGTAATTTTATAATCAAGACAGATTAATACCAAATTACACTACAACCATTCCGATAATTTGTCCAAAATTATCTCGGCTGTGAGCTACCATTTATAATCTATAAGGAACTGATAACATGATCTTCTGTGTGGCACCACACACCATGTTATCTACAATATAAATTAATTGGACAATTGCAATAACATATATAACAAATATATAAAATGTAAACATTTGACCACAAAAGATTCTCATATCATAAATAGATGTTTACACAAAAGCTAGGCTTATAGTATACATCCTAACACCTTTTTGGACCAGTAGAACTAGTGAGTATAAGTGGGAAGAAGTACTCACTTGTGGTAGTAGATGACTATTCTAGATACATTTGGACCATATTTCTTACTAAGAAATCAGAAACTTAGAACAAGCTGAGTAACCTCATGAAGAAGATTAAAAATGAGAATAGCTTGAGTATTGTGAAGATTAGATCAAATAGAGAAACTGAGTTCACCAACAAAATCATAGAACAATTTTGTTCTGATAATGGTATTCATCATGAATACTCTACTACAAGAAAACCACAACAGAATGGTGTTGCTGAAAGATAGAAAAGAACTCTGAAGGAAGCAATAAGAACGATGATAGCTAAAGTAGAGATACTAAGAGATTTTGGGTTGAAGCTACCGACACTGCATGTTATACTCAGAACAGATTTCTAATTAATAAAGATCTGGACAAGACTCCATATGAAGTCTGGATTGGATATACACCAAATATTTCCTATCTACATATCTTTGAATATAGGTGTTATATTCTCAATATGGAAAGGAGCATCTAAAGACTTTTGATGCAAAATCAGATGAAGGAGTCTTCCTTGGATACTCTACTATAAGCAAGATGTTCAGAGTATTCAATAAAAGAACCTTGGTGGTTGAAGAGTCAATACATGTGGTGTTTGATGAACCACATTATGACACCAAGAAGTTGGAAGAATCTGTTGAAGGAACAACCCACTTGAAAGAAAATGATGTTCACTATTCTAAAGGAGTTCTACCTCCAGCAGAAGATAAAGAAGAAAAGTCTGCATCTTTAGATGCAGCAAATATTCTTACAGCAGTAGAATCCACAATCTTACAGCAACATGAGGAGCAACCTAGACCTGTACATACATTTGAGCCTGATAGGACATGCTTAAAAATCATCCTAGAGATCTCATCATTGGAGATCTATCAATAGTTGTAAGGACAAGAATGTCTATTTCTTATGAAGCAATGTTTGCATGTTTTATATCTCAAACAGAGCCAAAGAACATTGAAAAAGCTCTTTAGGATAGCAATTGGGTTCAAGCCATGTAAGAAGAGCTGAATGGATTTGAAAGAAATTAAGTTTGGCATACAGTTGTAAGACCAACACATCAAAGAGTTATTAGAACGAAGTGGGTGTTCAAGAACAAGCTGGATGAATCAGGGCTTGTTGTAAGAAACAAAGCAAGATTAGTTGCTAATGGATACTACTAGGAAGAAGAAATTGATTTTGATGAGACCTTTGCTCCTATAGCAAGGTTGGAAGCCATAAGGATTTTTCTAGCATATGCAGCTTACATGAATTTCAATGTATATCAGATGGATGTGAAGAGTGCATTCCTCAATTGTCTTCTTATAGAGGAAGTGTATGTGGAGCAACCTCCAGGCTTTGAAGACCAAGCAAAAGAGAAAGTGTTTAGACTGCACAAGGCCCTATATGGACTCAAACAAGCACTAAGAGCTTGGTATGACATCATATCTCTCTATCTCTTGGAAAACGGATTCAAAAAAGGTATAGTTGACAAGACCCTATTCAGAATTTAGGATGGAGACATCATTCTCCTTGTATAGATTTATGTGGATAACATCATCTTTGGATCCACCAACAAAGATCTCTATGAGAAGTTTTCCAATCTGATGCAGTCAATGTTCGAGATGAGTATGATGGGAGAATTAAGTTTCTTCCTTGGGCTGCATGTAAAGCAGTTACCTATATGAACCTTCATCAGTCAGGTCAAGTATACAAAAGAGTTTATCAATAGGTTTGGCATGGAGAATGGATCAGCTACATCAGTCCCCATGGCTACATCCATAAGCCTTGATAAAGATGAAGATGGAAAAGATGTGGATATCACGAAGTACAGACGCCTAATAGGATCTTTGCTATATCTTACAGCAAGCAGGCCAGACATCATGTTTGTAGTAGGAGTCTGTGCAAGATTTCAAGCAGCACCAAAGGAATCACATCTTTCAGCAGTCAAAAAAATCATCAAGTATCTAAAAGGAATTCAAGAAGTAGGCCTATGGTATCCTAAGGAAGGAGGATTCAAGCTTAAAGGCTACTCTGACTCAGATTATGCTGGTTGCAAGATTGATAGGAAAAACACAAGTGGAACTTGTCAGTTTCTGGGAAACAGACTTGTTTTATGGTTCTGCAGAAAGCAAACTTCACTAGCAACATCTACAGTAGAAGTAGAATATGTTGCAGCAGGAAGTTGCTCTGCTCAAATCCTCTGGATATAGCAGCAACTAAGAGATTATGGGATTAAAGAAAAAGAGATTCCAATTCTCTGTGACAACACAAGTGCGATTGCAATTATCCATAATCCAGTCTTTCACTCAAGAACAAAACACATCGACATCAGACATCATTTCATAAGAGATCACGTTGAAAAAAAAGATATCGTGCTATAGAAAGTTCATATGGATCTCTAGCTAGTTGATATATTCACTAAACCCCTATGTGAATCAAGGTTTTTGATGCTAAGAAACAAGCTGGGAATTCTAATGTTATGAGTGGAAAAAGAAGTTGCAGAAGCTTAGGGGGAATCTCTACAACTTTACGAGAAGCTGTAAGAATCGTGCTGCAAGATGTGGCTTCATATAGTGCTGGCCTCAAACAGTACTGTATCTTTAATACTTACCGCATGGACAGTAAGCAAGCGAAGTAAGCAGAAGATTACAACATTTATTTCTAAGAGTATTTAATACTTTGCAACATCATACCAGGATGCTACAACCTTAAAAGATAATAAATTAGATGGCAAAACGTATATCTTTCATCGTATTTAATATAAGTCTGCATGTGTTAGAATTCGAAAAGATGCGTGCTAGGTTTTGGAATTTATACGTTGACCCCTCCATCTTTTTATAAGGACCGTCAAATCAACTTTATTCTTTTGATCTCAGTCGTTGATCTCACTACACATCTTTTAAACTTCCCTCTTGATACCTTGATACCATAACCTGATCATTCACATTATTTCCCAAGTATCAAGCATAGATAGTTGTTTCTTTCTTTCAAAAAAATTTCAGAATTCTTCAAACCTCTCTCTCAAACACACAATAATGGCTACCAGATAAATCATCGTTCTAAAGGGACGATTGGTGAACCAGGAGCATGTTTATGCTTTTGGGTTGTATGACAACTCCGTCATCTGCCGAATCTTTGATGTCTTAGAGAGGACCCAGCTTTTAGAGCTCCTTACCACAGTATATGCCGGATTCTTCGTTGAATCTGTTCAGAGATTCTATGTCTTCACAAGGAGATCCGAAGGAGAGAATAAACTCCATCCTTTTCAGGATGGATGCAAATGACGAGAAGAGAACCCTGTTCGTTAATGACATTACTGCTACCTTCAGTATTTCTTCAGAAGGGTTGTCTTCGAGTCAACTCTTGACTTATAGCGAAGACGTCTCTCAGGAGATGTGGGATCTCTTTAGAGTAAGAGATGCCGGGGCCGAAGTGAAGAGAAGTGCCCTTAAGAAACTCTTAAAATTGGAGTTTGACTTTCTTCATGATATTTGTGCATACTCCATTGAAGGCAGAACATGGAGTTATGACAAGTTCACAGACCTCTACTTCCAGATCATGTCTGCCATCATGGCTAGAGAAAAGGTGAACTGGGCCAGGTTCATCTTGAAGCGAATACGGGAAGAGACAGGGAAGAGCACTGCAAGAAGGAGCTATTACATCACAATCTGCTTCCTTCTCTGTAAGCTAGGTTTGGAGCTTACAACTCCTACCCCCATTCCCATTGGAAAGTATCTCAGAGAGAAGAAGAAGGGTAAGACCTTGAAAAAGGTTGTTACTGGTTCAGCTGTTGGGGTTACATGGAAGAAAACCAAAGACAAAATAGTTGCAACCTTGGCCCTTCGAGATGAAGCTGTAAGCAGCGGGGTAGAAGATATTGAATCTAAGCAAGAGGCCCTGCTCCTTAGCTCTGAAGACAATGCTCTCCCCGTCATCAAAAGGGCTCCAAGAAAAGTATAACCGAAGTCATCATCATCCCCAGATGATGACGTACCGTTGGGGAGAAAAAAGATAAGAAAGCTTGTCTCTCCTCACAGCAAGAAGAAGATTGTTGAAGCTGTTGCAAGAACAATAGTTACAGCAGAGGTTGAACCTGATGTGCAGCGGCTGCAAGACAATCCCCAACTCGTTGTTGCAAGCATAACGACTGTTGCAGTAGAGGTTGAGTCAGATGAGCAATTGCATGAACAAGGAGTTGTTGACGAGTCAGCTCAGTTGCATGAAAAAGGAGCTGCAGTCGAGTCAGCTCAATTGCATGAAAAATGAGCTGCTACAAGAGATTTGACTAATCCAACCTTTCCAGCTGCTGGAGATGAGATAGAGCAGCAGCACAGTCTCTAGAGAAGGATGAGACTGGCTAAGGAGGAAACTCTGCTGCAGTTGAGAGAGTTTCTTATAGTAGAGAAGATTGTCCTGGAGTGGGCTCAATCAAATAACATCCTCCATCTCCTACAACTTGAGTTCGCAACGTTCGTGTAAGAAAGATCAAGAGGATTTGCTGCTCAGGAAGCACTAGACAAAGAAAAGGGAAAGGCTGCTGTAGAGATAGTCTGTAGAGCTGCCGATGAAAACAGTAAGGGAAGATGTACAGGTCTTCCTAGCCCCAGCTGTAAAGGCTGTAAGAAGGAGCGACGACGTTACATTTGCTCAAGAGCAAATCAACACTCTTGAGAGTAGAACAAGCTGAGGAAGTCATGCTGCAACTAGCGCTGCAAGCTAGTGTCAAGGAGACAAGGATGCAGCATACTCCAAGAAGAATACGGGGAGAAGGAAGCTCAAGCCACAACTCAAGCTCCTCAGCATATGATCAAGTAGTCAGGACTCTCAACAATTGTCACTCTGGATCCTCTGGAAGAGGAGGAGACTCACCTACTTGATCACGGTAATTTCCTGGTGCATATCTATCTGAAGCTGCTGTGGCTTCACCTCAGGGGAACCATCCGTAATTATCAAAGAAGTTCTCTCTAATATTTCTCAGATTGTCGATGATGTGACCATGAAGGAATTTGTGGAGGTGGGACTCCCTATACTGGCAGAGACAGCAGTACAGTAGACGGATATCCTTACAGAAGACGCTGAAGAAACACGAAGAATGGATGCTGAGATTCTTACAACAGTCGAGCTTACAGTGCTGCAAACTGTTGAAGCTGCAAGAAACCAACCAGAGCTGCAAGAAGAAAGTCTTACAGAGGAAGCTGCCGAAATTGCAGGACCAGCCGTTGAGACGGTGTCCTCGTAGCAAACCTCAGGTGAGGTGGCGTTGAGACAACATTCCCTCAGGGGATGAAGACCTCTAGAGGGGCAACTGTTGAGACAGTACCCTCAGAAGATACAGCAGAAGAAGTGGCCGAAGTAACCACTGTACAACTAGAGACACCTCATGAGAAGGTTGATGCTGTTACTGCTGCAAGCTTATATGTATCCATCCAGAATACAGCAGTAGAGGTTACTGAGGAGGCCGATGAGGAAGAATCAGATGAAGATCCTACCTCTGAGTTTCAAGAGAAGTTCACTTCTTTCAGAGGATCAAGCTCATTGAGGAGTTCTAATAAGGATGCGGATATTGATGATGATGAGGAGGAGGAGGAAGAAGAAGCTGAAATTTCAGAGCAACAAGCAGCACAGACCTCTCAAGCTATAATCCCATATGTTGCACCAGTTTCTGGCCTCAGAAAAGGAAGAGCAGTTGGATTGTCCACTAATGAGTCAATCGACAAGATTGTTACTGTTATTAGACATTTGCTTCAAGCGCTACAAGAACATGAGTCTAACATGCAGAGCAGCATGTGCCTAAGTGACAAGCTCCACGTTGCAACTAGGACAAGCTTCAAGAAAGATATTGAAGCACTCCCTGATATGATCGAGAACAGCCTCAACAATAATGCTAATAGGGTGTACATGGATAGGGTACGAATGGAGAGAGAGCTCAAGCAAGAGAGTGTAATCAACCGATAAGAGATAAAGATGTACAAGAACTCGGTTGATGTTGCAGCAGACTCTCAACAACCACTCCATAATATTGGAAACACTCTTGGATAATGTCCTCGACCAATCTCTGAGAATTGAAAGTGTTGACGATAGGCTAGGCAATCTGGAGATGATAATCGGCGAGCTGAGGGACATAATGGTTAGTGCATACCCCCAACATACTCATGGAGACTTGCCGCAACCCAGACAAGCCCCCGTATCAGGAAAAAAACCACAATCCTCTGTGGTCAGAACAGCCCCTGCTCTACTCCCGACTTTTGATGATGCCATAAAGAGGGGAAGGATTTCCTGATAGATACAGGAGCTCAGGGGAGCAAGAAGTAGAGAAAGAAGATGACCAAGATGATGATCAGCCTCTTAGTAGAAGAATAAGAAGAAGATTAAGGTCATCTGCTATTGCTGATGCTCCCTCTATGAAGAGATGGAGAAAGCATAATGAGAAAAGAGGAGCTGGTGGTGCAGCTGCTGCAAGCAGACTATCTACAGGCGTTGTATACAGTGCTGCTGTAAGAAAGGATGCAGTACCTCCCTCTTTCTACAGCACCTAGAGAGAGAGAGAGATGATCAGCAGGAAAGCTCGAGAAAGAGGGTGAACAGAGTTGAAGTAGAAAGACATTATAATGAGAAGATGGCTGCTCAAAGGGCTGAGAAAACCAGAGCAGAGCAAGAAGAGAATGTCTGGATACAGAGGCTTGGAGTGATTAGTGAAAGCAGACCAAAGATGATAGAAGATATAGACAGAGCTCTCTACCAATACCCCGTCAAGATATTCAACATCTCGACACAGACAACATATCTGCTAAAGCTTCTGTATTGATGATCAGAGGCCTGAAGAAGAAAACATAGCCTGGAGCTTCAACATCTACAAGACAATTAGATTGCCTACCGACAGAAATCCATCATTTGAGTTGATTACTATGTATAAAAGGACAGAGTACCTCAGATACTTTAGAGATCTCTGCAGAGAGGCTTCTTCAAAAGGTTTTAGACCTGTCAATCTGCATTGAGAAGATATGAACAGCTTACTAGGGATGGAGAGCTAGAAATTCAGACAAGATACTTATCCCTAGTAAAGCAAGACAGAATAGTGTCTTACTGTGAGGACTTCTGGCTGAGGTGGATTCAGATTCCAAGATCAAGCAGAAGTTGGAAGAATCCTATCAGGAGTCTATTCAAGATTGGTGGAAGGGCTCAAGAAAAAGAGTAGAAGAGCAAGAAAGAAGAGCTACTAAAAGAAGACCTGATAAATCTTCAACAAGGAGGTCCCTGTTTCAGTAGTTGCTATATGATATCATGTATATTTCTGTATATACCTTTCTTTTTATCCTTGTAAAATTTCTTTCTCTCAATGAAGAAATTTTATTTTCTGCTTTATGTTCAAGTTCATTTCTTATGAACCTCTGCATGCTTTTCAATCTTGCTGATTTATGATAAGGATTAGAAATGATACATCACTGATGAATCCAGGATTAGCTTATCTTTCTTAGATCATATCTGTAATAGATGAAAAAAAGGATAAGTGCAAAGTAAAAACTTCCTTCATGAACGAAATAATGTAAAGGGTTTTGTCATCGTCAAAAAGGGGGAAACTGTTGGGATTTTAGTGTATAGATTTTGATGAGACAAACCACGTATATAATAGGAAGTTTGAGTACCCCATTTTTCACAATATTTAAATTAAACCATAGATTAAGATTGAGTCTATAGTTACTGGTTTTAAAAGATGGAGGAGCTCATCAGGGTCGTGCTGCATCAAGAAAAAGAAAGTATTAAGATACTGCAAGAAGTGGATGCAGCAATGCAGCAAGTAAGAAAGAATGGCAAGCATCGCTGCAGAAAGAAGATGCTGGATGCAGGAAGTAGTTACTGCAAAGCAGCTGTAAGAAGAAGTCAACTATGTTGCAGGAAGTAGTTGCAGTAATGCTGCAACAAGAAGATACAGCTCTACTGCAAGTAAAAGATACAACATTACTGTATGGAAAGAGTTGCTGCAAGTAGATCAAGGATACAAAACAGAAGCCGTGACTTACTGCATACTCAACAAACGTCGTCTATGTCGAATAGAAACAACATCCTGCAATCCGAGGAAGGATAAATGCAATATGAGGAATAAAAAATAAAGCAAGTATAATTAGAACCGTTCGAGAGAAGATCAAAGTTACAGATACGGAGCCAATACAGAGATGACACGTGGCCTGACAAGCTGCAGAAAGCTGTGAGCCATAACCATCACATTAAGTGCATTACATGCAAGACATGCTTTTGATCAAAAGCCAATTTCAAATAAGAGATATCTCCTTCAACGGATATATTTCTACAAGTATAAATAAAGGTCGATCAACACTGAAGCTGACGACTGAAAAACTGAACAACTAAAACATTCTACGCTAAAATGAGCTCAAGAATTCAAAGCTACATTCTCAAGCATTCTACAATTTCAGTCACTCGATCTAAAGTGAAGTGAATAAGTTTAACTTAATAGATCCGAAGAAGGATTCAGAAGCTCACTTCACCGCACCAGTTGAAGAGCAAACCATATATACTTTAACCTTATTGCTGTATGCTAGGTTGTTTTAGGTGTCAAACAGTTGATAGGATTTATCCTTGTTGTTTGTGTAGTTGTCTAGGTGAAATCATGTGTGGGTTTACCTTTAGAACTTGCAGTTGCTATGTGTACGTTGGGTTCTAGTAGGTGTTACCTCGTTAGGTTGATAGATTGTTAGGTGTTTCCCTATAATTCAATCTTGCTTAACGAAGTTCCTGCTCGATGTAGCAATAGAGTGGACGTAGAAGGATTACACAACCTTCGAACCACTATAAGCCATAAGTGTTTTTATTGCTTTATATATCTGTGTTGCATCTTATTTATATGTCTTGTTATAAACATAAAAGCATTTTGAAGGAAAAACATATTTGAGAAAACAAGTCTTTGGTCAAAATATATTTTATGCTACGTTAAAAACTCTAAGTTACAGCTGGTGTTGTAAGTTCAAGTAACTTGCAGAACAGTAAGTTTGAAAATGATTTGCAAAATCAATCAAGGTTCACTCACCCCCCTCTGAACCTCGGAGACCACATGAGACCAATAGTTGGTGAAACTAAAACCAGAAATCTATCGAATATCGATAGAAATATTTATTCGAAAACTCAAAAAGAAATTCACGATAAGTTAAGTCAACCTAGCACCTCAAGAGATAAAGAGAGAGAGATTAACCTGAGACCAAGACAGGTCCAACACAAGTTAATACTAACTATGTTGTTTCTCCTTTTCAGGTCTATCAAAGGACATGAGAGAAATTGGTTACGAAAAATGAGATCAATCCTGGTAAAATAACTACCAATTGGTCAGGAAAGTATCCTAGGCTTTGGATGTTCCCGAGTATAAACCCGCAAGATGTTAGAGAATGGTATGACTTCGGAGCTATTGCTTCAGTATTTATAATTGCACCTAACTGTCTAGAAATTTCAAAAGTTACCAGACTAGATAGCCACTATCGTGCATGATTCATGACAGAACAACCCACATCTAGTTCAGGGTGATATCTTGGAGTTAAAAATTATATCAGTAGCTCCAGAAATTATAGAAAAATGATCTCATCCGACTTTTTAATTTTTAAAGGTTTAGAGATCAGATATGACGTCATACAACAGAGTAAAAGCCCCGCCATCAAACAGTCCTTTGGTGATCATTTAAATATCAACAAGACGAGCTTGGGGACTATGGATTTGTCTCACGGAGGTGGACAAAGTTAAGTATCCATTCAAGACTTTTCAAAATTCTGTTAATGGATCATTCCTATTAAACTCCATGACAGGAAATATAACCAGATTCGCTGAAAACCTCTTTAAAAATAAGAGGAAGTTGATCTGGGAAAATAAGGTTCCAACAATGAAACAAACAAGAAAGAAGGTATGCAACATGGTGCATATTAGAAGATGGGAAGAACGAATTTGTTCTTACTGTCAGATACAAGAGAAACCATTGTTTGGGTAAGGGTTCAAGGTCAAGTCAGATAGGCCTGAGCACCCAAAGAAAAAGGGAAAAAGGGAAGGGTTTTCAGATAGTAAAAACCTAAAATGTAACAAAAGGAAGCGAGTCTAATTGGACTCGATAATTTACAAGTATACATGTATTCTACGGATGTAATAGTATAGGAATACATTGTATTTTTTCCTTGGGATGTGCTTAGAAAATCTTAAGAGATCTTTCTTGGCTCCACCAAACACATAACACTACTACCAGACAAGAAGTAGTGGATTCCCGCCTTCAATAAAGAATTAACCACCAACAATAAAGACAATCATGGTGGGTGAAAGAAAGAGACGCTCCACCAACAAAGTTAGTGGATAAACATCAAAGGAGAAACCAAAGTGGGTGAATTATTACTCCACTCATATGATGCTTTGCAAGTTGGCAAAGGAAATGATTGAAATCCGCATTTCAAGTCCGAATTTCTAGCTATATAAGGAGGCTCTCATCCTTAGAGAAGATGATCGAGTTTTACACTTCTCTCATTCATAAGATAGAAATCTTCTCTTTACAAGTGTAATAGTTTAGTTTTAAACTTTCCTGTTTATAGGAGTTTCCCCTTTACAAGGTTTAGCAATGATAGGCTAAAACAAACTTTCTCTTCCAATAGCCGTGAAATTAGTATTGTAATATAGTTTTATTATTTCTTCAATAAAAAAGAAAGGCTTTTGCTTTCAATATTTTGTCCGAAAGTTTATATTATTCTGAAGAAACATAACAGCAGTGTGTCTCCCGGTGATCTTCTCAGAAGGCAGGTGGTCATTAAAAAGAGGATTGAATCTAGGTTCTCACGGTGAGACTAGAAGTGGAACCACCGACTGTGGGCGTGTGGTTAGATCCTTGATCCGTAAAAACTAGCCAGAATCCATCAGGGATTAAGAGACAAAGACGAGGTATGAAAATTCAGAATTTTATTTAAATGCGGAAGTATGTTGAGCTTGATGTTATTTAAATAAATGATTAATACCGGATCTAATAAATATATGGTGTTTTCAAAAAATTATAGTCATATGGTATAAAGGCTGGAAACCACTGTGTATCCAATGCTATACATGTGTTCTCACTTGTATAGGGGATCGATGGGGTATAACAATGTCATGTACCGGCTATATTAAAAGGAATTAAAAAAATTTGGAGAAAAATAGATCACGATGAAAATGATAGATCATGAGGATGAAATATAGATCACAAGGATAATTATCACCTTAATCTATAGATCACGAGAAAAATGCTTGATCACGAGGATAAACATAGATCACGAGGGTAATTACCACCGTGATCAAAAGAAAGGATATATGAGTAATTTTTCTCCAAAAATGGGTAAAAACCTAGTTTCTTAGCTAGTGGTTATTTTTCATTTCATACTATGCCTATTAGGTACAAATGATCTCTATCCCTATTCATAATTTATGTTATGCTATCATCTCTCTCACGCTAGACGTGGGGTGAGGCCCAACTTGTAGCTTGGATTTGAAGAACTCAAAAGAAGGATGAGGAAAATCCTTGGTGAAGATATCCGTCAATTGTAAGTCCGTGGGAACATGAACGATGGATAAGCGATTAGAGAAAACTAGCTCACAAATAAATTAATAATCAATGTTTATATATTTAGCTCATTTATGAGTAGCAGGATTCTAACTTAAAAACACCACACTATTGTTTCATAATAAAGAATAGGTGGATCTGAAGCTTGAACACGTAATTGCAAAAGCAAGTTCATCAATGAGATAACCTCTGAAGTAGTATTGGCAAGGGTCCTATATTCTAATTCACAATCAAATCTGGAAATGGTTAGTTGCTTCTTAGCACTTCATGAAATCAGAGTATCAGCGAGAAAAATAGAATAACCATATGTAAATCTACGTGTCTCAAGACATCGAGCCCATTTAACATTAGAATAACCAACAAGAAAAGGGAAGAGTGAGTGAAAAGGTGAGCCCAAATGAGGGAGTCTCTTTCGCATATCGAAGAATGTGTTTGACAATTTGAAAATGGTCAATAGTTAGTTGTTGAAGAAACTGACTCTCCATGATTACAATAAAATGAAAGATCGGGATGGGTGGTAGTTGCTCCAACCAACAAATAATATAAAGTCAGTTCATCTTCGTAGAATGTCATGAGCATACTTGGCTTGATTCAGAAATAAACCGTCTGAAGTATATGTAACCTCAAGACCCAGAAAATAGCTAAGCCGACCCAAATCTTTGATAACAAATTCTAGGCATAATTGAGAGATAAAAGAAGCAATTAACTCTAGAGTATTCCCTATGAGAATAAAATCTCAACAATGACAAGTACATAAAAAACAAACTTGTCACGCATAAAGATAAACAAAGAAGTATCTCAACAATTGCAAGTGAAACCAATTCTAAGAAGAAAATCACTTAGTCGTTGAAACGAAGCCCTAGAAGCCTTTTTAAACCAATAAAGAGCTTTCTTCAAACGACATACATGATTAGGGAACTTTGATACTGTATAACCAGGAGGTTGTTCCATATACACAGGCTTTGGAAAGATATCATTAAGAAAAACATTTTTAACATCGAGCTGATGAGGGGCCAATCATGCAATACAACCAGAGATAGAACAACCCCAGTTGTGGATGCCTGAACAACTATATTGAAAGTATGAGAATAATCAAAACCAAGTAGTTAAGTGAAACCCTGAGCTACAAGTCAGGTTTTATAATGATAAATGGAACTATCAACCAAATACTTGGTCTTAAAAATCCATTTTGAGCCAACTACATTAGTACCGGGCACACAAGGCATAAAATCCTAGGTATTATTCGTGAAGAGCAGATAACTCTTTATCCATAGCAGCTAACCACTCAAGATGCTTAGCAGCTGATTTGAAACCCTTTGGCTCTTTGGCTCATGAGTTGTGGGAAGACTTTGGGTGGTACTAGCCGGCTAAGAGATGTAAATAAAGTAATGCGAGCATAATAAATAAGATGTTCAGGTTCGAATATACCAGCCTTAGCTCTAGTAACCATAGGATGTGAGGCCTGTGGTAGCTATGAGGCCTATGGTGGACGATCTAGTAAGACCTGGGGGCTCATGAAGTGGAGAAACAGTCGTAGGTTGAACCTTTATGGGTAATTCGAGAATTAGAGATGATAAATGAGCATAAGGCATATCACATAAGGTGCATGGTGGAATGGGTGGCTTCGGACATGGCAAGTTAATAGAGGATGGCAAGGCCGACAAGGTAAGAGATAAAAACTCAATGAACTCAAAAATAGTTAGAACCAATGTATCTATGGAAAAAGAAAAACAATGTTCATCAAACTTTACATGCCTAGTGATATAAGTGCGGAAAGAGACAAGATCGAGCACTGAAATCCTTTATCAATACTTCTATAGCCCATAAAAACAACACGACGTAAGCTATGAGGTTCAAACTTATTAGCTGCATAATCCTGATGATAGGGGATAACCAACAGCCAAAAGGATAGAAAACACTATAATTCGGAGAGATGAAGAACAATGTTTCAAAAAGAGATTTGCCATTTAAAATCTTCATAGGTAGTCGATTGATAATATAAACAACACTATTAAAAGCTTCAACCTAAAATCGAGAAGGAACATGGGCATGAAAAAGCATTGCAAGTCTTGTTTCTATGATATGTCTATACTTTCCTCCATCTCTCCCGTTCTGAAATGAAGTGTAAAGACATGAAATCCCAGAGTCTTGGAAAAACTCTTGTACCTTTATATTCGTGAACTCAATTCCACCATCACTCTGAAATCTCTTTTTGTTGCAAGTAAACTGATTTGTGACAAACTTATGGAATTTAATCAATATCTCATAAAAAATAGATTTTTACTTTAAGGGATAAATCTATGTAAAACAAAAGCAATCATTAATAACATCACATAATATCAAAACCCAAAAATAGAGGTAACTTGAGCAGGTCCCCATAAATCAAAATGAACAAGCAGAACATTTACTATTCAAATCAAATGGCAAACGTTTGCTTTTAGCTTGCTCACAAGATACACAAATCAATGGTTTTGGCAAAACGAAGGTGACATTAACTTGTCTATGCGTATTCAACATTGAAATAACATCAAAACCAATATGACCTAATCTTGAGTGCGGTAATTCATAAGAAAAAGTCAATTTAGAAGATAAGTGCGAAGCAGCAAGAGCTAAAACAACACCATTAAGCAAATAGAGACCATTCTTACATCTGCCTTAGGCCAAAATAACCTTGGTTGTACAACTCTTAATTTCAAAGCAATCAATAGTAAATAATATGTCAACATTAGAGTCAATAGTTAATTTACTCATATATAATAGATTTTTAATTCAAGGAACCATGAGAACTTCACGTAAGGTAACAACATTGTTAATAGCAAAGGAACCAATATAAAAAATATCTAAACGAAAACCAACACCAATAATAACAAAGTCAGAACCTGAATATGGAATGAATAAATCCAGGGATGCAATGCTCAATGTTATGTGAGCAAATGCTCCAGTATCCAAATACTATTTTGAAAGTGGGGAAGGAGACGTTTGTGCAGTGAATGCAATCAATCCCAACACTAAAAGAATTTACGAGGTTGAGTAGAATAGGAGCCCGAAGAAGATGAAGTTGTAGCAACCATGTGTGAATAGAAATAGTGTGCTGAGATGTTGTAAGGACGGGAGACATGAGGAAGAAATGAGAATTAGGGTTTGGGTATCTTAATTTTAGGTTGATACCATGTTAGGGAATATTTTCTTCATCTTGTGAAAATAATGAGTACAATATGTGATTTATATACAACTCTAAAATCTACGTATAAGGAAGATGTATACAATATGTATCTACAAGAAAATAATCAAAAATTAAACTAAACCTGTAAATCAAGCAATAAGATATTCATGATTTATGTTATGCTATCAGTGGCTACTGTGTGTTGGGGTAGTGGCACATGAGCTGCCGATGATAAGTCATCGCCGATTATGACAGCGGGGCGATGAGAGACAGATGGGGGCAGTGATGGGTTGTGTGATGGTATTGTAGTGGGTGCACTCGAATGCACAGGGTGAGCATGGTGTATGTATCGTATGTGTGTGCTCAGTGCCAATGGGGTCATCCGCATCAGCCTAGTGATGGTGGTAGAAGCTGGGTGACGGGTGCTGTTATGGGTCAGGGGATAGGTGCGGGGCACCGGGTGACGAGGGCTGGGCGTTGGGTGACGACGTGCTGTTAGGCGTGTGTAGTGGACTGAATGGGTTTTGTTGAAGAGGGCATGGTGTCGTTGGCAACGGGAGGTCGTCGACTGTTGTAGAATAAATGACTCATATAGACTGTCTCAATTTAGGAAATAAGAGTTAACTTATAAAATTAGACTTAATTTAAGGATCTTTATGCAATTAATTAACTTCTAAAATTTATAATAAAACCCCCTCAATCTCAAAAATGATTTAAGGACTTAAAAATAAATTTTGACCTTTCAATTTAAATCACGTTTGCAAAATAGCATGATGATCTAAAAATAATTATGCATTTTAATTTACAAGTTAACTCCCAAAGTTAAGTGTCAATCTCAATAATTTCCATTCGATCCTTTTAGACAAAATTAACTATACAAATTACTCAATTAAATCATGTTCCTTAAATTAAATTCTAATTTCATTCAATTAAGTCCAAGTTTATAAATGAAGCTTTATAATTTACCTAATTAAGCCCTAATTTCATAATTTGTGTTCTATAAATACTTTCAAGTTTCCTATTATCGAATTTAAACCCTAATTTACAGAGCTAGCTTTCCTAAGATTATTTTAAAGGTTTTCAAAAAATATTTTAAGTCATAAGCTTTATAATTAACATTTCAAGTCTTTAACTTATAATTTTATAATTAAATTTCCTAAAACAAAATTTCAATTTGTGAAAATCTAATTAAAACCTAATTAAGTTTTCTGATGTTTTAATAAATGTAATTCTCATTATAATTTCACATAAATCCTATATTTACATTTAAATTATTTTTTTATTCTTTAAACAACGTCATAGGATTTCAACCCCTTTTGTGAACAAGGAAAACTTTAAAGGTTGTATTTTATTTATTAGTGACCTTAGATTATGAATTCATAACAAGATAAGATACAAAGACATTTTTAATGTTCGATGTAGGAAATGTGAAAAGTGAAATTATCTATGCTTGGTTGACATCTTATGGATAGATACTCCAATTTTTCTAAGGTGTGGATAACTTTCTTAAATTTGCATTTAAGATTCTCAGGAGATTTTAATTTTGTGAAATCTATTATGCATATGTGAAACGAGATCTGCTCTACTATATAAACCGATTAATGTGAGCTATGTGATGCAATGTGATAAATGATGTGGTTGAATGTTTGTTGTAAGCAAGGTAAATGTGTATGGATGTGAAAATGAAATGCATCTATGGCGGCTAAGAACCGTATCTATGGAGGCTAAGAATAATAATCTACGGTGGCTAAGAACTGTAATTAAGTGCTTTGATGGATTGTAATGGTTATATTTGTTTGTCTGCTAAGATTTATTTATTTAAAAGAATTTGGTGTTGTCTTGGGATTTTTTCCCCCACTAAGTATATATTTTTAAAACACTCACCTTTTATGTTAAATTGCTTTCAGCATAAAGAGTTTAGAGTGTGGTGTGCGAGTGTGAATGTTGGTAGCTAATGTTCTAAAAGTTGGAGAAAATTTTATTTAAAGAGTTTTATTTGATAAATCATAGAAATGTGTAATTTATTATTATTGTAGATTTTATTCATTATCATTCTTAAAAAGGATGAATTTTGTACGTAAGTAACACCTTAGCCAAAATTACCTTTAAAAAGAAAAAAGGGTGTTATAGTAACTTAAAATGCTACGTTTAAAAAAAAATGGATTAGTTTTATGTTTAGTTACTTTAAATGCTTCAAATATAAAATACTATTTTGCAAAATTAGATAACTGCTAGAGACCACTGAGTTCCACATGGACAAGGTGTTGTTCAAGGCCGTAGAGGCCTATAAGATGAGTCTGTTCGATATCAGACTCTACACCATTGACGAGCCCGGTTAATGGTTCGATTGGTAAGTCCGCTCGTCTTACAAAGTAGATGGCATCTTGACGAACACTCAGGTTCCTACATCAGACCCAAACTCGTCACAACAAGCTTCACAGGTACCTACTTCTCTCATTGTATAGAATTGTGGATCGAGGCCGGAGCGTGAAAGATTCTTCTTTTTGAGTTTTTTGTTTTTATTTAACAAATTATATTTATAACTTCGGACTCTACACCACTAACGAGCTCGGTTAATGATTCGATTGGTGAAGTTCGCCCGTCTTACAAAGCAGGCGGCATCTAGACGAACTCTCAGGTTGTGCATCAGACCCGAACTCATCAAAACAAGCGTCATAGGTACCTACTTCTCTCATTGGAGAGAATTACGAATCGAGGCCGAAGCGTGAGTATTCTTCTTTTTGAGTTTTTTGTTTTATTTAATAAATTGTATTTATAACTACAATTCAATTATACAAAATAATGTCGTCTCATCAGTGCTCTATCCTTTTAAAGGATGTATTAGAGATCTACCTCAATGCAAAGAGCTTCCACTTGAAACTGGTCTCGCCCAACACCAAGGCGATGTACTACGAGGAATTCTCGATATTATTTGGTTTAAAAAATTACTTCAATTTTAGTATTATTATTATTTTGAACCTATTATTCTTAAATAATGAATTTTTTTTACGAGTCTTGTAGCTCAAGTGGTGTCTCACCTTTAAAAAGATACAGATTGTGGTGATTAGAATTCGAACTTGGGTCACGTAAATTTTCTAATTCTTATTGTTCTCTTCTCTTCCACTTCCCCATACTCATTGATTAACACTTGGAAGTAGAAGTGGATTTGAAAAGGAAAGCAATCAGGTTGTGTGTCTGACACCACTTGGAAAGGGTTCTTAGACCATAGTTCGACCTCAAGGTCAACACAAAGTACGAGCACACTTCAAAGAATCATCGAAACAAGCCACTCAGACCAGGTACAAGAGCTTCCAAACATAAAAAAGGCTCGAGACCAGTTGTTGAGTATTTGGAAGATCCTGTAAGTATTTCTTTTCCACCTTTCAATTTATTAAGTTCAATTCTGTTGAGGAATTTGTTTAATTTTTTTTTTTCCAGTCCCAGAATCAGGGTGCCTCTACTACAAGTCATGAACTCTTTTTGAGGTTGCACACTTACAGTGAAAATGAGTCGTTTACCGATGGCAAGGCAAAGACAATTAACATAAGTATTATTTTTGCAATTCTAGTTTAACTTCAAAATTTATTAAAATTACTTATCTCTTTACTTTTTAATTTGTAAATATGTTTCAGGAGACTTTCGAGAAAAGGATGACCCAACTCAATCAATTTGAGGAGGACTCATCGGAGTCCCATCTTATGGACTTAGACCAACTGTACATCGCGACAATCGATGTGAAGAAGAGGCAGGTGTACGGGTTGTGATTGATCAGCAAGAGATGACCAGTGACAAGCTATACCACCTCGGCTGCCATGTATAATCTGTTGAGAATTGATAGGATTGTGCAAGAAGCTAAAAAAGCGGGCATGTCTTAGGTATAGAGGTAGGATGAGCGAGTATGAAAGCCAGCAGGAGGTGTTGTGGACCCTTGTCAACTCACAACAAAGAATCATATAGCAGCTTGCACTGCTCATGAAAGTTTGCCCCCTGGTGCGTTGACAGTAGCCCCTACTCCGACCAAGGTTGATTCCAGAGCCTAGGATTGATGAAGATGATGAGTGATAAACATTTAAAAACAATTTCATTGTATTAAACAATTTATTGTAATCAAATTTGTATTTTTGAATTTAATTTGATTTTATTTCATTTCTTGAATTTTAATTTCAAAAATTTGCATTTCATTTTAACTGTTATTAATGATACATTTTGGAAAAAAAAATTATATATAAAATAATATTAAAGATGGAAATGAATCTATCGGTAAAGTATTATTTATCTTTTTAAAAATATTTCAAGTTACTGACGGATTTACAACCCTCGGCAAATATAACATTACCGTCAAATAATTTCTGACGGAATACTACATATCCATTAGTAAATTCGTGGATTTTTTTGCAGATTTTCCACATTTTCTTATTCTACTATTGTCGGTAGCAAATTACCGACTGATAATGATGTCGGTAATATACATGCAGAACCATTTTTCCATCGGCAAATCCACCAACGAACATATTTCTGATAGTGTTTACCAACGGAATTTCCATTGGTAAAATTCTATTGGTAAAATGATTACTGGCAAAATTCTATTGTTTATAAAATGATAATCCGCAAGATTTTTGTAGCGTGTAAATTTATGAGTCTTAACTTATGCTTCTGCTTGGTTGATTTAAGATTAGTGTTCTTTAATTGATGGCATAAAAAACGAATCAAGTTAATTGAACGCACCAACCTTTTATTTTATTATTTTAAACATTAGTTTGCATATTCGTACAAAAGCATAAATGCAATTAATTTACTTATAAATATTATTGTTATATGCCAAGCAGAAGCATAAGTTAAGATAGCATAATTTTACAAATCACATAAGTAGGATTAATTTTATAAACAGCAGCCGCAAGTTGGTCTTTACAGGAGTAAGCCGCAACTTGTTTTGTTACCTATCTTTTTTTATATATCTGAAAAAATATTTAATGTATAGATTTGCAAATAAACTTATGATTAATAACTTTAAGATAAAAACTTGATACACTCCTTGCATGATCTAAGATCCATGCACATGCACTTAGGTCGACCCTACCTGCCATGAATAGATACGTGCCTTCATGAGCCACCACGCACTGCCAAGTCTGCGCACAAGCTCATTTGAACTCGCTTCAGGTGTTGTACATTTATATTATATTAGTCATACTTTTTAGGATTTTTAATTGTACCTCAACATTTTTTTTAGATAGACATTAATACCTTATATACATTTTAGTTATATTAGTCATATTTTTTAGTTATATTAGTCATATATTTTAGTTATTTTAGTTGTACATTTATATATTAAATTAAGGTATGACAATTTTGATATAAAGGTATAAGTACTATCATATAAAGATATGAGTAATATCGCATAAAGATATATATATACACAAATTGTGGCGAAATTGATTTATTTAAGTTAAAGTATTAGATAAATATATGATATGTATATAAAGATACAACTAATATAACATAAAGATATGACTAATATAGTTTGAAGGTTAGCGGTATTTTTTTAAAGTTTAAGTATTACATAAAGGGTACATTTTGTACATAAAAATATCACTAGTATAATATAAAGGTATGACTAATATAGTATTAAGGTTAGGACAAATAAAAAAAAAAGAAATGGCCCGGACCCGACCCACATATATGTGCATCAAGTGTACAAAACACTATCTTTAATTTTAAAGAGTATCATTACATGAAGAGAGAGATATTAATCCTAAATTCAAAAGAAAAGGGTATATTTGACATAAGACATGTTAAATTTTATTAATATGATAATTTTTCCCAATTGATCCGAACTATGAGATTTATTGCTCTTATACTTTGATAACTGGTCATATGTATGATATTGATTGTTGTAAGGATGGCAATGGAGTCGGACAAGGTAGGTAGTTGACTACCCAAGCCCACCCTGTGCACATACCCCACAGACCCCTCATCCTGTGCCCCATCATGGGTCTTGCTTAGCTGCCCCACACTCTACCCCGTCCCGTCCTATGTCTATGTTTTTTTCTAAATATAATTTCAAGCAAACATAATTAAAATCATTTAAAGTATATAAAATACAACATTTTCAAAGAAATTAAACTACAAAACATACAAACAATAATCCGCTCAAAGTAAACTACAATCCGTCAACCATAATAAGTAAGAAATATTCATCCATTCAAAATACACAGATAATGAAAGCATAACAATGTCTTGAAGTGAAAAATGCATCATCTTCACACCATGCCACAACCTCCATAAAATAATTAAACCTACAAAATTAAAGAAAATACAATTTCAAATATAAATAATATATTTTGGAAGAACATAATAAAACAAATATAAATAAACAAGTTAAATTATTATACCTCATTCCTCAACCACACTCTTCTCATCATTCGAATCATAAAAAACCAACATGTATGCTCCATCAGAGTTATCTATATAAAATGGTAGATATAAGTATAAATTATAGTGAACAGTTTGATATCATAATTAACTTAATATTATAGAAAAAATTTACCTTTCTCATCTAATATCCAATGTTGTGCACACATCAACCTTCAATTGTCTTGTGGGGAAGCCTACTACGATGAGCACTAACCAATCGTCCACTTGTACTAAAGGCAAATTCTGAAGCAACTGTCAAAATTGAAGTTGTTAAGATGTCTTTGCAATTTGACTTAAAATAGGATACTTAAAACTTGTTTGCCTTCTACCAAGAAAAGACATCAAAATCAACAGCTCGTGATAGAACATCCTTATCTAAGTATAGATCCAACTCCAATCTCAAAGGCTTTCTTTTCTTTCTAGATACATACAAATCAAATTCACTAAGTGAAGCATCAATAGTAGCACCACTCTCCACCATAAAACCACTAACATCACCATCACCTTTCATTTTCTCAATACTTTCATATTGCTTAAGCAATTCATGACACATTCTCCACCTTGATCTCACGACACATAATTCAATGTACAATAGGCCAATACTTGTCGAACTCTACAATCATATTTGAGAACATTTTTTCAACAACTCCAACACCACAAGAAAGCCAATTATTCAAAGCAACCTTCATCTCACAAATTTTTGGAAAATATAAATTTGTAGTAGGATATTTAGTGTTAGAGAAAAGTTCAGTTGTAGTGTAAAACAATTTTAACCTACTACAAATTTCTTTGGTCAAACCCCACTGAAATTCACTTGGCAAGTTCTTATATTTTAGATCATGATGCTTCAAGCGAAAGAAAATATTTTTATAATCTAAAGTTATTTGTAGCATCAAATAAGTTGAGTTACAACGAGTTTTACAATCAAGTGTGAGTTTCTTACCAAAAGGAATGCGAAGTTGACGAGTAGTCTCTTCAAACTTCTCCTATCTTTTAGGTGTCCTGGACCAATACGATACGCTATCTCGTACTTTCTCAATGGCATCTTCAATGACCTCCAAACCACTTTCATAATTAGATTCAATATATGGGCACAACATCACATATGAACTAGCTTACCATCCAGCGAAAGAGTATCCAATGAAAGCTTCTCTAAAAGCAATTCTACCATTGCATCATTTGTTGAAAAATTATCCACTGTTATAATGGATAATTTTTTATCTACATTCCAATCCAAAAGCCATTCAACCAATGCTTCATAAAGAGCTTCACTAGTATGAGGACTTGGCACATAAATAAATCTACAAAATAGTTTTACAATGAAATTAAAATCTTAATTAGTTATGTGTATAATAATATAATATTTTAAAATTACAAAAAAAAGATCTTGGAAATTAATAGTTACCTGATGATTCCACTTTGTAGCTTTCAGTTATTGTCAATGTAGTGTGTTGTTATAGCCATAAATCCTTTCTTTTGAAAAGAAGATGTCCACATATTTGTAGTCACTGCCACTCAACTTTCATTTTGCTCAAAAATAGACATTTTGAGCTCCTTCAATTGCTCATACATCTTTAAATAATCAATCTTGATTGTGTTCCTTGTCACTATCTTGAAGCAAGGATTAAAACTCATGACAAAACTCTTAAACCCACCATGCTCTACTATTCTAAGAGGGTACTCATGCATGATAATCATCCTTGCTAATTCTTTACGAGAAATTTTTTGATCAAAATTGAAAGGAAAAGGCTCGAATTTTTCCTTGTTGGAGTTGGCTTTCAAGACTTCTTGTTTTATATTCGTCATCTTTCTTCTAGGACATCTTTCATAATGTTTTGTCAAGTGACAAGAACCTTACTTCGAGTCACCCAACAATAAGTTCTCACAATACTTGCACTTAGCTTTGTGTTTCCCATCTATGTCCACTTTATGAGAATCTGACCAAACTTTAAAGAATACTCTTCCAATTGATGCTCCTTGCACCAAAGCATCCTTGACAATGCTACTGTCGTTATTCTCACTCAAAGTTTCAAGGTTATATAAGCTTGGAAAATTTGAAGACTGGGAAGTACATGATGGTGATTCAAATGGTGAAACATCTAGTGAAATGTTAATATCTAGGATCATTGAACATGATTCTCCTTCACTATCTATAAGGTTGATTCTTTTCAAAACAAAAAAAAAACAGCAAACAACAATAACTGAACAAAGTAAAAAAAGAAAAAATTTCAAAATTCAAACAATAAAGCATACATATTATTATCTATTAGGATCCCAGCAGCTAACTACCAAACTTTAAGAAATTAAATTATTCCAACAAATAAACACTGAAACAATTAGTATTTCCAGTATAGATTAACCCATCAATAATTAGTTTTTCTAACTTAAAACTGTCCAATCTATATCAACGAAGTTGTTGTATAGGCCACGAAAATAATAGACCACCCATTTTAAATGTTTGCATGTTTGCAAGTTGACTGAAGTGGGGTGACTGTTAATTAGATTCTTCAAGACTTTCTTGATCAATAGAATTAAGAAAATAATAATTAATATTCCTGCATAATTTTGTTTATCAAAGAAAAAAATTGGGCCAAGGGATCATATGATCCAACTTTGTATTATAACATATGCGAGGGGATTAAAAAATGAGAAAAAGAAGATCGTCTGAACAATATAATCTAATTATATTTCATAGTAATCTGAACAGTGGCTAATATAGGGTAGAATAATATCAAAGTGAAAAAGAAGGTCGTTGCACAGTTACATACAATAAGGTTAGTAGTTTTATTGAGCTTTGATTTAACAAAAAATTAGCCATAAAAAATCAATACCTTCAACTATCATATAATTATTGTTACCACTATCAAGATTGATTATCAGATTATTGGAGGAAGAAGTCATTGTCTTGACTCCCAATACAGGTTAGTGTAGAGTTGCAACTTTGGCTAATGCAAATAAGCATGATGTACCACTTCAAAAGCAGATTATCATACTCTATGAAAACAACCTAAATTTTCATACAACCATGCAATTCAGAATCTCACTATAGCATAAGGTATCAAAATATCCGAGGTTGGCAATCTCTACCTTGCCATAAACTGCATCAAAGAGCCAGATGAGATAGCAGCAGAATGTTAACAAGGACTGAGTTATCCTTGTAAATGAAGCCTTATTCCATAAGTTTGTAGATTTAGTTCTCAACACCAGAAAACAAAGTAGAAATTTTTATTTTTTTAATGAATAGAAGGAAACTAATATAATAAGAACAAAATAGAAAATGTATAGGAAAAGAATGAGAATGCATTAGCATGACAAAACCATACAACTATTATTGTCTGACTCCCAATTATTATTACCACTATCAAAATTGATTATCAGATAATACGTCAGTCAAATTCAAAGAATTCTAATAATTTCCAACATCAACAAACACAAACAACTAGGTTTGAAGCTACACAAAATAGAAAAATCGAAACGACATACCTAATACTCGCTGTCACTATCGTCGGTGCCGTCAACATCACCGGTATTGTCACCTTCACCACCGTTGCTGATGTTCACTGCCTTGTAGTGTCTAACGCAGTTGTTTGTGTGAGGGAAAAAGGTGGAACAGCAGCGGCACTCCAATTTGCAGTTTGTATAAGGGAAAAAGATGGAAGAGTGGCGACACTCCAATTCCAGAAAGAATGAAAATTAAATTACCTAAGTCAACAAAATAAAAGATATTTATTTAAATATATAATTGTGTACGGGACGGGGTCTATATGGTACCTAAGCCCACCCTATCCCGTTTACAGATTAAAGTGGCCCTGCCCCATTTCTTACACGGGGTGGGTTTTACTCGCCCCAAATATTACGGGGCAGGACAGTACCCACGGGTCGGGTTAATATTAACATCCTTAGATTGTTGAACCATTTGTAAAGTGCAATGTCATATTATGATTGTTGCTTTTTGTTTCAAAGTATTAAAACCTTGTATAAAGAAAATAATAATATAACACAATTCAAAGGACATTAATTGAATTCAATATAGGTTAATATCAATTACGAAAAAATCAATTAAATCGTCACTAGAATAATCAAGTGATATAGCGAAGGAATTTACCGAAGGAGTTATTCCGTCGGTAAGCACAAACGGATGTGCATCGTTAGAACCCAAATAATATTTACATAAATTCCTAAGCATTCCCGATGGATATTTCGTTAGTAATTACCAATGAAAATATGCATAACTTATACATGTAGCCACCTACTTGTTCATTTTACAATAAATGCATGTTAAATTTTTTTTTTTTTGAATTTTTTTTACAAGATATAAAATATAGATCTTTATTAGTTTTTCAACTCTTGAAAAATATAAATCCCATATATTTAGTTTGACAAAAGATACATTTGTAAGGTAAGTAAAATATTCAATTCTAAGTCTCCCACCCCATTTGAAACAAAAAAAACAAAAAAAGAACTCACTCGTACATATATTCGTTATATTGAATTTAATAGTTGTATTAAAAAATAAAAGGTTAGAATATCATATATTGCAAAATATAAATGTAGGTGACTCATGCATAATTAAGAGAAATATTACATATTAACTCATGAAAAATAAAATTATAAAGTAATGACAATAATAACTTAATTACATCCTAACTTTACAAATAAATAACTTATTATAAAATAATAATTTTCTTTTATGTATTTTCTTCAAAATAATTTCTAAAATATTCAAATATATAATATAATTATTAAAAATTTTAGGGGTGTTAGCACCAATGTGCCTTCATCCTGTATATGAATATATGAGTATGATTTAGAGTTTATGTAAATGTTACTATTGTGGGTAAAATGGTTAGAAATAGAAGTAAATGAGATGAATTTTATAGTAAATAATACAGTGAGTTGAAGAGGTAGAAGATTGAAGAAAGTGGTGGCAAGCTCGAGAAAAGGATGCTGTAACACCCGAAATAAAATTCAACTACATAAAATATCTCGAGAATTTTCTACAATTAAAATGAGATGTATAATAATAATAATAATAATAATAATAATAATAATAAATTTTATTATACAAATAAAATGAAAAGGAAATAAAAGAAATAAAAATTTACTTATATATATATATATATATATATATATACGCACCCAATGCATACATATAAGTATAATATATAAAATTATTCTTATTTATATATATATATGCATATAGGTATAACTTAAAAGAAAAATAAGTCAAAGTGAAATATTAACATATCGTTTCATTATTTATTATACTAAGCATTATTACACATTACATTAATTTATTTATTCTTTCTTATTGACAATGTATACAAAATGAAATGTATCATGTATGTAAGATTATAATTTAAATTATAGTATTTTCTATATGAAGCTTTACATACTCACTGTGTGACGCAAAGTTGTATCTAATATTTAGTTAAATTTAATTGCATTTTTTTAATTATGAAATGATTTAATTTGTTACTAATTTTGGTCAAATATTATGATAATGTATGTTAAATTGTATAACTATAGTGACTTTTCATTTTATTTAATAACTGAGAAAATTATTATAATAATTGACAGCACTAAGTAGGAATATAATGCAAGAATAAGTCAAAGTGGAATAAAAGTGGGGGATAAGGATTTGGAAAGGAAATATCTTCTCTCTCTCCCAATTCTCTCAACTCTCATTTCTCTCGTCTCTGTTGCTCTCTCTCTCTATCTCCATGTTCTTCTCCCTCTTTCTTCCTATTATCTTCCTCTCAAGACCACTTCTCTCTCAAATCCTACGTCCTGCTATCAGTAGCCATTGATCAAAGGTCATCCGATGAGTTGGTAGATGGGAGGCGGCTGGGTTGGTTGGAGCAAGCGGAGAGCTGCGAAAGTGGCTGCTGTGTGTGCAGGGGAGTGGTGGGGACGGCACCGGAGCTACGCCGACAGGCTGGGTAGGCGTGTGTGTAAAGGTGTGCTTGGGTGGAGGCCGCCACCGTGAGCAGCGGCGGCGCGGCGGCCCTGCTGTAGGTATATATATATATATATGTAGAAGTGTATATATATGTGTGTATTGCTATGTATATTAGCATGTGTATATATATATCGAGGTAAGTCTGTGTAATATATATATGGGTGTGTATATGAAGGTGGAGGAAGGGTGCAGGGGATTAAGGGGGCTGGACAGAGAAATGGGGGGGGGACTAGTTTCTGAAAATTAGTTTTAGTTTAGGGCTTAATTGCAAATCATGGAATTATAGAAAAATTATCTTTAACCCAATAATAATAAATATTACATTTTAAATCCTTAGGTTTATAAAATTATGTTTTAAGCATCATGAATTATAAATAATGATAACGAACCCCCAACTATGCTGAAATTTCATTATACACCCTATAATTTAATGATATTATGTATTTCACCTTAGAGTTGTTGAAATTGTATTTTTAATATCCATAATTGGTTGAGATTATAAAACGGACCCTAGATATTACAGATATTATTTTTGAGAATTAATATATATATATATATATGAATAAATGAATTAATTTCAATCTAATGAATTAGGTTATAAATTAACCTTAGAGATATTATAATAATTAAAGTAGGTACAATATAATATATATATATATATATTAAATCTAGGTTTTAAAACCCTCAATTCACGTCTCGTTAACCCATAACTCTTGGGAAAATTATAAATATGGACTTTAAGTTTTAATCTTCATACTTTAATAAATAAACCAAAGGCCTAATTATAAATATTAAACATTTAAATAAATTTCCCCATATTGTTAAAAATGATAATGATCTTAAATTAAATTATGAACTTTACAATTTAAACCTCAAAGTTAAGATCCAATTAAATATCAAAGTAAATAACAAATTCAATCCTCTTAAATAAGAATTAATTAAACATGTTATGCAATTAAATATTTTTTTTCTAAATACTATATAATTTTACTTAATTGAATTCAATTTAGCAATTAAATTATATATAGTCAATCTAAATACGCCATAATCGTGAATATATTCAATTTTCTTAATATCTAAATTAAACCATAAATTACATAATTTTCTATGATTAATTTAAAGGTCTTCAAGAATTAATTTAAGTCAAAAGCTTTATAATTTACTTGTTTAGAATTATTATCAACTCTTCAAGATCTAACCTAAATCATAATTTTATAATTAATTTTCCTGGAAACTAAGATAAGTATTTCAAGATCTAAATAAAGTCTAATTAAGTTTTCTAATATTTTTAATAAACGCATTTTCATTATAATTTCATTTAAACCCTATATTTACTTTAAAAATCATTCATTTTACTTTTAAACCACAACCTTGTAAGAAATCAAGCTTTAATTAAATGACAAAGAGAAATTATAGTAATTAAGTTATATTATTTAAACCTCTTTATATGTCGATTAAGGTATAAAATCCTAGATTTTTATTGAGATAATTAAGGAAACTTAGTTTCAGGTCGGGTTTTGGGTTGAGTGTTATCACCCCTAGCATATTACATTAATACTTAATTTTATTTCAGGTTAACCCTGTTAGATAGTCTGTTAACAGAAAAGGTTCTACATTAAGAATGTATTTTAATTAATAATAGTTTGATTAAATTCTAAAGCGAGCAATTATGCTTTGTAGGAAATACGAAGGGAGAAAAGAACTAAGCTCATATAGAAGTAGACGCTTTGCAAGCTTTCTCAGTAAAAGGTGGGGAAATGTGCTAAGTCGGTATTTATATTACTTTCAAAGTATTTAAATTACGAATTTTATTATGCTATATGAAATGTGTTGGATTTATGTGCTGAATGTATGAAATGTGACATATTGAAGTGCCTATGAATAAAAGTGTTATGACGTGTGATGACTGGAAAGTTGGTGTTTTGTTCAATACATGTGCTTCTATGTGTATGTTTGATATATGAGAATGTGATGAAATTATGTGCGCATGTGCATGCGTATGCAAGGCGGCTAGGGCTCGCATATGACGGCTGATCACTGTATTATGACGGTTAATAACCGTAAAAATGTTTTCACGGCGGCTAAGAACCGCAAGATGCTTTCATGGCGGTTAAGCACCGTAACTATGTGAAAAGTGATGATGGAATGTGAATGATGGATTATATGTTTCCATAGCGGCTAAAAACCGCATATGTTGCATGACGGTTAAAGACCGTAAATGTGGGAATGAAAGTGACATGTTTGAAGATGAATGGTGTCGATTGTGAAGAATGTTTATATTTGAATTAATTATAAGTCATGTGATGGATGTTTACATTTTGTTAAAATGATTTAAGCCAAGTGATTGAAGTGATCTATTTTCTACGGTTTTTAGTAAAAGATAAACATTTTACGAAAATCTATTTTATGTGATAAAATCGTGATTTGGTATATGTGTGTAAAATCTTCCAAAATTATTTCATGTCATCCCGAGTTTCCCCACCCCACTGAGTGTATTTCAAACACTCACCCCTCTTTTTAAAATATTTTCAGTTTAAGGAGTTGAAGGCGTAGAGTGCGAGCGGTGGATGCTGGTAGCCAATAGAAAAAGGTTGTATTTGATTTTATCATTTTTAAAGTATAATATTTTATGAACTTTTGGGAACGAATATTTTTACATAAACCTTGAATTTTTTTTATTATCTTTATTTATTCTTAAAAATGGTAATGTTTTTATAAATAAGTAGCGTCTCGGTTAAGGTTTATCTACAAAAGAATCGGGACGTTACAGGTGGTATCAGAGCGGGTCTATGATTCTGTAGACTCGTTAAAATGTTTTATTTTCTAAAAATATTTGATTTAATTAAAAATAATAATAATATAAAATAAAATATAACTTATGTCGAAAAGAAAATATTTTACCAGCTACTAGCATCCACTTCTAATCTACTGCTCCGCCTTCGCTAAGGTATGTTATGTTATGATGTGTAATTATTTTATGATTGTAAATCTAAGTGAAAGTGAAAATCTTACGAATTTATATAATTTTCGATATTATGTTACAATGATATGGTTATGTGGCCATATAAAATTTTTATATCTTTCATGGCTACAAGATTGTGTTAAATTGTAATCACGTTTTTATATATACAAGTATGAGATTTAAGGCTAGAACTTTTGCTGATGAATATTTTCTGGTTGAGTTCGCTGTCACGGTTTATGATTTTATGATTGTGTGATGTCACTGTTATCAACATACTGCTGCTGGACGCCGCCACTGAGCTGCTGACGGCCGCAGCATGAGCTCGTGTGCGTAAATGGCCATAGCAGGAGTTGGTGCAATGTGAGATGTTAAATTATGTTATGTTATCTGTGAGTTTTGTTATATGGGTAAACACTGCCACTAGCCGCTAAGTGTCAGTTGAGCTAGTGTGTATGTTTTGCCATAGTCGTTGGTTTACATGGGGTTGAGACTACCATGGGCCCTTGTCTATGACAGGATGAGCTAGTGGGTGTGTTTTCCCTAGTACACAGGGTGTGATACATAATGCCACGACTAATGCTTGTGGTCTATGGGGACCATGTGTGAATAAATTGTGTTATGTTTTATGATAATTTTAAATTATGATGTGATTTCGTGAAGTGTGCAATTTGATTATATGTTTGATTTATGCAATTTGATTTTGTTATCCTAATTGCAATATAATATTATGATCTCAAATGATAATACATAAATTTATGAAGGTATTTATGTGATTTATCGAATTATGTTATTTGTTGAGTGGAACGTTTCTTAAATTTTCAAATATCATAAGAGTTTAATATAAAATATAGTTTTCATAAAATGTGGCAATAGCTAGAATAACATAGATGCTCATAATGGATTTCATATACTTTGAACTTCAGGAATAGAACGACGCTGAAATTTCTTGATAGATTCTCTAGGCTGATATTTGTGATAATAATACGTTTTAGTTTTACGACGGATAACCATGGGAGATAACGTTGGTGGAAAAATCGATAATCGCAAATGTTCTAAAATTAAATCAAAATCGAAACAAGATATCCCTAATCTTTCTATAACAGAATTTTCACACTAAGTTCTCTCATTCCTTTAAAAAAAAAAAATTCTTGAGCCATGCTCCAACTTGAAGTTTTCCCTATGATGCTAAAATCATATAAGCATTAAGATTCAAACCATAACTTGACGTAGCAAAATCAATGGTCAAACCATCACGAATGAGTTTGGGAATCAAGTTTGTAGAACAGACAACGAAAATAATAAAAAGGGGTTAGGGACAGAATCAGGGCAGCCTAGAATCAGCGCAGGTAAAGGACACAGAGAACTGAAATTTTGAAGGGGGAGCCAAGGTCTTGGGAAGGTATCGGCCACCAAAGAATTTTATCGCTTTAGGAAAAGAGACAAGTTTAATCCTAGACATATTGGATCGTTCGAAATTCTAGAACAAGTTAGAGAAGTGGCGTACATGTTAGCTTTACCGTCGGACTATGTGGGTATACAAAACATCTTTAATAGGTCTATGCTAAGGAAGTACTTTTTCGAATGGAATCGTGGTATAAATAAAAACATATCAGACTTGAGGACTTATCATATGAAGAAGCTCATGTGGTTTTTTAGATAAAAATATGGGACATCCGATAAAATTGGAACGATACAGAGAAGAGTAGCATGGCCCCTGCGCAAGGATGACACGTATAAATTGAGAAGTGATTTTAATTCAGGTCCAACGGAACCATCTTGATATCAATGAAGCAGCTTAAGAAGAAGAAGAAGAAATTTTGGGCAAAATATCCGAATTTATTGAGTTTTGATACGTCTCTAAATTTTGAGGACGAAATTTCTTTGTAGGAGGGAAGGATGTAACACTCGAAATAAAATTCAACTACATAAAATGTAACACCCCCTCTTCTTAGGGTAGTTACTTCTACTAAATCAACATAACTTTCTAAACTTATAAAAATTCCAGTAAGATTTTTTTATTAAAGCAACGAAATTAAACTTTGTAAGAAACATGCTAGAGTTTTAAAACG
This sequence comes from Scutellaria barbata, assembly GCA_028654395.1. Lineage (NCBI taxonomy): Eukaryota > Viridiplantae > Streptophyta > Magnoliopsida > Lamiales > Lamiaceae > Scutellaria > Scutellaria barbata. The sequence goes on from CM053655.1 coordinate 12,940,039, forward strand.
GTTTAAAGCATTTGAAAAGGAGTTAAATCGTTTAAAAAAAAGTTCTCCTTAAGGAAATTAGAAATAAACTCTTCTTAGTATGAATACTAAAATAACATTTCTTTAACCAATTCTGAGGCCGTCACCACCAATCACGCTTCAGCGCTGCTACCCCTTGCATCACATCTTACCTTTACCTTTATCTGCAGTATGAGGTAAATACTATAAGCAACAGCTTAGCAAGTACATCATCTAATCTCACAAAACCTTTTTCTTTATAACTTTTGAAAAAAAATGCAAGTCATTAGCTAATAAGACCTTATATATACTTATACTGGAAAATAATATACTGTGGGCCCAGACATGGTACCAATGCGCGCAACTCCGAAGAACCCGGGATAGCTAGCCACCGAATTCAAACGGAGCAACTCAATACTCATAGGGCGGTCTCGGAGCCCTTAAACTCATAGGGCGGTCTTGGAGCTCTTAAACTCTTCTAGTGGGCGATCTCGGTGCCCGGTACCAGTCTAAAATATAAAATAAAACTATATATATACTTTCTCAAAAATATACTTTTCTCACCCTACATAAAACAAGATTAACTAACATCTTGTAATTGACCAAAATACATGGAAGCACATCACTTAGCAAATCATCTCTTCATATTCATAGAAAACATAAGTGAAACTCACGAAACACATAACTTAGCAAATCATCAAAGCATACTCATAGAAAGACATAAATAAACATTCAAGCAAATTTTGCATCAAACATTAAACAAATAAAACAAAACTACTCATACTGCAGGTGAGAGATGTACTTACCTGGAGTTCTCAAAACTTTCGTATCTCACAATCCTCACAAACTTTCTCAACCCAAATCTAAAAATAATTAATTGATAACTTAGAATCTATCAATATAATATGTTAAGGAAAATAATAACGTATCCTAGTATTTCTTTGTATATATCTTTATATTTTAGGTTCTAAAAATAATTAATTGATAACTTAGAATCTATCAATATAATATGTTAAGAAAGATAATAACGTATCCTAGTATTTCTTTGTATATATCTTTATATTTTAGGTGGTTATTTGGTTTTCTTCTTTTGTCGATGTATCGACAGTTATTTATTTAGTGGAATGGAATGTGGTTCTCAATTGAGGCATTATCTCCTTCTCACATAATACACACTAAAACTATAATCTTTTAATATTGAGATTCCTAAATCAAATCATTAATAACAGAAAGATTTTTATCTTGTTAATTCACTATCAATTCCTTAATATTTCCACTTCCTTAAAAAAATTCTAATTTTAATTAGTAAATCAAATGGAAATTTCTATAACTAATTAATTAATCCATTTAATTATAAAACCTCAATTTTATTATACATACTGACGTCAAATCCTTAATTAAACTAAGTAAATTAGACAACATATTTGCGTCTCATATTAATTACTATGTAATGGGCTCAACACTACAGAAAACAAATAAAAGGAATTAACCATGCAAAACATCTATCCTTGTTATCATTGGGGTATTTACTCATTTATTTAATTAATGTCATGCATTAACAGAAGGTGTTTGAATTCTGCAAATCAATAACTAATGAATAAATAATAATTAAACATGTATGACTACTATCTTAAGACTGATACTGCTACCTAATATTATTATTATAATTTTGATACATGTAGTTTAATTGTAAGCAGTATGATTACTCATAAATAATATATTATATATCAAATATCGTCGAGGGGAATAATTATAAACTAACTTAACCAAATCAATAGAAAACTCTTCGAACTTTTTCTAAATCATACATGTATTGGTCAATTTAGATGATTTTCTATTATTCATGTGATCAGAAACACTATAGAATGATTTTTCCACTCAATGATGACAATTCAATTGATTTATTTATTTCTTTTTCTCAATTCATTTCACAAAGTTCAATTGATTTATTTATTTCTTTTTCTCAATTCATTTCACAAAGTCATACATTACGTGAAATAACTAAACTAAACAATTAATCCATTTCACTAAACTAAACAATTATTCCATACCAGAAATTATGGATGTAAAAAGAATCCAAGCTATAATGGATACCTCTGATTATTCACCGCTTTCATTCTCTTTCTTCTGTTTTCTCCATTTTCTCTTTCTTCTGCTCTCTCCAAATTTTATATTTTTGGTTCTTTGATTCACGTATTTATTTTCAGTTTTTAACATCTAGGGTTTTAAATTCCCATTTCTTTTAGGAGTTTTAACAAAATAGAGAATCCCTAAAATATCTCAACTAATTTACTTATATATCTACTTCCATATCTCCATGTTATCACTTTAAAAATTCTAGAAATTTATTACTAGTCGATATTAAATATTTATATATCAATGTTTAACTTATCTAGACTTGTCGATATTATCGACATCAATTGAAATCCCCATCACATCAGACGTAATATTTCAAATAACACCTAATTAATTTCTCTATAAGATATTATTAAATCATGATAATTAATAAAAATTTATTATTCATTATACACCCTATAATTTAATAATATTATGTATTTCACCTTAGAGTTGTTGAAATTGTATTTTTAATATCCATAATTGGTTGAGATTATAAAACGGACCCTAGATATTACAGATATTATTTTCGAGAATTAATATATATATATATATATATATGAATAAATGAACTAATTTCAATCTAATGAATTAGGTTATAAATTAACCTTAGAGATATTATAATAATTAAAGTAGGTACAATATAATATATATATTAAATCTAGGTTTTAAAACCCTCAATTCACGTCTCGTTAACCCATAACTCTTGGAAAAATTATAAATATGGACTTTAAGTTTTAATCTTCATACTTTAATAAATAAACCAAAGGCCTAATTATAAATATTAAACATTTAAATAAATTTCCCCATATTGTTAAAAATGATAATGATCTTAAATTAAATTATGAATTTTACAATTTAAACCTCAAAGTTAAGATCCAATTAAATATCAAAGTAAATAACAAATTCAATCCTCTTAAATAAGAATTAATTAAATATGTTATGCAATTAAATATTTTTTTCTAAATACTATATAATTTTAGTTAATTGAATTCAATTTAGCAATTAAATTATATATAGTCAATCTAAATACGCCATAATCGTGAATATATTCAATTTTCTTAATATCTAAATTAAACCATAAATTACATAATTTTCTATGATTAATTTAAAGGTCTTCAAGAATTAATTTAAGTCAAAAGCTTTATAATTTACTTGTTTAGAATTATTACCAACTCTTCAAGATCTAACCTAAATCATAATTTTATAATTAATTTTCCTGGAAACTAAGATAAGTATTTCAAGATCTAAATAAAGTCTAATTAAGTTTTCTAATATTTTTAATAAACGCATTTTCATTATAATTTCATTTAAACCCTATATTTACTTTAAAAATCATTCATTTTACTTTTAAACCACAACCTTGTAAGAAATCAAGCTTTAATTAAATGACAAAGAGAAATTATAGTAATTAAGTTATATTATTTAAACCTCTTTATATGTCGATTAAGGTATAAAATCCTAGATCTTTATTGAGATAATTAAGGAAACTTAGTTTCAGGTCGAGTTTTGGGTTGAGTGTTATCACCCTAGCATATTACATTAATACTTAATTTTATTTCAGGTTAACCCTGTTAAATAGTCTGTTAACAGAAAAGGTTCTACATTAAGAATGTATTTTAATTAATAATAGTTTGATTAAATTCTAAAGCGAGCAATTACGCTTTGTAGGAAATACGAAGGGAGAAAAGAACTAAGCTCATATAAAAGTAGACGCTTTGCAAGCTTTCTCAGTAAAAGGTGGGGAAATGTGCTAAGTCGGTATTTATATTACTTTCAAAGTATTTAAATTACGAATTTTATTATGCTATATGAAATGTGTTGGGTTTATGTGCTGAATGTATGAAATGTGACATATTGAAGTGCCTATGAATAAAAGTGTTATGACGTGTGATGACTGGAAAGTTGGTGTTTTGTTCAATACATGTGCTTCTATGTGTATGTTTGATATATTAGAATGTGATGAAATTATGTGCGCATGTGCATGCGTATGCAAGGCGGCTAGGGCTCGCATATGACGGCTGATCACCGTATTATGACGGTTAATAACCGTAAAAATGTTTTCACGGCGGCTAAGAACCGCAAGATGCTTTCATGGCGGTTAAGCACCGTAACTATGTGAAAAGTGATGATGGAATGTGAATGATGGATTATATGTTTCCATAGCGGCTAAAAACCGCATATGTTGCATGACGGTTAAAGACCGTAAATGTGGGAATGAAAGTGACATGTTTGAAGATGAATGGTGTCGATTGTGAAGAATGTTTATATTTGAATTAATTATAAGTCATGTGATGGATGTTTACATTTTGTTAAAATGATTTAAGCCAAGTGATTGAAGTGATCTATTTTCTACGGTTTTTAGTAAAAGATAAACATTTTACGAAAATCTATTTTATGTGATAAAATCGTGATTTGGTATATGTGTGTAAAATCTTCCAAAATTATTTCATGTCATCCCGAGTTTCCCCACCCCACTGAGTGTATTTCAAACACTCACCCCTCTTTTTAAAATGTTTTCAGTTTAAGGAGTTGAAGGCGTAGAGTGCGAGCGGTGGATGCTGGTAGCCAATAGAAAAAGGTTGTATTTGATTTTATCATTTTTAAAGTATAATATTTTATGAATTTTTGGGAACGAATATTTTTACATAAACCTTGAATTTTTTTTATTATCTTTATTTATTCTTAAAAATGGTAATGTTTTTATAAATAAGTAGCGTCTCGATTAAGGTTTATCTACAAAAGAATCGGGACGTTACAGATGCCTTTAAGAAATGTTGTTGATTCTTAATATATTGTCTGACATCTCTGACCACTAGTGCCGCCATTAATTAATTCTATCTAAAACATGTACTTAGAATCATCAACATTTCTAAAAGACTTTCTTTTCTTGACATTGCCACCATTTTCTTCATTCTTCTTCCTTTTCAACTCATATTACTGTTTACTATAAAATTCATCCCACTTACTTCTTTCGCTAACCATTTTACCTACAACCAGTCATTTACTTGAGGCTTAATAGCAAACCAAATCTAAAATTTTACATTATTTTTCTATTTTAGCCAATTCTTTTAAAATTATAAATTTTAACCATTGATTAACATATTGATTTCAATTTTAATCAATTCATGATTTTGGTCAAAATTAGATTATGTGTATGGTGATAAGGGTGTCATATAGATAATATATAAATAATACATCACTTAAAATTAATTAAGTCTAATTAATTATGGATTAACCCACTTTAACCTAAATAAATGAAAAAAATATAGAATAATAATTTAGGAAAACAACATAATATAACACAAATTTAAAGCAAGAAATTAACTATGGCTTTATTCACTTATACAAAGAAATCTTGAATTTTAATAGAAAAATAATACAAAGTCAAAGCTATTACATAAAAAAAAATACAAAATGAAAAGGTGATCAATATTTTAAATATAAATAATTAAAAAAACTTTTTTACTAAATTCAAATCCTAAATTAATAAAAAAGATAAAAGTTTTTTTATTAAATTCAAATTCTAAATTAATAAAAAGATAAAGCAATTTAAAGCTTCATGGGTGTGGAGCAGTTCATATCGTTTGTTGTGCTAAGAAAGTTAGATGTTATAGACAATATTTAAAAGTCATTGTTTTTATTAATGTATGTGTGGTTTTGTTTTATTAAGTTTTCTTTCTTATTATTAAATGTGTTGGTCCCAACTAGTGTCCGAGGTTCAGAGGGGGGGTGAATGAACCTTGGTCGATTTTTAAAAACTTTTAAAACAACCATTCTGCACTGCAAGTTACTTGAGCTTGCAGCGATAGATGGTTACTGCTTGCAGCGCTACGATGCAGTGCTGCACGCTGTAACCTGGAGTTTTATACGCAGCGGAAATAAACTTTTAAACACAAGGCTGTTTTTCTCAAGAATGCTTCTTTCAAAACGTTTTATGATAAGAGACAGATAATAAAGTAGAAGATAAACGCACAGATAAATAAAGCAATAAAAACACTTATAGCTTATAGTGGTTCGAAGGTGGTGTAATCCTTCTACGTCCACTCTACTGCTCCTCGAGCAGGAACTTTGTTAAGCAAGATTGATTTACAGGACTCTCCTAACAATCTATCAACTTTACGAAGCAAACCACCAACTAAAGTCCAGCGTACACACAGCAACTGCAAACTTCAAAGGCTAACCCACACAGGGTTCTACACTCCCACACAGGGAAGCTGCCTAACTCTAGACAACTAAACAAACAGCAAGGATCTCTCCTATCAACTGCTTGACACCACTGAAACAACCTAAGCACACAGCAACAAGGTTAAAAGGATAAAAAAGTTTTTCTTCAACTTGTGCTTCGAAGTGAGCTTCTGAATCCGTAGGGAAACTTTCAGCTTGAACTTGCTTCACTTCGATAGGTTGAGTGACTGAAACTGTTTGTTGGCTTGAATGCTTGAATTTGTAAGTTTGAAACTTTCGCGAATGGATTTTAGTTCTCTGTAACAGTGTCAGTAACCAGCTTCAGTTCTCCTCGACCTCTATTTATACTTATAGGAGAAGATGTCCGTTGAAGGAGACATCCCTATTTTGAATTTGAAGTAGCCTGGCCAAAGCATGGTTCGCATTTAATGCGACTTGACTTTTCCTTTCGAAGCATTTAATGCGCCAGTGGCGGCTCGCAGCTTTCTGCAGCGCGTCAGTCTATGTGGCATCTTCTTATTGGCTCCGTGTCTGCTACTTTGACTTTTTCTTGAATGGCTCTTTTATTCTTGCTTGAATCTCCGTTCCTCATACTGCATTTATCCTTCCTAGGATTTGCAGGATACTTCGTCTTGTAGATACTTCGTCTTGTAGTTGGCACTGTATCACCTAACTGATTTGTAAGTCTGCGCTGTATCCTAGGTCCTTGTGCAGCTGATGCTTTCTTTCAGTGCTGCTGTATCTTAGACCTGATTGCAGTATCTTCTGGCAGTGTTGCTGTAACTTCTTTCTAGCAGTACTCCTGTATCTTTTTCTTGCAGCGTTGCTGTACGCCATTCTTTCTTGCTTTGCTGTATAGAAGTTCAGCCTTATTTATACTTTGTTGTTCCTTCCTTCTTCCAGCTATGTTGTATCCTGCCTTCTTGCAGCGATATCTTCCCTTAAAGCTTAGATGCAGCTTTATCCTCTTTTAACTTCCATTTTCAAACTTGGCTCAAGACTCAATTCTAATCTATTTATTCACTTAAACAATGTGAAAATGGGGTACTCAAAACTTCCTATTACATATTTGGTTTGTCTCATCAAAATCTAAACATTGAAATCCCAACAAAATGTTTTAGGTTAACGTAGTTAAATTATAATTAATTAGACTTAAATCATGATATATCATTTATATATTATTTAGGTGACATTCCACCACAACACATATAATCCAAATTTAACCTAAATCATAAATTGGGTAAAATTGAAATACATTGGTCAATTCATAGTTCAAATAATAATTTTAAGAGAATTGGCTAAATTTGAAAAAAGAAACAATTGGATAACTCAATTATTGGGAGAGATCCTAATAAAAGATCATATGTCGACCACAAGTTTTTATGAAAGCAAAAAACTTTTGCAAGGAATGGGTTTACCTTTAAATAAAATTGATTGTTGTGTCAACAATTGCATGATATATTAAGGTGAAGATACCGATAATGTGAAACCACTTCTCGGGACAATCTCGATATATAAAGAGCATTGTAGTAAAACCATTTCTCGGGACAACAAAGTTTGATGCTCAAAAGAAGATGCATTACTTTCCTCTAACTCCTCGACTACGCGATTAAGTCAATTGTCTTTATTGTGGAATATCATTGAGAAATAGGAATATGTGTTATCAAAAGATTTCTTACGATTATTTCTAGTAGAGGTTGTATGCATCTCATGCTACAACAAGTGACATGACGTGGCATACACAATTAGTGAATGATAGCGTGATGCGACATCCCTGTGACTCTAGCTTGGAAACATTTTAACAATATGTATCCTGATTTTGCATACGAGGGTAGAAATGTAAGGTTGGGTCTCTACATTGACGAATTTCAACCATTTAACCGATCTTGATAACAATACACATCTTGGTTGGTGATTGTGACGATATACAACTTGTCATTTTGGATGTGTATGAAAGAACAATACATGTATCTCAGTATGTTGATTCCAGACCCTAGAAATCCAAAAGACCGTTTTGATGTTTTTCTTCGACCATTGATATCAAAATTAAATCAATTTAAGTGGATGGACTTTTTCGCTTTAAGACTCCACAGACCAAGAACTATAAGATCACCACTTCATTCTGGGGTGTGGCACGTGAGTGTGGGACACTTATGACGTGTCAAGGGCACAAAATTTTCGAATGTGAACAACATTGATGTGGATAATCAATGACTTTCTGGCGTATTCAATGTTGTTTGGGTGGAGCATTATAGGAAGACTTGTATGTCCACACTTTATGGACGAAACTAATGTATTCACCTTTTTCAAAAGTAGAAAACAATTGTGGTTCGACAATCACCAAAAGTTCTGGCCGGATGACCACCCTTTTCGTCACTATAAAACAGTATTCACAAACAATAGAGTTGTTACACAACAACCACTGTATTATCGAGAGGGGTAAGAAATATTTAAAGAGACACAAGAATTGGGATTACAAAACGTGACTGACGAGGATACAGATTCAGTGAATAAGAGTATATCTAGTGGTTGGAAGAAAAAAAGCATATTTTGGGATTTATCCTATTAGAGTTCACAACTCATCCGCCACAATTTAGATGTGATGCATATCGAGAAAAATATTTTCAATAATGTCTTCAACACTGCGATGAATGTGAAGGAAAAAATGAAAGACACTTCAAAAGGTAGGGATGAATTGAAAGACATATGTTATAGACCCGAGCTAAGCCACAGTAGGCGGGTTGCTTCCTCTGTCGACGAGAACACCGAAAAAACCTAATTCAGCTCTACGTAAGCAACAAAACTTCAGATGATCTTTCAAGCGAGAGAGCCGTGTTATGGGTGACTTTATTGCCCGGTTCAGAGAGGTACATCAAGTAGAGGTCCCTAAATTCAACTATCAACTATCTCTTCATACTTTTTTGGGCGAAGAAGGTCTTTCAGCGGAGAGAGATTTCACCGAAACGGAATGAATGGGGCAGTTGAGGCAGAAAAGAAAAGGATCTAATCTATATTTCATAGAAGACGAGGTGGCTAGCCTAAAGGTCTCTTCTTTAAATCAGTCTAAGGTTATCTTCGCCTCATATTTTTCTTAACCTAATTAATCGGCTTCCAATGTCTTATCTCGGGCATTCACTCCGCGGGGAAAAAAGGTAGATCCCGAGCAAAGAGCCTAATAAAGAGATCGAGACTAGTTCCTATGGAGATTCCCCTTGGTCTAATTCCATGCCTCGGTGCAATCAAGTGTTCTTTCATTAACGAAGGGATCAGTCCAACCTTGGTCCTTCTCGAATCCTGAGAGTTCTATTCCATTTCAGGAAACCCATCCCCCCTACTCTTTCTAAAGATAACTGCCCTCTTGGATAGAACATAAACCCCCGAAGCTGGTGTCGTTTAGCCAAAATATGATGAATTTCTACCATCTGTTGAGACAACTCTAGCTTGGGCATAAGCCATACCCTGTACGAATCCGCACTCTCTTTTTGGATAGATAGGAAAGGTGTGATCAGAACCAATTAGACAAGTACGCCGCGCACTCTTGGCAATAAATAGAGGAAAGCATTGTTTGAATGAATTAAAAAACTAAAGTTTCCTGATGGTTATGTTTCTCATATGGGAAGATGCGTGGACATGCAAAAATTGAAATTGTTTGGAATAAAGTCTCATTATTACCATATATTTATGCAAAGATTACATCCAATTGTCTTATAGGATATGCTCCCAGATCATGTGTGGAAGCCTATCACTGAACTCGCTTTGTTCTTCAAAAATTTGACTTCTACGTCCATTCAAACCAAAGACATGGCCCGTCCTGATAGAGAAATTCCGATAGTATTGTGCAAACTTGAACATGTGTTTCCACCAAGCTTCTTTGACTTTATGGAACATTTGTCGATTCACTTGCCAAGTGAAGCAAATATTGTTTGTAGCACCTAAGAATTTTTTTTTAAATATAGCTGTATAATATATATTACCTTAATGTATATATAATTATATGATATGAACTTGTAATATATGTTATATATATGATATTAGATTATATAATATTAAGATATAAAATTCATAAAACATAATTATAACCTAAGTATTATATAAGTTATTAGATATATAACCTAAGCTAAAATTTACGTACATAATGTATATGCATGATATGCTTATAACATAATTTATTATATTAGTTTATGTGTATAGCTTAGGCCATTTACGTGAGATACAAAAGCATATGATATATTTGCATAACTTAAATTAAATAGCATGGGATTACAAGTGTGTCATAGACATGTAGGTAGGTTGGCTTAGGTCAATAAGTTTCTAGAAGAAGTTTGATTGATAAGTGAGGCCATGCTCTGTCCTTTCTAATCCTCAACCAAAGCAAACAACCAAGCCATATTTCTCCTTCTTCTTCCATTTGTATTCTCTCCTTCCAACAGCCGTGTTGACCGCTGCGTTCTCCACCGCCGATCATCAGTTTCCGGAGAGGTAATAGGATCGAAGGGTTGCAAACGCCGAGCTCGTCTCAAGGACGGTTTCGGAACTTCAAGCTGCAGCCTTTTTCTCTCTCTCGCGGCTGCTATCTCTCTGATTTTTCCTTTCTCACTCTCTCGTTGCTGAAGCAGTCCCAGGCCGTTGCTAAAGTCGCCGTCCACCACTAAGTCAAGACGGAGCTGGCGCGAACCTCGTGCTGGTGTGTTGGGCTGAGACCGCCGCTGTAAGCGGCGGTTGTGCTGGCTTTTGCTGGCTGTCTTGCGTCTGTCTTTGGGGGTGGTTTGTGTTGGTGTATGTTGGGGGGTGTCGGGGTTATGGAGTGATGGTTGTGGTTGTTGGTGGGTTGTTCATGTGGGCTGAGTCGGATGGGTTTGGGGTCGGGTTGTTGGTGGTCGCCGGCGACTGAAAGTTGCCGGCAGTGGTGGACCGGCGGCTGGGGTAGTAACGGCAGCAGGGGAGGGCTGGAAAGGGTAGTGTTGGGGGGAATTCTTGCATTTTGAAAATTTAATGACTAGGGGAGGGCATAAAAGTAATTTTGATGTTGCTGAAATTTGATTTAAAGCCTAATTAGCTTATGGAATTGCTTATGAAACCTCAAGTATTTAAAAACATGCATGAAGACCATCAAATATGAATAATGATAAACGAATTCTTAGATTTATCGAAATTATATAGTTTTCCATATTGATTGATGATATTATGCATATTATTTGTAGATTTTTTTTGAGGTTATGATAATGATATGTTGTATTTAAATATGAATTTATATATATAAATTATAGATGTTATTATAGACTTAATAGAAATATTAACTATAAAAAAATCGAGCTTTAATTAATGAATAAAGATAATGCATATTAATTCGATTATGCTTTAAGTATCATAATTGGGTAGATAAAAGTCGAACTTTGAAGTTGAATAAATTGAGGTAGATTTTTCCCTATGATTTGATAATATTATAAAGCTCTTATTATAATTATTGAATTCATGAAAATAACGTTGTTAGTTTTCGAATATATTGAATTTATAGCTATTATTCATAGGTAAATAAAATTTGATAAATAAGACGAATTTTAATTAAATGATAAAGAAAGATTATATAAAATAATTTATGTTACTTGGATCTAATTATATGATTAATTAGGGTATAAAGCCATAGATTTTACTCAATTAATTAAGAAACTTAAATGTAAGCTTGAGTTGGGAATTAATTATTATTGTGTTATTATTATAAATTTTAACCAAAGATTTTATTTGGAATTATAATTTAAATCTATGTTTTGCAAGATTGCTTTTGAGACTAAAAATTATAAACTTATAAATATTATGTTAATTGAATTAATTTACAATTTAATTATTATTTCTAAATTAAGGATAAATAACCCTAATTTTATATCTATTTTAATCCGAACTATTAAATTCAAGTTGATCTGTATAGATTATGAATTTTACATTTAATTACAAAATAAGTTATATTTAATTCCAAAAATTAGGGTTTAGTTTAAAAATATTAATTTATTTTAAATCGATCATAATTTGAGAAAAGGTTAAGTCGAAACCTTATGATTGTAGGCAATACGCCGGGTTTTACGCCGTAGATAGTTTGGAATTCTAAAGCTTTTGTTCAGCTGCTCTTCAGGTGGGGAAAATATGCTAAGTCGGTACTTTATATTTCGTTCAAATTATTTAAATTACGAATTCTTATTCGATATGAGATGTGTTGGGTTTATGTGCTGAATATATGAAATGTGATGATATGATGGGGTGAATTTGATATTTTCGTATGTACAATTAAGATGTGCTTTTATGTGAATTTTTTTTTTTGATATGTGAATGTGATGAAATTATGTGCGCATGTGCATGTGTATGCAAGGCGGCTAGAGCTCGCATATGACGGCTGATCACCGTATTATGACGGCTAATAACCGTAAAAATGTTTATACGGCGGTTGAGAACCGCAAAATGCTTTTATGGCGGTTAAACACCGTAATTATATGAATGATGGATTATATGTGTCCATAGCGGCTAAAAACCGCATATGTTGTAAGACGGTTAAAGACCGTAAATGTGGAAATAAAAGGGACATGTTTGGAAATGAATGATGATTGATTGTGATGTTTGTTTATAGTAAAAATTAATTGTATGTTATGTGATGGAATGTGATTATTTGGTATATTTTATGAAATAAGTCTCTATACATTGTGATCCCACTGAGTGTATTTTATACGCTCACCCCCTTTATATGTTTTCTTTTATAGATTCGGATGTTGGGAGCCGAATGTGGAGAAAGATGCGAGTATATAATTTTTGTAATAATTAAACAAGTTGTTTGAAAGGTTGTAAAAGTATGATGGTCTATATATATATTTTGCTGCAGTCTCTGATCGTTTAAAACTTTTATGTAAATTATGTAGTTTGTATGGATTTTATCTTTCAGCTATAATTTGTTTTAAATTGTTGGACGCCCAAAATGTTAAAATTTTATATTATATTTAATTTTGAAAATGGGGCGTGACATTGTTGGACAATATAGGTGGATGTATCCGTTCGAACGATATCTCCACCAGTTGAAAAACAACGTAAAGTAAGAATGGAAAGATCAATATGTAATGCATATTTGGTACAAGAAGCCACCACTTTCTATTCTTCCTACTTTCCAAATCATGTTATAACTAGACATACCAATGTGCCTCAAAATGATGATGATCTTCCTAGTAATCAGTCTACACTTAAGTATCTAGGTCGAGCACTTAGAAGACGAGGAAGATGATTTTTAACCGAACACGAGCAGATAACAACAAATTCATATGTGTTGTTCAATTGTGACAAAATACAACCATACATTGCTTAAGTGATCACATTATAATTATTATCATTTCATTTCATTTTTGAAATAATTCTAAATATATATATATATATGATAAAAAATGTGTTTCTTTATGTAAAGTATATTCTTTGATGAGATTGCTCAAACGCAATCATATTTGTCATTGGTTGACTAAAATGACATATTGGAAAAAAAAATCTATTGTGGTTCAACACATATGTAAATTGAGTCTTCAATTTTTATTTTGAACTATAATTAATAATCTAGCTAACTACACTTCAAATATAGGTATGCAATTCATCAAATAATGTTCAAAACAAATTTATCAGAGATCTTGCTCTCGGTCCACTCCATCGTGTGACAACATAGGCACAAGAATTCATTAAGACTACGAGCTCGTTGAAGTTAACCACAAACACAGATTCAATAAATATGAACCATTTGTACTGACAATTTAGGCTAGTCAAATCTACAGCACATACCTTACAGATAAGCGACAAAAAAGTGACTGGTGGCTGTTTGCAAAGTCAAGTGTATATCACTTGTGGACATTCTTTCCTCATCTACAAATAATGTAGAAGAATCTACTGAATCACCATTCAAAGAGATTAGCTTCAGACCCACTCTTTCATTTAGATTGATAACAATCCATATAATTTGGCTGATACAAATTGGGGATTCGAATGAATAATTAATGATAACGAAGATGGCAATGAAAAAAATGAAGATGGAGATTTACCGGACGATAACCTACCATATGAAGAAGACAATGATTCAGAACAAGCTGAAAATGTATCTCATTATAGCAGTGATGATTGATACAATATCTTATTTTTAATATGATTAGTTGTATTAAACAAATATTAATTTGTTTCAACGTTTTTATTACTTCATTCATGATTTTTATTTATTCATATATATATATATATATATATATATATATATATATATATATATATATATATTAATTATTATATTATTAAAAGTATATTACTAATATAATACTTTCATAAAATAATCAATAACTAAATCATAAAACATAATTTGCATATATAAAATAAATTTTAAAAATATACAAAAAAATACCGATGGACTATATTCGTCGATAAAAACAATTAGGATTTTTTTTAATTATTTAATGCCACAGAGACCTATATTCAGTCGGTTAAGTAAATTTAATTTTTTTAATATTTACTGATGAAAACATACCGATGGATTTTTTCTAATAAAAAGAATTAGTCAAAATAACAAACTTTTGTATTTAATCAATGGGTTTTTTTTTCTATTTAACCTTATCGATATTTCATAATTTATACTCCATTTATTTCACAGTAATTCTCATTTTGAAGTTTTGGTCATAAATTAAGAAACATAAAATTTAAACAAGTATACCTTTAACTAATCAAGGAAATTATGATTCAAGATGGGAAAATGAATCGAATTAGTTCCATAAAATGTATTTATATTAAATCTCTAAATTTTAGCTAAGGATTGTTAATAGAGATCATTTGAAAATAAAATTATCTAAAAATCTAAAACGACACTTTACATGAAATAAAATTTAAGCTCTAGAACGACACTTATTATGAAATAGAAGAAGTGTTACATAATTAACGTGTTTCCATATATATATATATATATGGACATGATCATTTGGTTCCGATTTCGGTTTCGGTTTTGATTCCAGTTCTGAACCGGTGATTTAACAAATTGGTTAGGGTAAATCGAAACTGAAATGTGGAGGTTCTGGATTCTGGTTTGAAATCGATGATTGAATCTGAACCAACAGTTTGAATCAGTTTGATCAGACTGGTTTGTCATTTTTTTTTCCTTTTTTTTTTCTACGATTTGATCGGTTTTAAATGTTTTTATTTTTGCATTCTGTTTATTTATTTCATCATCATAACATAAACTTGTAATTAAAAAAAAAACACAAGATAGATTAAAATTAATTCATTTTTATGTAATTAATTCATAAAAACACCCTCTTTGGAGTTAGCCTAACTCCAAAGAGTGTTTTTTTCTTTTAACAAATTATTTTCCCATTTTTTCTTAATAGGAAATCATAACCTTTCAATGAAAATGAAATGATGAAAAAAATGACAAGTTACAAATTACAACTCAACAATTACAATTAAATATATTAAAATTATGAATGAAAAATTATAAGTTAAATTATGAATGAAAAAAAATTACAAATTACAAGTCAATATATTACAATCATAAATCAATATTGAAGTTGGAAAAAAATAACTTTGTATAAATAAATGAAAGAAGAGGTAAAAAAAATTGAAAGAGCTTGAGTTTCATTATAAGTTTGAAAGTGAAATTAAAATTATACTTCCAAATTTTGAATGAAATTGTCTACGTATCCTAGTAAAATTAAGGATTCAAAGCTCATGTAGTTCTCTTACCTAAACTTACCTTCATTCGTCAACATTGGTTCCGGCGAAGGAGGATGTGTTTGAATCGTAGCCATAGGAGTCATTGGAATCTTCATCTAAATTTGAGAAATCTAGATGTCGTTGATGGTTTTTGGCTCTCATCCAATCTTCAAGAAAAGTAATGTTTTGTACATTTTCTTTGGTCAAATTTGATCTTCTTGGATTCAACATATGACCTCATTTGGAAAATAATTGTTCAATAGAGACGGTTGAGGCGGGACTTACAAAAAAAAATTTAGTAATAATAGTTAAAATAGGATAAATGGTGGTTCTTTTTTACCACCACTTCATGATATCCAATGGATGTGCAAAATTAATTAATTTAAAAGCAGATGTTGAGATTTCAGTGTTTAGATTTTGATGAGACAAACCAACCATGTAATAGGAAGTTAGAGTACCCCATTTTTCACAGTGTTTAAGTGAACATATAGACTAGGATTGAGTCGATAAGTTATGTTTCTAAAAGATGGAGGATATCAAAGAAGTCGTGTTGTATCAAGAAAAAAAGGAATGAAGAAACTGCAAGCAGAAGTTACAGCAATGCAACAGCAAGAAGGAAAAGAAGCTCCGCTACAAGCAGAAGTTACAGCAACACTGCAAGAATAAGTTACAGCAGTATAGTAAGTTTGAGTTGCTGCAAGAAGTTCCAGGATACAGAGCAGAAGTCAAGACTTGCTGCATACTCCAATAAACCTCGGACACAACAGCAGAAACGACACCCTACAATTCGAGGAAGTATAAATACAGTCCGAGGAACAAAGATCAAAGTAACTCAGAATAGAGCCGGTTAAGACAAGATCAAAGTTACAGTTGCAGAGCCAATGTAGAGATGACATGTGGCCTGACAGGCTACAAAAGCTGTGAGCCACAACCACCGCATTAAATTCACTAAAAAGATAAGTCAACAAGTATTAAATACGAGCCATACCTTTGATCAGAACCCTAAATTCAAACGAGAGGTATCTCCTTCAATAGATATCTTTCTACAAGTATAAATAGAAGTCGAGTTGCACTAAAGTTGGTTATTGAAACATTTACGCTCTAAAGACCAAGCATCAACAAGCTAAAACTCTCAAGCATTCTTACAAGTTTCAGTCACTCGATCCAAGTGAAGTGAACAACTCAACTTCAAAGATCCGAAGAGGATTCAGAAAATCACTTCACCGTACCAGTTGAAGATATAACAAACATATACTTTAACCTATTTGTTGTGTGTTAGGTTGTTTTAGATGTCGTCAGTTGATAGGATTTATCCTTGTTGATTGTATTTAGTTGTCTAGGAGAAAGGCAACTTTCCTGTGTGGGTGATAGAACTCCTAAATGGGTTTGTCTTTAGAACTTGCAGCAAACTGTGTGTAAGTTGAGTTCTAGTAGGTGTTAACTTGTTAGATTGATACATTGTTAGGTGATATCCTATAAACCAATCTTGCTTAACAAAGTTCCTGCTTGGGAAAGCAGTAGAGTGGACATAAAAGGATTACACCACCTTTGGACCACTATAAACCATAAGTATTGTAATCGCTTTATATTTTCTATACTATATCTTGTGTTTATCTTATCTTAATCATAAAAGAATCTTCATAAGAAAGCATATTTGAGAAAACAAGCCATCAATCAAAGTAAAAAATTTCGCTGTAAGAACTCTTAGATACAGCATACTACACAGCATCCTAGTGTTATAAGTTGTATCATCCGGTGTTGTAAGTTCAAGTAACATATAGTGTAGCAAGTTTGAAATATTTTTCAAAATCGAAGAAGGTTCATTCACCCGCTGCTGAACTTCTAAGACCACTTGGGGACCAACAAGTGGTATCAGAGCAAGTTGGGTTAAGAACCAACTTATCTGGTCACCTACCCAGATCCAACCTTTTGCTCGCTATTTTCTCTGCATCCTTATAAAAAACTCATTTTTTTAACATATCATGGATTCTTCAAATCATAAGTTGTTTATGTTTTCCATAGAAAAATATGATGATTGGAAGATAAGAATTCAGGCACATCTTTCAGCAATGAATGATGAAATGTGGACAGTCATCACAGAAGGACCAATCATTCCTACAAAGATGAATCCTATGCTAGGAAGAGATATGGAGGAAAAATCACTTCCACTACCCAACTTCCTGATAAAGCCTAGACAGGAGTGGAACAATGAAGATATGAAGAGAGCCAACTTGGACAATATGGTTAAGATTGCGCTATTCATAACCTTGGATAAAACAACCTTCAATAAGGTCAAGACATGTAAGACATCCAAGGAAATTTGGAAGAAGTTCGAGCAAATTTGTGAGGGTATAGAACTCAAAAAAGACAACAATATCTCCAGTACCACCCAACTATTTGAGCTCTTCGAAATGAAGAATGAAAAGACTCTGAAGCAGCTGGACCTAAGATTTACTTTAGTAGTGAATGAACTCGAAGATCTGGGCAAGCACTACACTCATAAGGAGAAAAGTATTAAAGTGTTGAGAGCCCTTCCAGCTGAATAGAATAGCAAGACAACTGCTATGAGAGTTTCAATGGATCTAAAATCTATGAGCTCATTCGACCTCTTCTCTAATCTCAAAGTGTTTGAGTATGATATCAACATAAGAAAGAAGGAGGTAGAAGAGTCGAGCTCCAAGGTTACTGCCTTAACAGTAAGAAGTCCAAAAGATACAGCAACTGTAAGTTGTAGTAAATAGACTGAGCTATCTACAAAAGACATAGCTCTACTCCTGAAGAAGTTTAAAAGATTCATGAAGAACAACATAAGTGATTTCAGAAGAAATCAACCCTCACCTCAGGTATTTCTCTCTCCTCAAACAAATGCAAATAATTCTAACTTATGCTACAACTACAAGAAGCCTGGACACTATGCAAGAAGCTGCCCACACCTAAATATCACAGGTATCCTGAAAGAGAGAGAGATTAGAGGAGAAAGAAAATAAGAAATGACAAATAGAAGCTGAGAGCTCTCCTTGGGGAAATGGAGAAAGTTAAGGATACAGCAGCCACCAAAGAAGTACTGAAAACTACAGAATCTTCTGAGAGTGACAGTGAAACCTCATCCTCAGATGAAGAAACACTGATCTGTCTAATAGCAAAGAATTGCGAAGATAGTGGAGGTGATAAAGTAATTTATCAACCTCTATCTATGCCTAAAAAATAGGAGTTGAACATGATTCATTCCCTTAAAAAAATCACGAGTGACTTTGAGCAGATAAACTCAACTCATGAGGAGCTGAAGGTTGAAAATGAGAACCTGAGAAGCAAAAACATTGATTTAGCAAAGATGCTATCAACATTTGAGTCCGACAACTCAAGATGCAGCAAGCTTTAGAAAGAGGTCCAATGCTCAATCTGCTAGTCACTAAGGTAGAGCATGAGAAGAAAAACTTGCAGTCAACAAAAAGAATCTTCAGCAAATCTGTTAAGGATTCAAGAGAGTGTCTGTTGATGACCACGCGTCCGTTTGAGAAATCTGGCTTAGGATACAGCACTCATACCTCTCATGATATAACAAGCTCATCCAAAGTTGTACTGTTTGTTCAAGCTGAAACTTTAATGGAAAATGAGTTACTAAGTAACTCTGAAAATGGACAATGGTAAGAAACCAATGTGCTCAACTATAGAAAGTAAGCCTGTATACAAGAGCAGGCTACAGCAGAAGCAATCTGCTGTAAACAACAAAAAGATACAGCAACCCACAAAGTTGCAGCATAAAAATCTTTACCCCACCAATACTAAAACTCTAATGTATAAACCTCAAAGAGGACATACTCTAGGGAAGTATGGTGGAAGACCACACTACAGCAGTGTTGGTAACATACATATAGTTTCTGCACACACCTTTCACAAGTAGTATATGAACAAAAACTGCCTACTGAAAGAAAACCAACAATACTTACAGAAAAGTCATTTTTGCTAAGAAAGTTTGGGTTCCAAAAGAAACTAACCTCAAAGGACCCGTATAGATATGGGTACCTAAATCTGTTTGAATTTGTTACAGGTTTCAGTATTAGGATGCAACAGTGAAGTATGGTATATTGACAGTAGCTACTTAAGGCACATGACTGGCAATAAAGAGGCCTTAAAAGATTTTCAACCATGCAAAGAATCAAAGGTCATCTTTGGAGATGACTCCAAATGAAACACAAGAGGAACTGGAAATCTTATCAAAGGACATATTCAACTCAAAGATGCATCTTATGTAAAAGGACTCAATGCATCCTATATAAAAAGACTCAGATACAACCTTCTGAGCATCAGTCAATTTTGTGATAAGGGATACACTGTAGAGTTCAACCTCAACAAGTGTCTAATAAAGGATAACAAAACCAATGAAGTCAAGATTACAGGAACAAGAAGAGGAAATATATATCTTGCAGATTGGAGCTCTTCTATTTAACTTACATGCTTCATTGTAAAGAGTCCACCAGAGCTAAGCTGGTTATCACACAAGAGACTTAGTCATTTGAACTTCAAAATGATAAACAAGTTAGCAAGAAAAGGACTTGTAAGAGGGTTGCCAGATTTGACATTCAAGAAAGAAAACATTTGTGGAGCTTGTTAAAAAGGCAAACAAGTTAGAAGCTTCTTCAAAGACAAGTTACAGAAGTCATCTAACAGAATTCTAGATCTTCTACACATGTACCTCTTTGGACCAGTAGAGTCGATAAGCATAAATAGGAAGAAGTATTCACTTGTGGTAGTAGGTGACTATTTTAGATATACATGGACCATCTTTCTTACTAAGAAATTAGAAACTCAGAACAAACTACCTGACCTCATGAAGAAGATTTAGAATGAGAAAAGCTTGAGCATTGTGAAGATAAAATCTGATAGAGAAACCGAGTTCACCAACAAATTCATAGAGAAATTATGTTCTGATAATGGTATTTGTCATGAATACTCTACTGTAAGAACACCTCAACAGAATGGTGTTACTGAAAGAATGAATAGAACCCTTAAGGAAGCAGCAAGGACAATGATAGCAGAGGCAGAGATACCCAAAAGGTTTTGGCCAGAAGCTATAAATACTACATGCTACGCTCAGAATATATGTCTGATCAACAAGGATCTTAACAAGACTCCATATGAACTATAGGATGGATACACACCAAACATCTTCTATCTGCATATATTTGGATGCAGGTGCTATATCATCAACAATGGAAAAGAGCATCTAAGAACCTTTGATGCAAAATTAGATGAAAGAGTATTCCTTGGATACTCAGCTGTAAGTAAAACATTCAGAATCTTCAATAAAATAACCTTAATGGTTGAAGAGTCAATCCATGTAGTGTTTGATAAACCATATTATGACACAAGCATGTTGGATGAACCTATTGAAGGGACAACCCCATGAAAGAAAATAATATTCCCTACACTAAAGGTGTCCTACTTCCAGTAGAAGACAAAGAGGAAGATTCTACATCTCTAGATACAACAGATAATCTTACAGCATAATGAGAAACAGCCAAGACATATACATATCTTTGAGCCAGATAGAATCTGGCTAAGAAATCATTTTAGAAATCTCATTATTGGAGATCTATCTGTGGGGAGTAAAAATAAGAAGATCGATTCCTCATGAAGCAATGTTTGCTTGTTTCTTCTCTCAAACTAAAGCAAAAGGCACAGAAGAAGCTCTTCAAGACAGCAATTGGGTTCAAGCCATGCAGGAAGAGCTGGATGGATTTAAAAGAAATCAAGTATGGCACACAATTGCATCAGGGAGTAATTGGAACAAAGTGGGTATTCAAGAACAAGCTGGATGAATCAGACCTTATTGTAAGAAACAAAACAAGGCTATTTGCTGAAGGATACTGCCAGGAAGAAGGAATTGATTTTGATGAGACCTTTGTTCCTATAGCAAGATTGGAAGTTATAAGGATTTTTCTAACTATGCAGCTCACATGAACTTTAATTTATATCAAATGGATGTGAAGAGTGCATTACTCAATGGTCTTCTATCAGAGGAAGTGTATGTGGAATAACCTCTAGGTTTTGAGGATCAAGCAGAAGAGAAAATGTTCAGACTGCACAATGTCATGTATGGACTTAAGCAAGCACCAAGAGCTTTGTATGATACCCTATCTCTCTATCTATTGGAAAATGGATTCAAGAAAGGAATAGTGGAGAAGACCTTATTCAAAATTCAAGATGGAGAAAGTATTCTCCTTGTACAAATTTATGTGTATGACATCATCTTTGGATCCACCAACAAAGATCTATATGGAAAGTTTTCCAATTTAATGCAATCAAAATTTGAGATGTTTATGATGGGAGAGCTAATCTTCTTTCTTGGACTGTAAGTAAAGCAACTATTTACAGGAACCTTCATCAACCAAGTCAAGTATACAAAGGAACTTATAAAGAAGTTTGGTATGGAAAATGGATCAGCTACATCAGTTCCCATGGCAACATCCACAAGTCTAGATAAAGATGTGGATATTACCAAGTATAGGTGTCTAATAGGATCCTTGTTGTATCTTACAACAAGTAGACCAGATATCATGTTTATAGTAGGAGTCTGTGCAAGATTTCAAGCAGCACCAAAGAAATCATATCTTACAGTAGTAAAAAAAATCATCAAGTATTTAAAGGGAACTCAAGAAGTAGGCCTTTGGTATCCTAAGGAAGGAGGATTCAAACTTAAAGGCTACTCTGACTCAGATTATGCTGGCTGCAAGATAGACAGGAAAAGTACAAGTGGAGCATGCCAATTCCTTGGAAATAGACTTGTTTCATGGTTCTGCAGGAAATAAACATCTATAGCAACATCTACAGCAGAAGCAGAATATGTTACAGTAGGAAGTTGTTGTGCTCAAATCCTCTAGACACAGCAACAACTATGAGATTATGAGAATGAAGAAAAAGAGACCCTTATTCTCTGTGATAATACAAGTGATATTATTATCATCCATAATCCTGTTTTCACTCAAGAATATAGCACAGTGACATCAGACATCACTTCATGAGAGTTCACGTGGAAAAGAAGGATGTTGTGCTAGAGAAAGTTCATACAGATCTCTAGTTAGCTGACATATTCACCAAGCTTTTATGCGAATCAAGGTTTTCTATGCTAAGGGAATGAACTTGGAATTCTGAAGTTATAAGTTGAAATAAAAGTTGTAGAAGATTAGGGGGAACCCTTGTATCTTTGCTAGAAGCAGTAAGTATCTTACTGCAAGATGTGGCTTCATACAACGCTGCATCCTTAAATCTTACAGCAAGGTTAATAAGTAAGCAAAATAAGTAGCAAGAGGATACAACATTTAATTCTTGGAGTATTTAATATTCTGCAACCTCGTACAAGAAGCTACAACCTTAAAAAACAATAAATTAGGAGGCAAAACGCATGTTTCACCTCGCATTTAATGCAAGTCTGCGTGTGTCAGAATTTGAAAAGTTATAACTGTTATATTTTGGGTATTTGCACTTTGATTCCTCCGCCTTTTTACAAGGACCGTTAGATCAACTCTAATCTTTTAATCTCATCCTTTCATCTTACTAAAAGGCTTTTAAACTACCCCTTTGATACTCTTTCCTGATCATTCGTACATATCTTCCAAGTATCAAAGAAAAGAATAGTTTCTATCTCAAAGGTTTTCTGCATTCATCTTCTCCAAAGTTCTTTTCTTCTTACTCATCAATGGCTGCCAGACAAATAATCATGCTTGAAGGACGTCTTATTAACCAAGAGCATATATACACTTCAGAGCTATACGATCCCTCCATTCTTGCTTGCATTTTTAACGTCCTGGAAAGGTCCCAAATCCTAGGGCTCCTAGCCATAGTCTACATCGGCTTCTCCATAGAATCTATCCAGAGGTTCTATGCGTACGCTCGAAGGTCAGAGGAAAAAAGGTTCTCCATTCTTTTCAGAATGGATGAAGACGAAGAGAAAATGGAACTGTCTATGAGGGACATCGCCACTACATTCAGCATTTCTACAGAACGGTTGACTTTAGCCAACTCTTATCTTATGGCGATAATATCTCTGAGGAGATGTGGAACCTCTTCAAGCAGAGAGAGGTTGGGGCCAAAGTCAAGAAGAGTGCCCCGATGAAACTACTCAAACCTGAGTTTGAGTTTCTTCATGACATTTATGCATACTCCATTGAAGGTAGAATCGGAAGTTACGACAAATGTACAGATCTTCGTTTTCAGATTATATCTGTCATAATGAGCAGGGAAAAGGTGAACTGGGCCAAGTTCATCCTTAAGCGGCTATGGGAGGAGGCAGAGAAGGAGACTGTAAGAAGGAGCTATAGCATTACTATATGCTTCATTCTCAACAAGTTTGGAGTGCAGCTGATTACTCCTACCCCAATCCCCATCGACAAGTTCCTTGGCTAGAAAAAGAAAAGAAAAACCTTGAAAAAGATTGCTGCTGGTGCAGCTGCTACTATTGTAAAAAAAAGACGAAGGATACAACAGTTGTATCCTTATCTCTTAAAGACAAAACTGTAAGCAGCGAATCAGAGGCTGAGAGGAGGGTGAAAGTGGAAGAACCGAGTTGAGAGGCCTAGTCGCCAGCTCTGATTCTGATGACAGTATCATACTTATCATCAAAAGGGCTCTAAGAAGAGTAGAACCGAAGTCATCATCTTCCTCAGATGATGATGAGCCTTTCGGGAGAAAGAAGACAAGAAACTTGTCACCCTGCGCAATAAGAAGAAAAAGGTTGTTGCAGCTGCTATAAGAAAATCGATAACGGTAACTCCTCTCTTCCAGACTTCGGTGGAAGTAGAGTCAGATGAGCAGCCAGAGCAAGAATGCGCTCAACCAACTGCTACAAGAATTCTGATTGATCCAATCTTCCCAACTTCTGAAGATGAGATAGAGAAGTAGTACAATCTCTGGAGGAGGATGAGATTGTCTAAGGAGGAAACTCTACTGCAGTAGAAGGAATTTCTCACTGTCGAGAAAGTTGTCATGGAGTGGGCTCAATCTGATGACACCCTCCACCTCATGCAACCTGAGTATGCAGAGTTTGTTTATATGGAAAGATCCAAGGGAACTGCTGCTGAGGATGCATTGGACAAAGAAAAGGGCAAAGCTGCTCCAGAGAAGGAGTTTGTGGAGCATTCGATAAAAACAATAAGGGAGGATCTGCAGATCACCCTGGTCTCGGCTGCAGAGGCGGTAAGAAGGGGTGATGATATTGTCTTCGCTAAAGAGCAAATCAGCACCCTTGGAGTGGAGCAAGCTGAGGAAGCCATGCTGCAACTAGCGCTGCAAGCTAGTGTCAGAGAACGAATGATGTAGCACACTCCAAGAAGTGAGTAGGGAGAAGGATCATTTGGACATAACTCAAGCTCCTCTGCCTACGATTAAGTGGTTGAGGACCTCTCTGCAATCTTATCTCTTGAACCTTTAGAGGAGACTCAACTACTGGATTATCACGATTCCCATGTGCACTCTTATCTTGAAGCTGCTGAAGCTTCACCTGAGAGGGAACCGTCTATAATAATCCATGAAGTGCTGATAGATATTTTTGAGATTGTCGATGATATGACCATGGAGAAAGTTAAGGAGTTGGTGCAGTGTTATATGGTGGGTTATGTCATTTTATGTTATGCTAACTGTGAACTTTATTATATCAGTAAACACTGCTACTAGCCACTAAATGTCGTGTGAGTTAGTGTGTATGTTTTGCCATAGTCGTTGGTTTACATAGGGTTAAGACTATCATGGGCCCTTGTTTATGACAGGATGAGCTAGTGGGTGTGTTTTCCCTAGTACATGGGGCGTGATACGTAAAGCCACGACTAATGTTTGAGGTCTATGGGGACCATGTATGGATAAATTGTGTTATATTTTATGATGATTTTAACTTATGATGTGATTTTTTTTTTTGAATTGTGAAAATTGATTATATGTTATCTTACAATGTGATAAATAAGGCTATGATGACAAATAATGACAAAGAAATTTATTGAGGTATTTATGTGGTTTATAGTATTATGTTATATGTTGAGTGAAATTGTTTTTCTCAAGTGTTCTAATATTACATAAACAATTCTGTAAAATATAGTTTTCATAAAATGTGACGATAGCTAGAATAACATAGACGCTTAGAATGGACTTTACATACTATGAAATTTAGAAATAGAACAACGCTGAAAATTTCATGATATATAGAATCAATAGGTTTACATTCGTAACAACATTTTTGGCCTTACAACTGATCAATCACGTGCAAGATGACCTTAGAGGAAAAGTAATGATTACAATCCTGATAAATTAAATCAAATCGAAAATACGCTACCTAACTTTTCTCTTTGACGTGAATCTAACATTACACGCTAAGTTATCTTCTTCTTTAAATTTTTCTTGAGCAATGCTCCAACTTGAAGTTTTTCCTAAATGCTAAGATCATATAAGCATAAAAATTCAAAACCATAACTCGAAAACTTTTATAATAATGTAAATATTTGAAAATAATAATAAAAGTGAAAAGGTTAATATCTAAGGTTAGCTGGATTTTATAGAAGGTTCATCGAAGAATTTTCAAAGATGTCTATCCCTATGACATGTTTGAACGTAAAAAAGTGAAATTATAATGGATGGAGTAGTATGAGAAAAGTTTCCAAGAATTGAAGAAAAGGATAACGGCTGCACCAGTATTAGTAATCCCAGACGGGATGAAAGAATTTGTTATTTAGAATGATATATCCAAGCAAGGGTTGGAATGCATGCTGATGCAACAAGGGAAAGTGGTATACAAATTTAACAAATTTTTGTACGTTTTCAAATTTCGAGGACGAAATTTCTTTAAAGGAGGGAAGGATGTAACAACTAAAAATTTTAAATCAATATTATATTATAATATAAGTTTTATAATGTGGTATTAATATATATGGAGATAAGGATAGTATTGTCACTATCAATAATTGACCAAGTTTGAAAATGAGAAAATGATTCGCTCTCTCTTCTATCACCCTCTCTCTCTCCCTCTCTCGGCTCTTTCTCTCTCTTCTTCTTCTTTAATTTTTCTCTTTCTTCCCCTATTCTCTCTCTGTTGCTGCAAGCTTTCTCCCTGCTCTCACCCTCTGCTGTAAGGTTCAATTTATGTGGGTTGCCGGCGCAAGGTTGCACCGGCGAAGGATGTGTTAAAGCCGCCGCCGGGTGTGGCGGCGGATGTGGGTTTGTGTGTGCAAAGCTGGAGTGGTGTAGGTGTCTACAGCCGAGTGCGCATGAGTGTTTATGGAGCTGTGTTGTTTGGGGTATGGTTGCTGGGAGGGCTGTGCTTGCGGGTAGGGCCACCGCCGTGAACGGCCGCGGGTGGCTGGGCTGGAGAATCGCACCGCCGCGAGAGGCAGGGGCGCTACTGCTGCAATTGTTTGGGTATATATATACATATATATCTGTGTGTGCGTGTGTTGGGACGCCGTCGGGAGTGGCGGTGTCGAGACCGTGCTGAGGTGTGTGAGTGGCCGGTGCGGGAGGCACCGACAGTTGGGCTTGGTGGCGCTGCCGGAGGAGCAGAGGCGGCAGGGAGGTGTTTAGGGTAAGGGGTTTTATTTTGTGAATTTGATAAAGGCTAGGGGCTTATTTGCAAATCCAATAATTATTGAATATTTACTTTGACCCCAAATAATTATGGACATTAACACTTTTACACTCCTAAATTTATAAAATATTCTATAAGACCTATAATTTATAAATAATGACATTTAAAACCCCAATAGTTATAAATATTATATGTCATACCCTTAAGCTTATGAAAATAGGTTTTAAGCACCATAAATTATGAAAAAATAATATCGAACCCCTGAGTTTTAATAAAATTACATTATAAGTTATAAATTGATAATATTATGTATTGCTATTAGAATTACTTTATATTGCTAAAACGATCCTTAGAATATTGCTGAAATTACAGATTTATCTCATAATTAATTAGATTTATAAAACGGACCCTAGATATACCGATATTGCTTTTGAGACATAATACATATATTAAATGACGAGTTAGACCCAAACAAATGAGTTAGGTTATCATTCCATAAATTAGATTTAATTTAAGGACCTTTATGCAATTAATTAACATCTAAAAATATTAATTATAATTTCTCTTAATTTCAATGACATATAGACCTAAATATAATTATGGACATTATAATTTGATCTTCATAATTTAATAAACGAACCCAGGGACCTAATTATAAATATTAAATATACAATTAGATATCAATTTCAATTCTCTTAAACAATAATTAACTAAACATGTTATGCAATTAAATATATTTCCTAAATTAATTTATAATCTCAGTTAATTAAATTCACTTTTATAAATTAAACTTTATAGTTAATCTAAATACGCCATAATCATAAATATACTCAAATTTCCTAATATCTAAGTTAAACCGTAAATTATATAATTAAGATTTTCGAAAAATTATTTTTAAGGGTCTTCAAGAATTATATTAAGCCAAAAGCTTTATTATTTTCAAATCTTCAAGATCTAAGCTGAATCATAACTTTATAATTAATTTTCCTGAAACTAAAATAAGTCTTCTAAGATTTAATTAAAGTCTAATTAAACTTTCTAATATTTTAATAAACACATTTTATTAGAAATTCAGTGAAACATTATATTCACCTTAAAATCATTTAATTTATTATACTTTTAAACCACAACATCGTAGCAAATCGAGCTTTAATTAAAGAACAAAGAGAAATTATATTAATTAAGTTATTTTTATTCAGACCTCTTTATATGTCGATTAAGGTATAAAACCCTAGATCCTTATCGAAATAGTTAAAGAAACTTAATTTCAGGTCGGATTTTAGAGTTGAGGTAGATATATATGTGTTATGTGAATAAAGTGCTATGAGCTAAGATTATTATTGAATGTGAATGTGATTAATGAATGATTTAAGTTAAATGATCGATTGTGATTATTAATTGATTGAGTTGTTTGATGGAAATCTTGATGATTGATGAATGATTGAGACGAATACGTGCATTATCAAAGAGTTCAAGTATTGTGATTGATGATAGACTGAGATGATTGTTTCTTTTATTAGATGGATTAAATAATGTGATTGTTTGTAAATGTTGATTGATTGGATTGTTTGATTGATGTATTTGTGATTGAGGAAAATGATCGAGTTTGAGCCCCGATATTGAATGGGTTTGAGCCCATATGTTGAACGGGTTTGAACCTCTATAATGAAAAGGGTTTGAGCCCCTATAATGAATGGGTTTGAGCCCCTATAATGAACGGGTTTGATTCTTGATGGTAAAGGATGGGGTTTGATTCCCTATGGTAAAGGTTCGGGTTTGATTCCCGATGGTAAAGGATAATTCGGGTTAAGTCTCAAATTTATGTGATACAATTATGTTAAAGGATTGAATGATATGACTTATGTTTTCAGGTGTTTATTGTTATAAATGAAATGTGATTTTTCATGATGGTTAAGATCTACAATTTCATGGCAGATAAAATCTGCGTTTTCATGGCGGCTAAGAACCGTAAATAAAGTGATATGTTTGAATGTGACTGATAATTGATTGAGATGATTACCTGCGTTATTAAATGATTTAAGTCACGTGATTAAAGTGATATATTTTATGCTGATTTTGTTAAATGATAAATGTTTTATTTCTTTTAAAAATCATTTTATATTATCCCGAGTTTCCCCACTGAGTGTACTTTTGTCACTTACCCCTCTTTTAAAAATGTTTTCAGTTTAAGTATTTTATGGCGTGGAGTGCGAGCGGTGGATGCTGATAGCCAATGATCAAAGGTTGCAAAAGCTTTTTATTTTAAAGTGTAATATTTTATAAATTATGGAAATGTATATTTTATAATAAATCTTGAATTATAAATTATCTTTATTTAGTCTTAAAAGAGTAATGTTTTTTATAAATAAGTAACGTCTTGATTAAGGTTTATCTACAAAAGAATCGGAACGTTACAGGTGGGACTCCCTATACTGACGGAGGTAGCAGTACAACAAGCTGACATCCTTGCAGAACCTGAAGATTTAAGATTAAAGATAGAGGCTGAAATTCTTGTAGAAATCAAGCTTATAGTGTCTAATACTGTTACTTCTGTAAGAAACTCACTTGTGCAGCAAGCTGATGATGTTAAAGAAGGGGGATGAGTAGTTGCAGGACCGACCATTGAGATGGTGTCCTCTTTGAAGACCTCAGGTGAGGAAGCTGTTGAGACAGTACTCACTGAGGAGTTGAAGACCTCTGAAGGGGCGGCTGTTCAGACAGTATCCTTAAAGGAAGCTGAAGAAGAAGTGGTTAAGGTAACTCTAGTGCAGCTAGAGACACCTCATGAGGAGGTTGATGCTGCACCTGCTGCACGCTTATCTGAATCCATCCAGAATACAGTAGAAGTAGTTACTGAGGAGACCGATGAAGAGATAGAAGATGAACCTCCTGCCTCTTACATCTCAGAGAAGTTCATCTCTTTCAGAGGCTTAAGTTCAAGGAGGAGCGATCATGATGATGATGAAGAAGATGAAGATACTGAACTGGATGCAGTATAACGCCCACATGTCATTGTTTCATATGTTGCACCAGATTCAAAAGCACAATAAAAAAGGTCTACTGGAGTGTCACAGGAAGAATCAATAGATAGAGTTGTTGCTATGATTAGACAACTTATTCATGCACTTCAAGAACATGTGTTTAACATGCAGAGCAGCATCCATATGAGTGACAAGTCTCATGTTGCATCTATCTCTGACCTTAGAAGAGATATTGAAGTGCTACCAAGGCATATGCAGTATTACCTGCAGGACCAGTGGAACCTACAATTCAAGGACAGAGTGCGGATGGAGAGAGAATTGAAGAAAGATGTTGCAGCCAACCTTGAGGAGATCAAGAGCTGTAAGAGAACAGTTAATGCAGCTGCAGAAAAATTGCAATCTCACTCCATAATCTTGGAGCTACTACTGGACAATGTTCTTGATCAAACCCAAAGAACCAGGAGTGTCGACGACAAATTGGGTAATTTGGAGATGATTATTGGTGAGCTTAGGGATATGATGATGAGTGTTTTTCCTCAACACGCTCAAGGAGATAGGCTACCAACCAGATAAGCCCTTGTACCTACCGCAAAAGACCCCGATTTGCTGCGGTCAGAACAGCCCCTGTTCCATCCCTGGCCATTTTTTATGATGCCAAAAAGAGAGAAGGAAGAACAGAGAGATCAAGAAGATCAAGGGAGCTGCAAGAAGAGAAAGAAGAAGAAGAGGAAGATAATCAACTTCTAAGCAGGAAGAGTAGAAGAAGCGAAGAAATGAAGAAGAGACAATATAAGAGAAGGTGGGGTTGGTGCAACTACAGCATCTAAACCTGTTGGCAATGCTGCTGCAAGAAAGGTTACAGCAACAGCCCCACTTCTTACAGTGCAAAGAGAAGATGAGGTGATCATCATTCAGGCTCAAGAAAGAAGATGATGAGCAAAACTGAAGCGACAAGACATTACAATGAGAAGATGGCTATTCAAAAAGCTGAGAGAGCCAGGGCTGAAAAAGAAGAGAATGCCTAGATGCAGAGGCTAGGAGTGGTTAG
Organism: Scutellaria barbata; assembly: GCA_028654395.1. Classification (NCBI taxonomy): domain Eukaryota; kingdom Viridiplantae; phylum Streptophyta; class Magnoliopsida; order Lamiales; family Lamiaceae; genus Scutellaria; species Scutellaria barbata. The sequence continues at coordinate 12,971,627 of CM053655.1, forward strand.
TGAGAGCATGTCTGACCTGATGAGAAATGTTGATAGAGCTATGCACCAATACCTCCTCAAGACATTCCATGTTTTGACACTGACAATATATCAGCTGAAGTATCTATTCTGATAGACCAGAGGCCTGATGGAGAGAACATGACCTGGAGTCTAAACATCTTCAAAGCTGTGAGACTGCCTATTGATAGAAATCCAACCTTTGAGCAGATTACACTTTTCAAAAGGTTTGAATACCTTAGATACTTCAGATATCTTTGCAGAGAGGGCAAATTCAGAAGATTCCAAACTTGTCAATCTGCACTGAAAAGATATGAAGAGCTTGCTAGGGATGGAGAGCTGGAAATTCAAAATTGCATGCTGGACCTAGTAAAGTAGGGCAAGATAGTGCCTTTCAGTGAAGACTTCTGACTCAGATGGATTTAGATTTCGAAGACCAAGCAGAAGCTGGAAGAATCCTATCAAGAGTCTATTCAAGATTGGTGGAAAGGCTCAAAAGAAAGGCAAAGACAGAAAGAAGAAGGAGAAAGAAGAGTTGTTGAAAGAAAACCTAAAGAATCGTCTACAAGAAGGTCTTTTTTTTAAAAGCAACAATGCTGCATGTTTCTTGTAAAATTAAAGGATAGCTGGTATATCTTCTTTATTTTTATACTCTGTAAAAATTTCTTTCCTCAATGAAGAAATTTTTTTTTTCTACTTTATGATCAAGTTCATATCTTATAAACCTTTGCATGCTTTTAAATTTTGTTGATTTGAGATGAAGCTTAGAATTGATACATCTCTGATGAATCCATGATTAGTGTACATTTCTGGTAAATATCTATAATATCATGACAAATATGATAAATGCAAAGTAATAACTCCTATCATGAACGAAATAATGTAAAGGGTTTTGTCAACATCAAAAAGGTAGAAATTGTTAGGATTTCAGTGTTTAGATTTTAATGAGACAAACCAACCATATAATAGGAAGTTAGAGTACCCCATTTTCACAGTGTTTAAGTGAAAATATATAGACTAGGATTAAGTATGTAAGTTATGTTTCTGAAAGATGGAAGATCTCAAAGAAGTCGTGTTGTATCAAGATAAGAAGGAATGAAGAAACTGCAAGCAGAAGTTACAGCAATGCAGCAGCAAGAAGGAAAAGAAGCTACGCTGCAAGTAAAAATTACAGCTACCCTGCAAGTAGAAATTACAGCAACACTGCAAGAATAAGTTACAGCAGTACAGTAAGTTGGAGTTGCTGCAAGAAGTTTCAAGATGCAGAGCAGAAGTCAAGACTTGCTACATAAACAATAGCAGAAACGATGCCCTACAATTCGAGGAAGTACAAATACAGTCTAAAGAACAAAGATCAAAGCAACTCTGAATAGAGCTGGTTGAGACAAGATCAAAGTTGCAGTTGTAGAGCCAATGCAGAGATGACACGTGGCCTGACAGGCTGTAGAAAGTTGCAAGCCGCAATCACCGCATTAAATGCACTAAGAAGATAAGTCAAGAATCATTAAATGCGAGTCATGTCTTTGATCAGAACCCTAAATTCAAATGAGAGGTATCTTCTTCAACGGATATCTTTCGACAAGTATAAATAGAAGTCGAGCTAGACTGAAGCTGGTTACTGAAACATTTACGCTCGAAAGACCAAGCATCAACAAGCTAAAACTCTCAAGCATTTTTACAAGTTTCAGTCACTCGACCTAAGTGAAGTGAACAGGCTCAACTTCAAAGATCCGAAGAGGATTCAGAAGATCACTTCACCGCACCAATTGTAGATATAGTAAACATATATTTTAACCTATTTGTTGTGTACTAGGTTATTTTAGGTGTCGTTAGTTGATAGGATTTATCCTTGCTGATTGTGATTAGTTGTCTAAGAGAAAGACAACTTCCTTGTGTGGGTGATAGAAATCCTAAGTGGGTTTGTCTTTAGAACTTGCAGCAAGATGTGTGTAAGCTGAGTTCTAGTAGGTGTTAACTTGTTAGGTTGATAGATTGTTAGGTGATATCATGTAAACCAATCTTGCTCAACGAAGTTTCTGCTCGGGGAAGTAGTGGAGTTGACATAGATGGATTATACCACCTTTGGACCACTATAAACCATAAGTGTTTTTAATCGTTTTATATTTTCTGTGTTGTATCTTCTATTTATCTTATCTTAATCATAAAAGAATCTTCATAAGAAAGCATATTTGAGAAAACAAGTCTTCAGTCAAAGTAAAATTCTCCACTGCAAGAACTCTTAAATACAACATACTGTACTGCATCCTAGTGTTGTAAGTTGTATCATCCTGTACCTTCGAGTCCTTGAGAAGAGTCAGTAAATCCACAAAGTTGGGTTTGCGAATGTCTCTTAACCTCCTCCATGCTTGAATTTATAGTTTTTTTCACAATAATTGCAAGTGACTATGTAATCCACATAGTTATTCGATATTTTCTCCTTCCTAAAATGAATGGAGAAAATATCACTTCAAAGTATCGAAGGTGCCCGAGAAGTGGTACACCTAGTATTACCACTCCCTCAAGTATCTCTCGGCACCTCCTCTTCTTCTTGCTCGGCAAAGACGGTGGCGGTAATAGGCCCTAGAGTTACCTCCAAATTCTCACATTCTTGACTCCAATGAGGAGAGTAAGAATCAATAAGATATCTAGAGATAAATCTTGTGGTGTTGGCATAAGATTTTTTTCTTTCCCACGGGATGAACCGACGGAAGAAGAACTAGCTTTTTGAGATATTTTTTTGAAATTGAAAGAGAATGAAAACTAGAATAAAATGAAATAAAATTGAAATGGAAAAGTAGCTATGAGAATGTGAAATTGAAGAGTAGTAACTAAGTACTAATTATGAATCTATGAAATTGAAACAATAATTAGCACAAAATGAATGAATTGGTACTTGAGAGTTGAGAGAGATTGAAGAATTGTGTGGATTGAAATGAAATGAAATCTCCATATTAAAAAAAAAGGTTGGTCAATTCAAACCGACAGTTCGCAAAGGTCGACAAATCTCAAATGTTGATCATCAACGGTCAAGATATCAGACTATACAAGTGGCATTTAAAAAAATAAATTAACTAGTTTGAATCGACGGTTTCCAATAGTCATTTTGTACAGACCGTTGATCATCAACAATCGACTCATTCGAGTCGTCCATGTGTCATCTCTAAAAACATTAAAAAAATAAAAAAACCAACGGTTTAACTGCTGGTTCACGATTCGGTGTTCCGAACCGAAATCAAACCAAATACAACTGGTTTACGGTTATGGTTCAAAATTGAATTCGGGTTAACGGTTTTCGGAACCATTGACTGTCTCCCGATTCCGATTTTTAAAACCGGTTGAGCATGTCCATATATATATATATATATATATATATATATATATATATAATAAATTAAGAAACGCTCTAATATCAACATATTATATTCCACTAATAATCTAGAACAAAAAAACTAACATAAAAACTCTTGTGCACCAATTGCATGGATCTAAATCCATGCAACAGGATCAACGCGATCTATATTTGTGAGTTTTTGAATTTTTGTTTTCTGATTTATGTATTACCTTTATGTTATATGTTATATTTATATGACCTTTATGTTATATTAGTATAACTTTATGTACAAATATCATAACCTTTATGTATTGTAACTTAGGAAAAAAAGGAAAAATTTTGACGATTTTTTAGATCAACATACCTTTATGTGATATAACTTATATCTTTATATTAATATAGTCATAATTTTATATAATATTTAAAGGTGTAGCAAACATTATTAAAAGATAGCATTGTCATACCTTTATGTAATATATACATTTGCAACTAATATAATTAAAAGGTATGAGTAATATCACATAAAGGTTTATATGCAAAAATTGTGCTGAAATTTCTTCTTCTTTTTTTCTAAGTTATAGTACATGAAAGTAAGAATATTTGTACATAAAAATCATACTAATATAACATAAAAGTAACATGAATATAACATAAAGATAATACAAGAATTTAAAAAAAATAAAACCCAGTAGACACTCGAATCCGAATTGGATCGATCTTGTTGCTTAGATTTAGATCCATGCAACTGATGTATGAAAGACCAATTCCAGAACTAATTGATAACCTCGGTTAAATCAATGTCGGTTTAATGTATTTTCAACCTATTAATATGAGAGTTTGCACTATTCTTTTTGTTATATGTTCACTTTAATTTGTAGGTCCTCTTTTATAGCCCCTATGTATTCGAGCGAAGGCTCAATCCACAAGTTGAACTGTTTGAAACGATCAAAGCTTTTATAAAATAGTTTCTAAATAGTTTTATTTTGGGGACTGAAGAGGCCCATAAATAAATTTGAAAAAAGTAAATAAGTTCAAAAATAAATAATAGAGTTTTTAATAGAAATTTCAATGCCTCTTTGTGGAAATTGCACGACTAATATGAAATAATCTTAAACTATCAAAAGTGGATGATTTGGAAACAAATAAATAGTTTGTTTTGGGATGGTTAATGTTTGGATGAGAAGATGGTTATTATATAGGCAAAATAAGTCTTATTTCACATTTATGGCTCAAAACGTCCTAATTTATAATCGACTTTGAGAGCTCTGATACGATGGAATGGATTTTTGAAATGCAATACTGATGTCGCTTTTTTTATGTGGATGGTAAAATAGAATGGGGTCTTATTTTGATGGATGAGCAAGGCAAGATTATTACATGTAAATCACTTTGGAGACATGGTGTGGTGAAGTTGTAAAGGTTAGAGGAGAGACAATGGTCTTTTGGAGACAATGTCTTAAATTCATAAGAGAGACTTCACGAGTGTGTTATTTGAGATTGACTCTTCTTGTGGTTAAATGAGAATTACTTGAATTTGGTGTCTTCGTTGAAGATATGCTGACACAATATAAAGTTTGTTTAGTGTTTAGTTGATTTTACTAGAAGATTGACAATTAAAGTGCTCAAAAGTTAGCACAATCATCTCTATTGCACCCTTTCCCTATTGAATAGTTTAGTACTTAGTTTTTATCTGTGTAATCAATAATGAGTTGGCTTTTGCTATCAATGAATCAGTTTCTCTTCGTCAAACAAAAAAATTAAAGATTGATTAATTTCACCGTAATTATATGGACATTACTTTAATATTATAGATTAGGTAACATGTGACATATTTTGAAAAATCAATATATATTTTTTTTTTTCAAAATTTGCCACATATTTTTTCATTTGGTTATGGTTATACCGACATCCATGTAATGGACAAAGTTTTAAAACTTTTCATTTTAACATTTTTCTTATATGACTTTATATTAGATACAAAAATGTTGTTTCCATTTATCCTGAATATATCTTAATAATATGTTTGTGGATGTTTAAAAGAATATTTTTTGTGATTGAAAATTAACTACGTTATGGATTGCAGCATACCAATGAACATACTAAGATATGTTCATGGTACATAAAAAATCGATATGTACAATAATTATATCTCAACAAAGTTTATTTTAGAAAGAGAATCACGCATTCACGCCATAACAACACATTAAAAAAATTATCTCTCACCAACGAGCACAACAACTTGACGAGAAATTAACATGAAGAACCAACTGATACAATGAGACACGAAACAAAATATCTAACTCGATTCAAACAATTTGTTTTAAACCTGGTTATCTTACTTATGTATTTTAAACATAATCCATAATCAGCATGAACCAAACACCAATCTGATAGGAAAATCACTAGAATTGTCACCTCAAAGCTCAAGTGTTGCTATCATCCCCAAATTGAATTCATGCATCTAGATATACTTGCCTCGGAACATTCTGAAAAGGCATAATCAAGACATGATCACAACAACACTAATTCTACAAAAATACAAATCAATTGGCAATGTTGAGATGTACTAACATTATAGTACAAGTATGCTGCAAAATCTGTGGCTTCTTGCTGTCTTGGAATCTTGTCTTGTTCCTATCTTCAACACATCTCCCATCATTTTCTTCCCTCTTTTCCTCGTTTCTTCTGAATCACTAAATTCCCATTCTCCCATCTCTTCTCTCTTCTATTATGTGATATATATCCTCTTTCATTCGTTATGCTAACTCAAAATAGAAAATCGATCATTTATCAATTACGAACATATATTAATGTGTTTACTACTACTGACAGTAGTAAAAATCATAAAGATCATAAAGTAGAAAAATCGATTCTCTTATCTTTTGATTTGACGAATCATCGTCTGAGGCTTATAATAGCTAGATTGTTTACCATTTCTTTTTTTTTTTATGTGACTTCTTCATATCCCATTTTTCTTTTGTTTCAATTTGCTTTTTAGATCTATACTATAATATTCCTTTGTCCTTCAACGTTCCATCACCTCAATGAAATAGATGAGAGAGAAAGCAATATATTTTTTTTGTAAGTAAAGATTGACAAATGTGACAATTTTTGTAGCGTCCCACTCAATCACTGAATTGCTCCCAATATTTTCATTTTCTTGGTTTCAGGAAAAAAAAAATTAATTACTATTATTACTTATTCACTTGGGGAATGGGATCTACTTATTCATCATATCCATCAATCACTCTCTTTTCTATCTAAGGTTATTCTTCCACTCTATTTCTCCTCTTCAATAATTAATTCCCATTTTTTCAGAAATGGGATGCTCTCTACACCAATGTACCATTTCCTTTCTCATTCTAGTGATTTCTTCCTCCATGGATTTCAGATTTTCCAGTGCTCAAGGTTTGTGATTAATTCTCTCTTGCATGTATTATTATTTTTCAACTTGTTTATTTGCAAAATTATTCTTATTATTATTAATTTTTATTTTTCAGGTCGCAAAATAGCAGATATAGCTGATAATTCCAAGGTTAGACTGTGTCCCCCCCCCCCTCTCTCCTCTCTCTCCTCTCTCTCTCTCTCTAAGTTGGAGTTGTTTTTATTGGGTAGACAATGAAAGAAGAGGAGGCAATGTTGAGAGCACAGATAGGTTCAAGGCCGCCGCGGTGTGATCGGAGATGTGTTTCATGTGGCCATTGTGAAGCCATTCAAGTACCCACTAATCCCCAAACAACCACCGCCGTCGGAGGCGTCGGCCGCGGAGGCGGAGGCGTTTCAGTTATTGCCTATGCAAGAGGTGATGGCAATTCCAATTACAAGCCCATGAGCTGGAAATGTAAATGTGGCAACTTCATTTTCAACCCATAATTTTGAAGGAAATTAAAATATATATATATTAGCAATCCTTTATAATGATTGATAAGTTCATACTTAAATAGGTGAGTTACTATTATTGAGCACCTCTTTTAGATTTTATTTTTATCTGCCTTTTGCTTCTTTTGGTGGTTTCCCATAATCTTCTTGTAATTAATCTTATTTATAATTACTCTTGTTTAGCTATTTTATACATTGAATATTGGCGTTGTAATATATATATATTCTCCTGTTCCACTCTATAACTCAATTAAGCTTTATTATTTAGAGTGAGACATGGCATACATATATTGGATATTAATAGAGACAAAATAGAGCATGGGCATGCAACACAAACAGATGAAGACAATCAATCATGTAATGTGATACAGTTGTGATATTGTAGCAGAGATTCTGGTTTGTACAGAATCAGTACACGCATTTAATACACGCATTAATTATGAAATATATGGATTTGGTAGATCAAATATTAGCTTAAACAGTAAACAGATGACACAACTATGTGTTGTGCGTGTATTTCGCATGTACTGCATTATTTTACCACACGACACCGTTTACTTAAATCCGTATTTTTTTCTTGCAGCACAACATCATCTAATATGATTATGAAAATGTAAAAGGGAATTATATCTATCTTATATTATTATCATTCCAGTCAGTTGGGTTGCCATGTTGATATTGTATTTTAATATTTTTTGATATACCAATTTAGTGGTGGCAATTTTGGATCAAACCCGCCAACGGACATGAATTTGATCATCCCTATTGTGTAGGGATGTCCAAATGAGTCAAATCGTGAGTTTTAGTTTCGAACCAAATATTCGAATTTGAAATACTGTGAAGGATCAAATCAAACACTACAAGAATTTTTGCCTTTAACAACCCCCATTTAACAACTTTTTTTATGAATTTGTGTTATCTTTTGAGTTTTTACAACCCTTTTTTCGAAAAGTCTTGTCTTTTTTCAAAAAATTCGCCATACGACAACGCTAAAAATAAAAACGACAACGCTTTTTAAGTAGGGTTGTTAAATGGTGTTTTTTTCGCTATACGACAACCCTTTTTGGCAACGCTTTTGAGCGTTGTCTTTTCTTAGAACATTTTTTTTTAATTTTACAACCCATTATGCAACCCTTTTTTTGTGTGTTGCATGTGTTAATTAAAAAACAATTATAAAATAATTATTTTTTAATATAATTATTTTTTAATTAACTTAAATTTAATACATTTAATTAATCTATAATGTTATCTTATATTACATTATTTGCATTAATATTATCTTATATGAACAAATTCATTATTTTAGAAAATGGTATTTTTATAAAATACAATTTTGAATTAATTAACAAATTAACTACACCTAATTAAGTATTACTCTCATCTTTTTATATAATAATACAAAATTTGAATATTATTTTAAAACATGATTCGAAAATTATTTTTTATAATTCATAATTCATAAATTATGAATGTTTTTTGTAAAAAAAAAAATAAAGATAAAATTATCGTGTTTTAAAATTAATACAAAAAACATAAAAAAAAGATATATATATATATATATATATATATATATATATATATATATATATATATCATATCAATTAATTAAGAATATATAAAAAATTTAATTATACAACAATAAAAAAAATATACATTTATTTATTTGAAAAATATAAAAATTTGTATTACATAATAATATAAAAATTATATATTATTATTTTAGAAAGTAAAGATAAAATGAGTTTGGTTTTAATTTGAACCAAAAATTATTTTACAAAAAAAAAAAACAATACATATATTAATTTGAAAAATATAAAAAATTGGAAATATATAAAAATTTGTATTACATAATAATATAAAAATTATATATTATTATTTTAGAAAATAAAGATAAAATGAGTTTGGTTTTAATTTGAACCAAAAATTATTTTACAACAAAAAAAACAATACATATATTAATTTGAAAAATATAAAAATTGTATTACATAATAATATAAAAATTATATATTATTATTTTAGAAAATAAAGATAAAATGAGTTTGGTTTTAATTTGAACCAAAAATTATTTTACAACAAAAAAAACAATACATATATTAATTTGAAAAATATAAAAAAATTTATTACATAATTATATAAAAATTATATATTATTATTTTAGAAAATAAATATAAAATGAGTTTGGTTTTAATTTGAACCAAAAATTATTTTACAACAAAAAAAACAATACATATATTAATTTGAAAAATATAAAAATTTGTATTACATAATAATATAAAATTATATATTATTATTTTAGAAAGTAAAGATAAAATGAGTTTGGTTTTAATTTGAACCAAAAATTATTTTACAACAAAAAAAACAATACATATATTAATTTGAAAAATATAAAAATTTGTATTACATAATAATATAAAAATTATATACTATTATTTTAGAAAATAAATATAAATTAGTTTGGTTTTAAAATTAATACCAAAAACATAAATTATTTGAAAAAATTATTTTATAAAATAAAAAAAAGATATAAAAATGATTAATTAAAAGAATAATACGAAAAAAAAAATTAAATATGTTAATTGAACCATAAACTATTTTTCAAAATAAAAAAACATACATATATTAATTGGTCAATACAATTTTTTTTATATAATAATACAAAAATTATATATTATTTTAATTAAATTAAAGTTGAAAAGTTTAATTATTTTATGATGTTATTTTATATTATTTGCATTAATATTGTCTTATATATATGAACAAACTCGTAATTTTAAAAAATTAGTATGTTTATAACATATATTAAAAATATGCACTACTATACTTTATAATTGTCTTAATATGAAATTTGATTAAATATTATTAAACATATTAATTAGTCATTAATCTTCCAATTATATATTAATTAGTCATTAATTATATATGTATATATATAAAATTAGTTAATAAAAGAAATACATATATAATATAAACACATAAAGCACTAGTAGCCTAGTGGTTCAAGGTTCAACAAAGGTCACGAGTTCGAAATGACGTGGCAATGACGTGTCCAAAATATGCTGATGATGTGTCACTTTTTCGATAATGTGTCAGATACGACAATGCGTATTAAGGGTTGCACAAACCGTTGCAAAAAAAATTCAAAAACGTAGGAAAAGACAACCCTTTCTTGCAACGCACCAAAAAGCGTTGTTGTATCTAGATAAGACAATGTTTTTTGGTGCGTTGTCGAATGGCGAAAAGTTTTAACAACTCTGGATATAATAACGCTTAAAAAATGGATTTGACAACTGTTAAAAACCGTTGTTAAAAGGCGAAATTCTTGTAGTGAAAATAGAATTATCGGGATTCTGTTTTTGATTTTGGTTTATTATTATTATAAAATAATAATTTTGTTTGAGTTAATAATTTGATATAAACAAAAATTAACTTAAATTTATAAGTTACAACAGTACTTCATTACACCTTACAAATTAAAATTTTAAAAATTAGAAACTACAATTTAAATGCAACAAAATACAAACCATAAAACCAAAAAAATAACAAGTTATGACTACAAATTAAAAATAATATTCAATATAACTTAAAATTAAAGAGTAGAATAATATAATAATATTAAATCTTTAAAAATAGATAAATTATCGATCTTCGATTTGAAAATATCTGTTAGCGAAATATAATCGTGTATAACCACAATTCATGATTTTCGATTCAAAAAATCTAAATCGAGTCAATTATTCTTTGAGTTCGATTTCAATTTTCTAAACCAACCAAACATCTCAACCTATGTGGTTTAAGTTTGTTTTTAAAAAAATTAAATTGATGGGTTGAGTAATTGTGTGATGGGTTTAAGTTTATGTACTACCAAAACATATATGATTTTAATTGTTTTTAAAAATGGTTATGTTTTTCCTTTTAATTGTCTTTAAAAAATGGTTATGTTTTTACTTAGTTCAACCTTTTTTAGAATAATTATGGTTATATATATAATAGATTGTGTTTGATATTCTATATTTGGACTACTGTCTTTAAAACGTTTTAAATAGTTTGTAATTGGATTATTTATATTATGTTTGAATTGGATTGTGTAATTAGGATGCTGTTTCTTTTTTTTTTTTTTTTTATTAAAATGTTGATCTTATTCCATTGAAATTAATAATTATATGTTAACACAATTTATTAATTTTCAACTTATATAGATTAAACAAGTTGGAAGAAGTTCCACTATCCTATCTATTGTGGGCACATTATAATTTCAATTTAAATGTGTTCACAATTAATGTATTAAAAATCTAAAATATCTATTAATTTCACTTTTTATATAATTTTTTATAAAAAAAATGAAAGATCAACTTATTATTAAAAAGTTGTCCATAATAATCACTTTTAACATTTCCCATTAAAAGTTACAAAGTCAAAAGATTGGGTCCAAATTCTGATTCCTGATACTTACAATAATAAATAGGTTGGCCTTGACTTGACATATTTTTGGTAATTACAATGTTGCTGAATATACGTGGCCTTTATGTCCTTTTTTTTTTTTTTTTTTTCCCTGTGTCACCTATTTTATTATGAAATGAAAATTTGTCGATTTAGATATTGAAAGGTAAATTAATTATTAATATGAAACTTAAAAGATGAAATTTATTAATGCAAGAACTGAAAGATATGAAACTTTCAAATTAACATTTCATATTTTAATGGTGTGAGTGTCTGTCTCCAAGGCGGATACAAATAAGGAGGCAAACCGAAAATGAAGAAAAAAAGCAACTTCAAGACTGACTCCAATCTGAATGTTAATTTGCCATGTACTGTTCCAAACGCGAAATACCTTTTTCATTTTTTATTTATTTAATTTTGAGTTGCTTTTGTTATTTTTTCCTCTTTTGATTTATTTCATTTTATTGTATTAATGTAATGTGTAATATTATTTTAAATGTAATGTGTAATATTCTTTGATTTTAGATTTTATGAAATTTTTAAAAATAAAAAATATACAACTTAGTTGTATTGTAATATTTTATCAATACGAATATAAATTGTAATTAATAGAAATATAATAAAATAATATTAAAAAATTAAATTACAAAATATAATGAAATTTAGTAGTTTGAAAATTGGGATTCATCTTTGAAAATGATATCTATTAGCAACCAAAAAGAGTGTAGAAGACAAAAATGAACTAATCATATAAGATAGACCAATGAAAAGGCATCAGGGTACATGAGTATGTCTTATTTACATTTGGTGTACATACAATTTGAGTCGATCCGAATTTTTGTGTTTTTAATTTTTTTTTTTTGCTTTCAAGTCAAAACCTTTATATACAAATTCTGTAACCTTTATATACAAATTCGGTGACCTTTATGTATAAATTTTATAACCTTTATATTCAATAACTTAGAAAAAAATGAAGAATCTTAGTAAAATTTGTACATAGATACATTTATGTTATATTCATATGACTCTTATGTATATTCATGTGACATTTATGTACAAATATTCATACATTTATATACCTTTATATATTGCATAAAAGTATGGATATTTGTACATAAAAGTCACATGAATATCACATAAAGGTATTTATGTACAAATTTTGCTGAAAGTTTTCATTTTTTTTCTAAGTTATAATGCATAAAGTCACAACATTTATACATAAAGATCACAACATTTGTACATAAAGGTCACCGAATTTGTACATAAAGGTCAAGACATAGTATTCAACAAAAAAAATAATTAAATTAGCAGATTCAGGTCGAGTCAACCCGAATTGCACGGATAAGATCGGTGCACTAGGTGCACATGAGAATTTGTCAGGCTACATTTATCAATGATATTCACCCAACCTAATTCACAAATAAAATATTAATTTTTCTCTCATCCATCTATACAATCCACAACTCAACCCAATTCCAACATTTTTATATACTTTATTAATGACACGTATCCAACCCAACCCAATATTTTTTTCTCATTATTTAATAATTGTATATTATTTTGTAAACATTTTTTTGATATATTAATTCTGCAATCATAATAAGGAAATTGTTCTACCATACACTTAAAATAACATACAAACACAATAACTAAATCAAAATTACAGTAATTGAAATACAAAATAAATAACAAATCAAACTGCAATTAGATGCATACTAAATTACAAATATAAAGATACAAATTATAAATTTAATTATCAATGCCAAATTTTTGTCAAATATATTTAAAGAATTTTTACAATATTGAGAGTTTAGATAATCTTTAGAGTTCAAAAAAAATTGAAAGTTTGGGTAAGTTTGGGAGTTTGAAAAATAATGTGGATTGTTAGGATCCATAATAAGAAATGATAAAAATTTGATGAGGAAAAAGAGAACTTGAGATTGTGAGACAAGTGATAATAAATTTGAATTGATGAGAAAATATGTTAATATTATTAGACTCTATTTGTAGAGAATTTTTTTTTATGAATTTTGATAAAAAAATTTAAATAAAAATTATTTTCAATATCAACACTTTAAATTATATTTGAAAAAAATTAATCGATACCAATAAAATGATGACACATGTCATTTGTGGATTGAAAGGTGGTGTCATGACATTTGTCACATGTGACCAATGTCATGACACCAATCTTCTATTTTCTATTGTTTTATTATTATATTATGTGAACAATATTTTGACACTAAACTTTTCTTTTCTATTATTTTATTATTATATATGATAATATTTAGTGGTGATCAACAATAAATATAGTCTCATAATGAGGAAGAACACCATCTTGTATAGAAGAAAATAACAAATGAAGACCTTACAATTACATCATTTTAACACTTCACTACAAGAAAAATGCACAACAACAACACAAGTTTTACAACGGTTTTACATAAAAGTGTTGTCGTAGATAGCTTTTACAACGGTTTTACATAAAACCGTTGTCGTTGTGCGAAAAAAATGCACAATAACAACGGTTTTTTTGTACCGTTGTCGTTTAGGTCTACGACAACGGTTGGGACAATGGTTTTTTTGTACCGTTGTCGTAGACCTAAACGACAACGGTTGGGACAACGGTTTTTTTGTACCGTTGTCGTTGTGCAAATTTTTTCGGACAACGACAACGGTTGGGACAACGGTTTTTTTTGTACCGTTATTGTTTAGGTCTATGACAACGGTTGGAACAACGGTTTTTTTGTACCGTTGTCGTTTAGGTCTACGACAACGGTTGGGACAACGCTTTTTTTATACCATTGTCGTTGTGCAAATTTTTTCATACAACGACAACGGTTGGGACAATGCTTTTTTTGTACCGTCGTAAAAATAAGAATTTTTAAAATTAGTTAATAAAAGAAATGCATGTAGAATATAATCACATAAACACTAATGACCTAGTGGTTTCAACTCCAACAAGGGTCACGCATTCAAACCCCAGGCAACGCACATTTATTTGTGATGACGTGGTAGGTGATGTGGACAGCTATGATGGCGTGGTGGGTGGCGTGGCGGAATTTTGATGATGTGGCAGAAAAGGTGTACGACAACGGTTAACCGTTGTCGTAGACTTTTTTTTTGTAGTGCTTGTTTTTTAATTGACACGCTTGCATGTGTACTCATTTGACAGTCACCCTACTTTTGTCACGAAAAATACTTATGTTTAAATATTTTAGGTTGTTGACTGATATATTTCATCTTTCAAACTTACATTAATACTTTGCCTATTTTTTAAGCCTAGTTTAGATAAAATCAATATAACACAAATAATTTAATTGTATATGATTGATTCGTTTATTTAACAAGTCTAGATTAAACAAAATCTTGTCGATTGACCGAGGAAGCTCTTGAAAAGAATAACTACCCTATGGAGACCCATCAATGAAATGATGTCGATTAGTGGCACTACACACTTGCTTACAACACCTATATTTCTCATATTATTTTATCTGCTATTAAAATTTGACTTTCAAAAACTTTTTCATTTTAGATTTTTATTGGGAATGAGTATGTTCCAATCTTTGATTACGCTTAGGTTGAGAAATGTTTATCCATTAAATTTTAAAATTTATTGCATGTCTTATACAAATCTCATTCAATGATTGTTAAGTTAGCCTTTTGAGATTAAAGTACTAAAATGTGTATAAGATTATCCAATAAATTGTAAAATTTAAGCAACTTAGTTAGATCGAGCAACTACAATTATGTTTTAGTCCATATTAATCACAAGAACAAAAAAGTGTTAATTATGTTTGGTGAGTTTTTAAAAAGTGCTTTTAGGTTGTTATTATATTTTGATCTTCTGCATAAACACCCAAAAACAACATCAAATCAACTTTGAGCAATAAATGAGCAATAAAGAAGTGGGTGCCCCAACAACTGATGCCACGTACAGCACATTCAAATCTTTTTTCTTTTTTCTTTTTTCTATTTTCTTTAATTTCTTTTATTATTTTATTTTACTTTGTATTTTCTGAAATAACTGTTATGTATTTTAAATTTTTTGGCATTTTCAATATTGTTCTTTATTTAATTTTATTTCAATTACAATTTCAATTGTGAGAATTTTTAACTTTATTTGACTATTTTATTTTTAATTTTAACAGCTAGATTCTTATTTTCGTGTTTTTGCATTTAATTTTATTTGTTTAATTATATATATATACCACTTAAATTATATTATGATCATACTATATAAATTATATTACGATCATATTATATAATATAAATTATATTATGTTAAATAAACACATATAACTTGACTTTTTATTAAATTTAATTATAAAAATCATCTTTCATAAATTTAATTAGTAAAACTCATCTTATTATTAATAAATAAAATTTTATTATTATTATTTTCTTAATTAATTTAAATTCAATTTTCAATTAATCATTATTAAAAGAATTGAAATAAAATAAGAGTGAATGACCAATTCATGTAAATTAAGTAAAAAATACCACTTAATTATAAAAATTGTGCTTAATATATCATAATTTTTGACCTACTCATATGTGCAAAAAATGATGGGACATGACTGTTACCCCTTGGCAATGTCTGTGGTAAGACATATGTAATATATTAATTTGTAGCAAAAAATCATCACGTGTATGTTACACGAAAATCATAAATTGGAGACTGTAAATTAATATACACGAAAATTATAAGTCTCCAACTTAAGGCAATTTAAATTAATATATTACACGAAAAATCATCACATTCACTCATAAATTAGATAATCTGTTTGTCTTACACGGAATTTAATTTAAATGTTTACCTAAGAAACAATCATAAATTGGAGACTATAAATTAGTATACAATACAATCATAAGTCTCCAACTTAAGATAATTTAAATTAAAAAATAATATTTTTTGTCCACGAAATTGATTTTTTGTATTCTAAAATTGAATATGATTACTCAATCATTTTTGTATTCTAAAGTTGAATATGAATTGATTTGCACGAAAATTAATTGAACTTATGATAGTAATTAACAAAAGTCTGGCACAGTTCATGTAAGACATATTGTTTCTTAGGAAAATATTTAAATTGAATTTCGTGCAAGACAAACTTCATTTTTGTGTATTTTCGTGTAAGAATTACACATCATTAAAATAACAAGAAATGTGTATTTTTGTGTATGATGATTAAAATGTGCATTTTCGTGTAAGACATACACATCATTAAAATAACAAGAAATGTGTATTTTCGTGTATGACAATTACAATGTATATTTTCGTGCAAGACTTACACATCAAAAAAATAACAATTAAAATAACAAGAAAATGTGTATTTTCGTGTATAATAATTAAAATAATAATAAATAAAAAGAAATAACAATTTTCGTATATTTTCGTGTAAGACTTACACATCATTAAAATAAGTCATTTTTGTGTAAGAAATCGTACACAAAATTAAATTAAAACTATCAATTATTTAATTGAGTGAATGTGATGATTTCTTATGACAAATTTTCGTGTAACATTATTTAATTAAGTGAATGTGGGGATTTTTCCATACAAACATTAATATATTACACATGTCTTATCACAGACACAAACATGTAATATTATTTAATTAAGTGAATGTGGGGATTTTTCCATACAAACATTAATATATTACACATGTCTTATCACATACACAAACATTGTCTCACAGTCATGTCTTATTGTCCTTTGCACATGTGACTATGTCAAAAATTGATATATTTGACACAACTTTTATAAATTGTGGTAAATGAGGATCATTTGTTATATTGAGTGGTATTTTGGGCACAATTTTAAGGAGACGTGGTAAATTTGGCCATTTTCTTAGTAAAATAATTAACTTTAAATTGATATAAATAATAAAAAAATGGGTTAGTAAATTAATGGACCCACATATGATGATTGTATTTATATTAAATTGATGTGGATGTGTGTTTTTAAAAATTTGATGCTTTTAAATTGCTGATGTAGCATGTGAAAATTATATAAAATGATGTGATTCATATGAATTGATATGAATGTTTTAAGTGAAGGCAAGTGGAAAACATTGTAAAGTTAAAAAACAAAATAGAACTATATCATCTTTATATTATAATCATGCAATACACTATATAGGTTTATTAAATAGCATATTTTATATTAAAAAAACATATCTACAGTTGTGATCGATGCCAGATACCTAACCTAATTCAAATATACACCCACAAATATAAGAAAAATGTCTTGTCTAGAGTAGGAAAGGTAGACCAAGATGATTGCTTTTAAATGGTGTAGTGTCACCAACTCCTACACAATATTAAAGTTGGCCTGAGACATGACTTCCAAATAATGATAGGTTTGTTATTCTATTATTGTCTATATATTTTAATATATTTATTATTGATATGATTGATTATCGATTGAGGATATACGAAAATAATTTTTCTGTTTCAAAGTAATTATTATTAAAAAATTGTTTTACAGAAATTAAGAAAACATTATGTACACTAAATAAAATCTAGAACAAAAGAAAATATAGGAGTAAAGTTTAAAAAACATTATCAAAATTTTATAATAATAGTTAAAGCGACAGATGAATTTGTAACAAACTATATTTTCTAAAACAATAATTATTTCTACAACCATGTTTCACGGATGACAAATTATTGTATCTAACCATTTCACATATCTTAATTCAGCTTCAGCGAGATAGGTCGGTTGACTCGATGAATAACACTCGATCAACATGAAGAGTTAAATAATATTTATATATATATATAAGATAATATTTTTATATCAATACTTTTGCATCATATCATATTTTTATTATTATCAGGTAATATTTTTAAAAAGTTATAATTTGACAAGTAAATAACGTGTAATATTTTTATGTGTATCATATAATATATTTGATTTGATGAATCTAAAATCATTAATATTTTTAAAAATTGTAATTTAACAAGTAATATTTTTATTATCATCATGTTATAATTTTTGAATTTTTTTTTGATAAATAATACTCTATAATATTTTTATGTGTACCATATACTTTATATGTATTACATTATACATATAAAAATATAATATTATATATATAAAAGTATTACCTATCGTATCAGTTGACTTTGAACCCACGTTGATTGGATGTTGATCTACATTGACTGAACATTTAATAAATTAATTTGACTGATCATATGAAATATATTCCACGAGACAGTTTGACAGGAGACCTATTCATTATAGATAGACACATTCAAATTTTTTGGTTGATATGTGCGAGACCATTGCGTTTACAATTAAAAATAATTCAAAAAAGTTTCATTTTAAACATTTTAAGGGGGGTGCAATGTCAGCGTAATTCTGAATCACAGTATCAAAATATATTTTTCTTAGAATATATGGTCTCAAAACACAAAGATATTGTCAAATTTTATTCATTTTTTGATGAAGCTTATATAATAATATTATATTAACTATACATAGATTATTGTACTTCAGAGTGTCTTATTTGCTCTGAAAATAAACATTTGAGAGTCTTCTTCATTTTCAAAATTGAATTAGAAGAATTCCAAAATATACCTCTAAAATATGCCAATCTATTTATCAGAAATATTGCATACCGTTCCTATTAAAAAAGTATATTTTAAGTTTGTTGATATATTTAAATTTGAAAACGTGATGTCTCATCTACTTTTATTAAAAAAAAAATAAAAAAATCCACTTTCTATTACAAATTATAATTTGTATGTCAACTATTTTCTCAAAGATATTGGAAACATGTTTTTTTCATTTTTGATGGGTATATCTAATAAAAAATCGATCTCTTTTAAATGTGCACGATTAAGTATTAACCTCTACCTTTGAAAAATCACCAAATTTCTTTTTTTTTTTTTTTGAGTTGACCAATATTGATATGAGGATTTATTAGTTTCATACGTTGTGTTGAATATTGATTAATATTGGTATCATATCAATTCACTTAAATCATTATATAAATTCTATAAAATTAGAAAAATATTGATATTCATACAAAAATCAGAAATTTCTTCTTTATTTTTCCTGTACAAATTAATTCAATTTTCCATTTTCAATCAAACAACAAATTTGATAAGAGATGTCATTTCATCTTCTACATTTGAATAGCATATAATTTTAATTTAGTATTAGCTAGTAATCATTTAATAGTTAAATTTCTACAAATTGTGGTGGTCCAGAAGATCTATGTATTATCATTTATATATTTATCATGCACATATAGTAAGTTGATATCTATGTCAATTGTATGTATAAATGTTTGCTACAATATTTCCTTAAGTACATGCTAAAATTTGAATTTTGATATAAGTACCCCGTTATTTTTTCAATAATTCTATCGATATGAACATTCTTCTTGAATTCATAGTATGTTAATATTTCTATCATTGATTAATTTACTTCTTGACATTAAGTAAACCGACGTTGCAGCGACTATATAATATAGTTTATTATAATTATCATTATCATTATCATTATTTTATTATTACTATTATTATTTTATTATTACTATTATTATTATTATTATTATTATTATTATTATTATTTTAATAAAAAATATAAAGCAGGAGGAATCGTGCGTTTCGGACAAGAAATGGCAAATGTCCATCTGCCTGTCAAAAACAGGTAAAATTTTGGGCAGATAAAAGAGCAGACATATGGGAGAAGTCATTCCCTATTTTTAATTAAACAATCAGTTGAGGGGACATTTCATTCACGATTGATTTCCATTTCCACAACCTTTCTCTATCTAATTTAAATCAATATTGTGGGCGTTTGAAATATAAAAATAAATATATATATCACACTTTTAAAGAGTTATTGATACTGGATCATATATATGGATAGTTCTACAATACACTAGTGTATCAATATATCGGTTTTTTACTGCGATAATTTTTGTGTATGATACTTTTTGTATTTTGGGCTGTGAGCTATGGATGCATTGTGCCTCTGTACATGAAATTAATTTTTTTTGGATTGCAATAAATGAGGGTCTTTCAATAACTATTAAGTCATTTAATTAATTAATTATTTCAAGATATAAACTTAAATTATTGTAAATGAATTATCACGAAAGTATTGGTTCATGATCCAAATTCGTCCATGACACAAGATTAAAAGATTTTTATTTCACTAGCCGAAGTATGCAATGGTAGTGATATATGAAAATCATTTATATCATGTTTGTTAGGGGTAGTGTTTGTGTGCACCAAGTGTATGAGTCATGATCTATGCAACTGGGTACGTGGGTCGGGACGGGTCCGGTTTAATCCGGATCCGTGCCCATTTTTTTTTTTTAAATTTATGTCATAATCTTTATATTGTAATAATATAACCTTTATGTTGTAATAGTATATCATTTATATACAGATTTCATAACTTTTTCAGTACATAACTTATACTTTTTCCACTATAAAAATTTATGTAATATAGCCAAAACCTTTATGTTGTAATAATATAACTTTTATGTTGTAATAATATAACTTTTATGTTGTAATAGTATAACTTTTATATACAGATTTCATAACCTTTTCAATAAATAACTTATAGTTTTTTCACTTTAAAAATTCAATATAGCCGAAACTTTTATGTTGTAATGATATAACATTTATATTGTAATAGTATAACCTTTATGTACAAATTTCATAACATTTTCAGTGAATAACTTATATTTTTTTCACTACTCAGCACTGCAAAAGGTTATGTGCATATAACTAAAAGATTATAAGGATAGAACTAAAAGGTTAAGTTCGCTAAACTAAAAGGTTATGCAAATATAACAGTAGAACTAGGGTTTGGGTTAGGGTTTGAGCTAGGATTTGGGCGCATGAGGGCCTGTGTAGGCGCGTGAAGTGCGCGTGGGACGCGTGAAATGCGCTCTCGGATCGGGTCAATTATATACTCTCGAGTCAATTATGAATCTAAAACTCTTTAAATAAATTATTCTGCAACCTTGAAATATATACTACAGTAAAAACTCCATACAGTCATATCGTTGGGACCGGGAAAAAATATTACTATACGGAGTTATTCTTATATAGAGTTTTACAAAAAAAAAATAATTTTTTCGTATAAAAAATAATATAAATATAAAAATAACATATACATTGTATATTATCTATCTCACAAGTTCATGTAACTAATTTAATAGTTTTGACTAAGAAATTTAAATACATACACTTGAGTTAAATCAAAAAATGAATCTACGAATTATAAGCTTTGACAATTTAAATACATACACTTGAGTTAAATCAAAAAATGAATCTAGGGACTATAAACTTTGACCATATATGTGTATAAATTTTGGGTTATACTTCTTGTACTACACATCAAACAAAATGGCATCCAAAGAGAAAATAACTCAAATTCCTGAAAAAATTAAAGTTGAGTTGTACAAAAAAAAAGATTTGCACCCTAGTTGGAAGCAAAAGGATTTTATGAAGTGGCTCAAAGAGACTCATGGTTTGGAAGTATCACAATCAATAATATCTAAGACGTTTAAGAAGGCAGTCGATCGTGAAAAAGATGTTCCGAACCCGGATACAATACGTATAAAATCAGTAAAGTACCCATTAATGGAGTCTGCACTTTATGAGTGGTTTGTGTGTAATCAAGAGCATGTCAATATTAGTGGTGAATTACTAAAAGAAAAAGGAAACATTTTCTTAAAGCAACTTTATCCAGAAGTAATTGGACAAATGGGCATGGAAGGACATTTACAATATGGATGAAACTGGTCTATTTTATCGAATGCAAGCTGATAATTCTCTTGCGACAAAGCAGTTGGAGGGCCGAAAACAAAATAAAGAGAGAATTACAATCGTCATTTGTTGCAATGGGGATGGCTCCGACAAACTTCCTCTTTGGATCATTGGTAAATTTCCTAATCCTAAATGTTTCAAAAATATTAACCGTGATACTCTCAACTATACTTATCGAGCGAATTCAAATGTATGGATGACATCCTTACTCTTTTTGGAATGGCTAAAGTGGTTCGATAATCGTTTAGATAGAAACATCTTGCTCATTTTGGACAATTGTACTGCTCATGAAAAAAAGGATCATCTCCCCCCTCTTCGTCATACAATAGTTATGTATTTACCACCCAATAGCACATCCAAAATTCAGCCATGTGATGAAGGAATCATAAGGAACTTTAAAGGTTATTATCGTTGTAGGTTCAACCATTTATTCTTGAAAAGAATTGAAGATCGTGTTTTGGAACCATCAAAGAGATCTATCCTTGATGGATTGTAAATGCTGCTGCTTCTTGATCAATTTCTTGGTCAATAGACGTAAAGTCAAAAACGATTGAAAATTGCTTTAAACATTGCAAGATTCGGACCTCTAGTGTTGATGAAGTATAAATTGCAAGTGAAATGGATGAAGAGAGGCTAAAATTACTCATTGAATTGAGCTCTCAAATTAAGGCACTACACTACCACAACGAAATGGATATTGATGATGTCTTCCTTAATCATCCGGATGAGCGACAAATTACTTATGTCTTAACCGATGAAGAAATTATCGTGGGAATCAGGCAAGAAGACGAAGGAGATAATCCAGAAGATGATAGTGCTGAAATACCACAAGTTTCGTGTCATGAAGCTTTAGTTATGTTAGATAAGTTGGAATCATTTTGGCTTCAACAAGAGAGATCACATGCAAGCGAGCTATTGAGCACTCGCAAATTGAAGGATCAAGTATCGATCTATAAAATTAAGTCGATGTCACAATATAGATAAATATTTTAAGTCATCTTAAACATGTTATTGATTTTGATAAACAAAAATATAATTAATAAATATTTTTATAATATATTAATCATTTATTCCTATATAGAGGTATAAATCCTTAAGACGGGACTTGAAAAATATATGACTTATGACAATGTGGAGTTTATTCTTATTTATAACTAGTCTCAAGTTGGGATTTGAACTTTTTATTACTATAGGGAGTTTATTCCTATATAGAGTATTACTATTGTAACGCCCCGTTTCCTTTTTAAAGATAAACTTTGATCGAGGCGTTACTTACAAATAAAATTCACTCATTTAAGAAATTAAAATAAATAAATTCCAGAAAATATTATTATAAACCATACATTTTTGAGTTAAAATTTTCTTCAACTTTTAATCATTGGCTACCAGCATCCATCGCTCCAGCGCCACACCCTAATTCTTTAAACTGAAAACATTTTACATAAAAAGGGGTAAGTGCCAAACGGACACTTAGTGGGGTAGGGAAATTTATAATAATAATATACACATACTATTACTTGCATATTATACATATAATACACGTTGTAGACTCCCGAAGAGCCCCAATGGCAACTGTGGATAGGTTTCCGAAAAATACCTATCAGGGCCCCAAGCCGACCCCATTTGGGTTTTTAAACCTCTTCCTGTTGGGATTCTGTAGAATTCCCCATTGTTGGGTTTCCAAAAAGGAATACCCTACTTGGCGTGCAGGCGCATGCGCAGTTAAAATCACATAATAGTTCTCACATAATACACATAGTACACATTGGTCACGTTCACGTTGGCCACATAATTCACATAACACATAGGTAAAGAAATCCTTTGACACAGGTTGGGTTTTAAAGAAACCCCTTTTAGCGGATATTATTCCGACTTATCATCATTTGAAATCTTTCGCCTTTGCGTAACTTGAAAATCAATAGCTCTCAAATTCATATAATTTACTCGAAATACTGTTCACGTAATGAAAACATTTCCATTGAAAACAATAGCACATAATGACGGAATTTAAATCACTTAGTCACATAATTTTCCTTAAAACTGTACGATTTAAAACATAACAGAGATTTTTACCCCCACCTTTAGAGCAGCTGATCGAATAGCTTCTAGATCCCAAATATACTTAGGGTGCGTACTCCTGCGTATCGCCTACAATCATAAGGGTTCGACTTAGAATCTAATCGAACTATCATTGATTTAATAAAATAATCTTTTTAAATTAAATCCTAATTCAAAATAATCTATATAATTCATAATATAGAAAGTTCAATTTGATCTTAATATTACAGGTTTTATTGGATGTGAATTTAGGGTTTTAAACTTTAGACTTGAAATAATAATTAAATTGTAAATACCTTAATTGCTATAATAGTTCGAGGGTCTAGATTTTAGTCTCAAAAGCAATCTTGCTAACAATATGATCTAACTTATAATTTCAAATAAAACTTGGTTAAATTATAATAATTAATATGAAATCCCCAAATCCAAAAGTAAGTCCAAAGCTATATTTTCTTAGTTAATTCAATAAAAACCTAGGGCTTTATACCCTAATCGATCGTATAAAGAGATTTAAATAACATAAATTAATTTATATAATCTTTCTTTATTATTTATTTAAAACTCATTTCATTTATTAAATTCTATGTACTTATAAAATAATATCTATCAATCCACTATATTCGAAAATCAAAAAACGTCATTTTCATAAAATTAATAATTATAATAATAAATTCATAATATCCTCAAATCTTAGGGAAAATCCATATCATTTTATCCAACTCAAAGTCCGATATTTTCCTACACAATGATGATACTTAAAGCATAATTTATAAAAATTAAGGTTATAATTTATTTTTGTCATTTATCTAGAGTCCGAAATTATACCTTGATTGGAAAAAAATGCTGAAAATCCCGTCGGTGGAGAAGAAGAAGAAACGGTAATGGTGATATTTGGGGAAGAGAGAGATGGAGACTTTTCTCTCTTTTTCTTTCAATTTTTCTTTTATTTATTTAATCTTTCCTCATTTTTTTTTTCCAGAATTTTGACAAGTGTAATGTAAATGATGCGGAAAAGGGTAGTGATATTGATCCACAAGAAGCTCAGCAAACTCTTGAAATAGCAGAAGCTAATTTGAGAAAAGCTGAAGGAAAGAGACAAATAATTGAGGCAAATCTAGCTCTCCGACGAGCTAGATTCATTTTGATTAGTCAGAGGTATTAAGAAAGAAAGGGGATTTAGAAATTAGAAAAAAAGACCCAGATTTTATGAAGGAGTGCTTCCAAATTATTTGTTTTATATTTGGAAAAACGTATTGTGTTTTCTTTTCGGGATAAAATCTATTTTAAACAATGTAATTCCGTTCTAAACAAAAAATTGTCTAATTGTCAAAAAAAAAAAAAAATCAAACTTATGGGTTTTTCTTCTTTTTTTCTTAAAATGATTAGCGCACAAGCTCATCGTTATAACATTTGCTCTAAAAATCACCAACTTTTTTAAAATTATAATTTTAACATGATTTTTAAGTTCTCGTGCATTCATAATTTTCGAGCAGATTTAAGGCATTTTATTAATCCCAAAAATTTAGAAAAATTTTAAAGAAAATTATCAATTGATGCTATTATTTGTAATAAATATATACTGATTGACATAAAAATATGAATTTATATAATTAAAAAATGTTTGAAATATATTTGTTGGTTATGAATGTACGATACATTTAAAATTTTATAATAAAAAAATTATATTAAAATTACTTAGAGAAAGTTGGTGACTTTTACAGTAGTTACCCATAATGCATCAAAATGTAGCAAAATAATTTACTTACATGCATTAAGCGTATAACCATCTATATTACATCCGATGTGTTTTAATAGTACTTAAATAGAAGATAAATTATAACTTATAATCAGGGATGAAAATATCGCGATATATCGCGGATATATCGCGGATACGGATATTGCGATACGGATATTGGGGGGTAATGTTTTTTTTCCCGGGTATCGTGGATATATCGCGGATATATCGCAGAGTATCGATATCGCTATCGATATCGGTTCGGTGTAGAACAAAACTGGATGGAAATCGCGATATATCGCGGATATATCGCGAAATATCGCAACAACATCAAAAATCGCATTTTTGATGGAAAAAAAGTTGATTTTGTCATTATTTTCATAATTTGAATAGCAATAATCATAGTGATATGTCTCAAAATTCATATGTTCTTGATATTTATAAAAGTTTACAATTTGGTTGGACTACTCGAGATGTTTTTGATCACCCACACCCTCAAATATCCTATGAAGGCCAAAATGAATATCAACAATATGATTGGATTAGTATACACTATCTAATTCATAATGAAGTAGTTGGACGAGATATAACAACTTATGAATGATATGTGCATAACTATATTAATAAGTAGGGAAAACGTTCAAATAAGCCACTGATGTTTACTTTCAAGTTCATATATCCCACTAAAATATGTTTAGGTACAAAAACACCATTAATGTTTATTCTCAAGTTCAAAAATCTCACTAAATTATTTTAAGGTATAAAAACACCACTAATGTTTACCTCTAAATACATATAACTCACTTAAGATTTATTTATAATATAATACACCAATAATATTGTAAAATTAAAATATTTATTTACACATTTTAATTTTAATTTTTTATTTAGACATCATATCTTTTACATATTTTATAACAAAAAACTAGTCATGAAAACATTAATATAATACCTTATTATATATATGTAAATATATTATTATTATTATTATTATTATTATTATTACCATTAATTATTATTATATTATTATTGTTTATATATATATTTTTTACTTTTAAAGACTAAATAAACAATTAGGTTGATTTGAAATAAAAAAAATTAACTATGATATTTTCTTTCACATGACATTTCATAAAATATAGAGGTTAATTTGTATTTAAATTAAAAAATAATATTATAATGAAATTATTATTTCAAATAACTCTAGTTGTTTAATAGTTTTAGTCTTCAAAATTAAAAAGTGTAATTAATAATAATTATTAATAATAATATTTATATTCACACATATATATAATAAGATATTATATTATGTTTTCATGAATAAATTTTTGTTCTAAAATATGTAAAAAAACATGAGGTCCAAATAAGAAATTAAAATTAAAATGTGTAAATATATATTTTAATTTTACAACATTATTTGTGTATTATATTATAAATAAATCTTAAGTGGATTATATGTATTTAGAGGTAAACATTAGTTGTGTTTTTGTACCTTAAAATACTTCAATGAGATTTATAAACCTGAGAATAAACATTAATGGTGTTTTTGTACCTAAACATACTTTAGTGGGATATATGAACTTGAAAGTAAACATTAGTGGCTTATTTGAACATTTTCCCTAATAAGTATTCTAATGTGATGAGTTAATATCAATACTATTTGGATCAAGATGGCATTCCATTTACTATGTTTGAACCTCATAGGTCATCCTTTTGGTACTAATGTATTATGTGATGTAATTTTAGTAATTTTGTCTTGTATTATGTAATATATTGTCAATTTTCATTCGAAATACAGTATTTATAATGCTTATTATCTATATGTTAGTTTTAAATATATTATTTTAATGTGATTTTGAGTGGAATAATTGTGTAATGATGTGTAAAAATAATCCCTAAAATTTCATATTAAATTTCCAAAATTTTAATATGATTTCCGTTGTTTTTTCAAATTTTTTGCGATATCGATATGCGATATCGATATATCCATCGATATATCCGTAAAATCAAAGTTGCGATACGACATGCGATATCGATATTTTCATCCTTGCTTATAATATACAGTCCATGTATTGGTGGTTATAACTTATATTAATGTCATATTCATACTTGAGTATATAATGTGAGACAAAAATATGGCCCACTGGAGAGTGGGCTCTATAAATTCGTTGATGACTTATTGGGTCATGTTCATTCTTCCGGCCCAAGTGAATTTAAAATGTGAAGTGATATTGGGTCCACAGCGTGATTGATAATGGATAGCCTTAATTGTAAAGCGTAGCCATACAGTAATAAATAATTGGGTCTCCATTCAAATTACCCATCAGTGAAAGCAACCCATCAGTGAAAGCAACACTATCTCTCGTAAATTGGTCTGGAAGCCCAATAAGGCCCAGTGGAGGAGTATGAGGTGTCTTCCATCCATTACTTAGGTTAGAATAATTAGACTAAAATAATAATAAGGTTTAGATTGTTAATAAAATAATTATGGATACTACAATTATAGAGAGTTTTTACTGTATCAACATTCACTCTTGCATATTATGTCTTAAATTCTTTAAGCTGAAAAACATCTTAACATAGAGGGTGAATATTTGAGATAAAATTCAATGGGGTATCTTGGGACAACTCTAAATAAAATCAAATATATAAATCGTAGCAAACCAACACATAGAACAACTACTTTACCGTCGCAATCACATAGTGCAAGATTCAACCCAACTTATCATGGATACAGATACACATAACCATAATAATCGAACAATTCATTTAGATTACGGGAATTACCCGACTTAACATAGTTTAAGCCCCCAATGTGGCCTCTTGGTTTAAACCCCCAATGTGGTCTCTTGGATGTGAGGATTAACCCGACTTAATATAGTTTAGGCCCCCAATGTGGCCTCTACACTTAGACCCCCAATGTGGTCTCTTGGCTGCGGATTAACCTGACTTAACATAGATAGACCTCCAATATGGTCTTTTGGCTGTGGATGTTAACGCTGTAGCATATATTAGACCCCGATCTGGTCTCTTGACAGTGGGAATTAACCCATATTATAATAGACAAACCTCCAATATGACCTCTTAACAACAGATCTTAACCTCCGTAGCATAGATTTTCATTATCACATAAACATGTATTTACTTCACAATTAGTTACATATTTAGTTATATCATTCTTCACATTTAACTCATAGTACAACATTCGCAATTTAATAACGATCACATTAACATATAATAAAAATAATCTCATTTTATATATTCATAAAGATCACATAATTGAGAGCGAGTCTCCATAATTCTCTCAGCGGCATCATCTAGCTCCTCGATCTAATTGATCAATCGAAGAAATTATTAATTTATTCAATGTATCCAATATTCTTGTTTTTAAGGTTTTGTGAATTGGGAATGCGAGAATGATTTAGAAACTTGAGAGAGAAATACGATGATGGGGAGTGAGAGGAGCAGGAATATCAAAATGGGAGAGTAAGAATGTGGAATTGGGGAAGCAAAGGTGTGCTTGGCGTGAATATACAAAGAGTTTGATGATGATGAATAAAAAGTTCAAGGTGATGAGAGAGAGAGGGATATGATTTTCCATTTTAAGCAAAATAATGGAGATAAGTATATATACACTGCCTCAATCTAGCTTCCTTCATTCTAAGCTTTGTTTCTCCTTTTTATTTTTTATTTTTATAATGGTAGAAATTATTATTGTTGTACGTTGTTGCAATCTTCACTTACAGACCTATATATATTAAAATTCTCTTACATAATATACACGTTACTAATTAACATATATTTATATATACTAGTAATTCACCCATGCGGTGCGCGGTTTATTATTTGTTACGATAGTATATATAATCTATAATTATATAATAAAATTGATATATTAAAAAGTTATACATACATCTTTTATTATTCAAATATTGTATAATATATAAATATATTTTTCATATTTTTATCGATTTTTAAAGCTATATTTTATAATTTAAAAAAATTATTGAGTAAAGTAGAGTTTTAATTAAAAAAAGTAGAATTTGGTTGAATTCCCATTATTGGGTTTCCTTATGCATTCGTTTTTGGATTGCGTGTTATTTTAAATTCAAATAACATAAATTATATATGTCATTCTAAATTATATTTGATAATATTAAAAAGTTGGAATACAAAATTTATAAATAATTTAAACAATACACTTGAAAGCTTACATTCTATTTGTTTGTCTTTTATTTGGGAAAAGTGTCCTAAATAACATGAATAATTTTCTTGACAAAACTAATAATTTTTGAAGTTTTTTTATTAACCAAAATAATAATGTGACATCTTTTGGAGGAAAAGTGGCAAAATTATAAATTTTACCAACTGTGCTCTTTTTATATATAGATAGATTTTTTATAATATTATATAGACATGAGTATATATATATATATATATATATATATATATATATAATTTAAAATTTAAATTTATTTTCCTTCCATAACGTATTCTTTATATAAACTACTATTGATTAAATAATTTACATCATCATTTGGATTTCGTATTAATTATGAAAACTTTTGTAACATTTTACATAATTAAATTTTAATTTGGGGTATTATACATCCACAATCCACCAAATCCAAAATCAACTATTTTGTGGGTCTCATTTCCACTCAATCTTCTCTCTCCTAATTTTAACTTTAATTTAATTTAGATATTTTAATTTTTGTAAACACAAATTTTATTTGAATATATTTTAAATGGACAGAATATTATACTAAAATAACAATATTTAAACAAATTTGTTTCATTTTAAGACATACTAAAATAATGGAGTACAAAAAAAAAGATATACAATTAAAGATAAGATATCAAACAAATATAAATTAAGCATTTTAATTCATAAGCATTTTAATTCATCGTTGAGACGTCATAGTGTTCTCAAATATGTTCAACAAGTTCGCATGATGTTGATGATGTACTTGATTATCATGTATCTCCGTATTAATTTGGAGAAATTCTTGAAGTTCTCGATTTGGGCCTTAGACGTGTTCTGCAACATTATTGTTTTCATCGTTTAACCAATTTATAATCATATTTTCCTCATCTTCAATGATCATATTATGTAAAATTATACAGGTTAACATGACTTTCTTTTTTCCTGCACCAAATTGTGCTGGGCCTCTCACAATCATAAAAAATTTCTACAACTTACAAAATCTGAAAAGACACTTGATAGAGGTTGACTCACCCATTTGTAGATACCCGTTAAAATAGTCGGTTGGAACTCCACACGACAATTGATGGATAGTCACCTTACATTTTTGTAATGGTGATAAATTGACTCTTCCCACAACATCAATTTTTCATTGAAAAAATGTTGCGATTTTCAAGTGCATTTAGTATGAAAATGAATTATTCTCTTTGCATTTAAAATCGTCTATGAAACAGATTTTCAGGATACATAGTGACCTTAAAAAAATAATCATTGATTAGCCTTTCTGTCCGCCTTTACGATCCTGTTTAATATACTTTATCCTTTGTCATATCTCATTTTTTTGTATACCTGTTTGAAGCATTTTGTTGCTTCGTTGAACTATCCTTGATGTTAATTTAATTCCATCTTCTGATCGCTAGCCTATGGATCAGCTCCCACATCACTAGAAAAATTAGATTTTATCCATGTATTGAAACGATAAATGTCAAATGTGCTAATGTTATTTGTACTTTATTGTGTGATGTGATTTTTCAATTTCCCTATGTTATCTTATATCTTTATGTCAGATGTGCTAATGTTATTCTACTTTATTGTGTGCATGTGATTTTTTAATTTCCCTATGTAATTATATTTTTTTCCTTATGTCATTTTGAGTGAGAGAGAAATAATACATGTAAGACATATTTATTAGCTTTTTGAGAGAGATAATATATGTAAATGAGATCCATTGACTTAGAAATACATTAATATTAAATTAATAATAATTAAAGATATACGTATTACATTTTTCTACAATTTATAAGTTGGAAAAAATCAATTAAAAATGTATAATAGAAAATATAAATAGGTAAAACTGTGAGATTCGAGCCCCTCGTTATTCATTGATCAATATAAATCATACATTCATATATTTTATGAATTATTGCATGTTGATTATTATGTGATACTTGAATTTATATTGATGTTATATAATGTGTTAATTTTTATTTATTTATTAGTTTATGTAATCTTGTTAAATTTTGGGTTCATTTGTTATTATTAATAATTGAACATCCCTAACTTATGTGCTAAAGTATATATTAGGAATAAGAAATTAGGTGTTGATATTTCTATATTAAATATTTGTTAAATGGAAAATAAATTTTTATATGAAAAATCTATAGAATATACACATACATATACGCCCTTCATAAGCTTTACATGTGTACTTATTAATATATATATATATATATATATATATATATATATATATAAAAGAGGAATATTATATAGACTTAAAGAAAAAAGGAGAATTAGCAGTGATTTATCAGAAGATGATGAATCACAAAAGTAAATGGAGAAGGGGACATGTGTCACTCTACATACTGAGACCTTCAACATCTGGTGAATAGGAATAAGAAAAAAAAAAATAAAAGAAACATAAAAAGAGAAAAAAATAAAGACGTTTGAAAAGAAAACAAAGGTATGTATCAGTTTGAAGTTTGAGTTCAAGTTCTATATCGTCAAATTTATTCTCTAGTTTATTAAATATTATATACATGTTAATGGTGAATCCAATGAAATCATAATGCTTCGTTAAGTGGAAATAATTAATTGTGTTAGTAAATGAATTAGAAAAAAATGTTTATTAAAACTTCAACTCATATTACTGTAATTTAGTTTCATATCAACATTTAAACTTTCAGATTTAATTCTTGAAATTAATTCCACCATGAACATAGACGCAACTTTTACCTCTCTCAAAGATGTTATACTCATTAACAAGATTATAAGTTTAGACATAATCTGCATCATCATTATGGACATTGTGAAGAATTAGCCTAATTATTTCTTGAAATTGCTGAACTAAAGAAGCGCGCTTATACTTATTAAATTGTAAGTTGAAAACGCGGCTTAGACACGTGGCAGATCGAGAGAAAAGATGTTGTTTCATTTAAAGAAATAGATTGGTGGTTTTTACGTTTTCTTCTAATTTGTAGAGAAGGAGAATTGAATGGAAAGTGCTTCTTACTTAAAGAATCGTTTCATCACAAATGCGACTTTATAACAGATTTAACCAACATTTGCAAAGGAGTGAAAACTGTTGCTGAAGGAAACAGTTTTTTGAGATCGAAGAGCGGGTTTTTCAGTTAAGCTAGTTTACTCGTTTCTTGATAGATTTCTTTGATTCCAAGTCTGATAGATATTATATATATAGGTCTTTGTTGTGTAATTGGTAGATTAGTTTTTGATACACAAGTGATTAGAACAGGCTGAGTTAGTCATCTCTTGTGAGTTGATTGTAATCGGTGAATTCTTCTCTTCTGAATAAAATTCTTCCCCCTTATTTCCCGAGGATGTAGGCTTCTTTATGCCGAACCTCGTAAACCATTGTGCAGTGATTTTGATTTATTGATTGATTGTTAAAGTTTCAAGCATCTATTGGAATTGTTGAGTTTCTTGAGTTGTTATTCTACAAGTGGTGCCGTTTGTAGGAATCACATTGACTCAAGAAATGTCTGCAACAAAGTTCAAGGTGGAGAAATTCAATGGAGAAGGAGATTTTGGTGTATGGAGGATCAAAACCAAGGCACTTCTTGTGCAACAAGGTTTGATAGCAGCTTTAAAGGGTGTTAGAGCTCTGCCTGAATCTATGAAGAAGGAAGAAAATGAACTGCTCCTGGAAAAGGCATAGTTCTCTGATACTTAGCCTAGGAAACAGAGTTTTAAGAGAGGTAGCAAAAGAAGAGACTGCTCAGGGAGTTTGGGAAAAATTAGAGAGCTTGTACATGGTCAAAACTCTAGCTAATAGACTCTACATGAAGAAAATGGTATATACCTTCAAGATGCTTGAAGAAAGATCTGTTACAGATTAGCTAAGAGAGTTTCTAAAGATACTTGATGACTTAGAAAATATAGAAGTCACATTACCTGAGGAGGATAAGGCTTTGATGCTTCTTAGCTTTATGCCAAAGTCATATGAAACCTTCACTGATACTATCTTGTATGAAAGACAAAATACCATCACCTTGGATGAGGTGATTATAGCTTTGAAGTCCAAGGAGATGTCAAAAACCAATGAAGGAAAGTTAGAAGTACATGGAGAAGGTCTTGCAATTAAGCAAGGAAGACAAGAGGAAGAAGGTTTAGAAGCAAGAAAGGAAAACTGAAGTTAAGAAACCTGAAAAGCAATCTCAAGATTCTGCAGATGATTTTGAAAACAACACTTGCTTCCACTATCATAAACCAGGACAATACAAAAAGGACTGCATAAAATTCAAGCAGTATAAGAAGAATAAAGGAAAGGCTCCACCTAAACAAGCCAATCACACTGCAGAAAATACAGAAAACAGCTCAGGTTATGAATCGGCTAAGGTTTTTGCCATCACTACCTCTAACACTAGCTCTGAATGGGTGTTAGATTCAGGATGCTCTTTCCATATGAGTCCTAAAAAAGAATGATTTTCTGATCTTAAATTACAACAAGGAGGATCTGTTGGAATCGAGGGATCGCCGACCCTATGCAATTATCTGATTCGGGGTCCATGCAAAATATGACAACGCGCAGCGAAAAATGAGTCATACCTTTTGCAGCGAAAAATGAATTAGTTCTAAGGTCAGAACTGTAGACAGAGCAATCGATGAAGTCTCGACCTCATGATCTTCTGCTGTATTCCTCGTCTTTTCTCGAACGTTGTGTGGGCAACGAGCTTTCGGATTTTCAGCCGTCTTCTACTAAATCGTATCTAAGATTTTCATGTATTTACAAACGGCTGACTTAAGGCTTATTTATTGGCTACAACAGGGACCTTGAGGAGGATTAGGAATTGGTCTCCTGATAGGATTAGGAGTCCTAATTTGGCCTGAACACACTTCTTAATCCTATCAATAATAACTCGATCCACTAAAGAGATATTATTGAACTACCGTCCCAAATCCACATTAAATATGGGCTCCTATTTATTATGTGCGCGTTTATCTCCCCGTATTTAAGATATCAAATGTCCGTTAATTAAATGAATTACTGACAATTCAATTAATTAACATTTAATTCCAAGAGTAGTACCACTCAACTTTATTATCATGCCGGAATAAATCTACCTGCAGGATTTACATGATAATCCTTATGAGCTCCTTGAGTAGACATCATCATCCTAAATAATTAGGACATGGTTTTATTATATAATCAACAGCACACCATATAAACAACATTGTATCCCACCGAGCTTATTGATTTAATAAATAAATCTCACCCATTGGTAAATTAAAGAAACATATATCGAGTACACATGCCTGTTATCATATAATGATTAAGAGGACGCACATCCATAATAACAGAGGTCTTGTTCTATTTATATAGTCAGTATAAATCAAACAACCTCAATTGGTCCTGCTCAATACATACAAAATGTACTAGTGTAATTTTATTTTCAAGATAGATTAATACCAAATTACACTACAACCATTCCGATAATTTGTCCAAAATTATCTTGGTTGTGAGCTACCATTTATAATCTATAAGGAACTGATAACATGATCTTCTGTGCAGCACCACACACCATGTTATCTACAATATAAATTAATTGAACAATTGCAATAACATTTATAACGAATATAAAATGCAAATATTTGACCATAAAAGATTCGCATATCAAAATAGATATTCATACAAAAGTTAGGCTTATAGTATACATCCTAACAGGATCTATTCTTATTGGTAATGATCAGACTTACAGAGTTCAAGGAATTGGCAAAGTGGCTCTTAAAATGTATGATGGTGTTATAAGGATGTTAACACAAGTCAGATATGTACCTGATCTGAAAAGAAATATGATATCATTAGGCATGATGGATTCCCAAGGTTATCAATTCACTTCTCAAGGTGGAGTTATGGAAGTAACAAAGGGATCCATGATTGTGATGAAAGGCCAAAAGAAGAATGAACTTTACTTTCTGCAAGGACATACTGTAATGGACAGGTCTTGCAATATAGCAAAGATTGATAACACTATTTTATGGCATAAGAGATTGACACATATAAGTGAAAGAGGGCTGCTAGAGTTAGCTAAACAGAATCTGCTAGGTGGTGACAAACATATCACATGTGGACTTTTGTGAATTTTGTGTTTTAGGAAAGCCAAAGAGATTGAGCTTTCAAGCAGGCAAGCACACAACAAGTTCACCTCTGGAATATGTGCATTCAAATTTATGGGGGCCTGCAAGGACACAAACCAGGAATGGTGGAAGATATTTCTTATTCATTATAGATAATTATTCAAGAAAAGTCTGGATCTGCTGACCACGCGTCGTTATGCGATAAAATTATTTATTTTCTTTCCTAACCTAACCAATTAGTAGCTAGGGCAAGTCAGATGTCGATCCCACAAAGAGTGAAGAATAAACTATGTCACTTATGTTCAATTCAAGAAACTGAAAAGGTTGGGGGGTTTATGATTGATAATCACTAACTAATTATGAAGTTAGAAAACAAATTAAACAAGAAATCAATATATAAAAAATATCCCCGTTAACAGTGCAGTCATCTCCTAATTTCAATCATGCCTTAATCAATATAACACTCCTCTCTCAGATTATCATGGAATTATCACCCCTATTCTAACAACAAGCTCTGTTAAACCGAATCATCTCTTAAGATTATTTAAATTAGGATAAGATCACTAATTAACCCAATTTAATTGAATAATCTAGAACAAGCTCTCTAAATTTAATTCATTAAATGCATTAATTACCAAGACGATATGGTGAACTAGACTCTGAATACACAAGCTCGATTTGATAATCTAAGATTATGCTACCCTAGAGATGCACGACCTCTAGTTTACCACTTATGAAAATGAAATCACAACAATTATGATTCATGATTTAAAATTTTAACAATCAATTATCAATTACTTAACCTAGGTGGCCAATACAAATTAAGCATCACCAATTGAAAACAATATTCACAAATAGCATAACCAATTCCATTCAAACATCGAGAAGGGAAAACAAGATTAATTAAAACATAAAAGAAATATGAGTTCAAACATCCCTGCTAACCGGAATCAAAAGATTAGCCAATCATCCTTATAATTGAATCTACAAAATAATTGAAAACTCCATCCAATTTGATCTTCAAAAATAAATAAAAAAGGAAAATCTAATTCTATTTCTTTCTCTCTCTAGAACTCTCTATCTCTCTCTCCAGTTCCTCTCTCTACACTCTCTCTGGAACCCCCTTTTT
This sequence comes from Scutellaria barbata, assembly GCA_028654395.1. Classification (NCBI taxonomy): domain Eukaryota; kingdom Viridiplantae; phylum Streptophyta; class Magnoliopsida; order Lamiales; family Lamiaceae; genus Scutellaria; species Scutellaria barbata. Next base: position 13,009,299 of record CM053655.1, read on the forward strand.
TTCTTTCTCTACGTGAATAATTTTTTTCTTTTCTCCCCAAAATTATTAAATCTCCCCTCTCCTGCGTGAATCTCCTGTGGCTGTGACTTGGTGGCTAAGTAATTTATTCAAGCCTTAGGTAGAATTTGGGCCTTCCTCCCAATCCATTTAATTTTCCAAGCTCAATTGATGCTTAATTCATCTCTTTTGAATAGTGGGATTCTTGTTTTCTTCGGCCCAAATCCTCTCTCGAGCCCAACAAAATATAAATGATCATATTCTTTAACTCCAAAATACTCCAAAAATCCCTAAATATTCTAGAAAATAAATTGTGAAGTACTTGGAGTCCAAAAACACGTAAATGTAAGAAAACGGTACATTCAATCATATCAAAAAATATAAAATCTCAAATTAATTCACAATAATATGCACCAATTTTCTACCTATCAAATCTCCCCACACTTGAATTATTGCTTGTCCTCAAGCAACAAAAATAATCGAAACACATCGGGGATGCAAATTAAGAAAGAGTATCGTTTGCTCAGATCCTTACTAGCACTCATAAAAATCCAATTCATGTCAATACAAGGCATATGCAAGCAAAAACACATTGGACTAAATGCAACTGTCTCAAGAAATCACAAGTGTCAGTAGGGCATTAGAAATCAAAATTTTCATAGAAAAATCATTAACCCATTCTACTGCCTACATCGATCAAAATACTCTAAGTCCCCTATAATATCCTTCATCTATATCCAAATTTTATCAAGATTTCTCACATAATACATCACCCCCTTTTCTCCATTTTTTTTCTTTTTTTTCTCTTTTTTTTTAACGAGAATTTTTTTTTTGGATGAAGTTGGCAGCTCCACACCACTCTTAGGTTAGTCCATACCGTGCATTTTATTTGATTTTTTTTTCACACGGGACCCCCTAAGAGCAGGCAGCTGATTCCACATCCCATCATCTTTCACTTCTCAATTTTTTTCAACTCAACACCTTTTTTTTTCCTCCAACCACATCAATTTTTTTTCCAATCAAGGGGGTTCAATATAAGTGATCAATCCTTCAAAATTTTCAATTAAGATTACTTCCATCAAGGACTCAAAAGTACATTTCAAGACATAGGTAAGCAAAAAAATCAACTCAACATCACAGATCAATTCTCAAACCAATGTTATCCTATTTGACATCTAACGGCAATTTCCCAAAACATCATTCAGCAATTTTAACCAACACAAAGCAATGCTCAGCAACACCTCATTCAACACAAACGAATTCCCCAATACATAATAAAACAACACTCAGATCATCATTGCAAATGTAAATAAAAATTAAACGTGCTAAAGCAAGTAAACGTAAACATGCAATTTAACTAAGAGAGAACCATCTATATGCAACTATATGCAGCAAACGTGAAATCTTCCGCCCCACTACAAAAAACATACACATCGTCTACCTCCCCATACTTGAACCATTGTTTGTCCTCAAGCAATCACAACACCTTCATGAAATAGAACAAACACAAGAACAAGAATGCAAGGAAGTAGAAATAAAAGAGGTAGTGAGGAGGAGAATTCATCGGGTCATTGGTAGGACGATCAAGCACGTCGCTGACTCCGTAATTGGCCCTCCAACTCGTGTACGAAGTTTCTCTTGGGTCTGCTCCATAAGCTTAAGACTGAGCGTGAGCGTGGTACCACCATCGACATTGTCTTGTGGAAATTTGAGACCACCAAGTACTACTGCATTATCATTGATGCACCTGGACATCGTGACTTCATCAAGAACATGATTACTGGCACCCCCAAAAAATGGAGAATGCTCCCAGTTTCAGCACTTATTCTCGAATTATTTAACAGAAATTAAAATAAAAAAACAAAAAAAAAATAGAAAAGAAGGAGTGGGTTGCCTCCCACAAGCGTTTTTGTTTAACGTCGTTAGCTCGATGAAATTCTCTTTTTAGTGCGATGGTGGGTCCTCAAGTGTGGTTCTATCAACCTCAATGTCATGAAAACCTTCAAAATATGGCTTAAGCTAGTGTCCATTGACTTTGAATATTTTCCCCATTCGAGGACTTTTAATCATTACTGCACCATGAAGAAATATATTAGTAACAACAAATGGTCCTAACCAACGAGAACGCAGCTTACTGGGAAATAGCTTGAGACGAGAATGATAAAGCAAAACTTTATCCCCTACTACAAACTGTTTTCTTGTAATGTGCGTGTCATGTAGGACTTTCGTTTTCTCTTTGTAGATTAGCGCATTCTCGACTGCATCGTTTCGTATCTCCTCAAGCTCCCTCAACTGAAGTTTTCTATTCATCCCTGCTTCATCGAAATCAATATTGCATTCCTTTATTACCTAGAAAGCTCGATGCTCGATTTCCACTGGAAGGTGACATGTTTTGCCAAAAATAAGCCGATACGGTGACATTCCAATTGGAGTCTTGTATGCCTTTCTATATGCCCAAAGAGCATCTTCAAGTCAGAGACTCCAATCTTTGCGGTTTGGCTTGACCGTCTTCTCCAAAATTGATTTGATCTCTCGATTAGAGGTCTTTGCTAGACCATTCATCTGGGGTGATAAGCCGTGGAAATCTTATAAGTGATAGCATATTTCTTTAACAAAGCCTCAATCGTACGATTGTAAAAGTGCGTACCTCGATCACTGATGATGGCTCTTGGAATTCTGAACCTACAAAAGATATTAGATTTCATAAAAAAAGCAACAATTTTAGAATCATTAGTACGCGAAGCCTTGGCTTCAACCCATTTGGAGACATAATCAACTGCAAGCAAAATATATGAGTTGCTAAAAGAAGAGGAAAAAGGTCCCATGAAATCCATTCCCCATACATAAAAAAATTTACAAACCATTATAGGATTTTGGGGCATTCGATTTCGACAAGAAATGTTACCTGTTTGTTGACAATTATCACATGATTTAAAAAATTCGAATGTGTCTCGAAAAAGGGTTTGCTAGAAAAATCCACACTCCAAAACCTTGTGAGTGGTACGTTTGGCTCCAAAATGTCCCCCACCTACATGAGCATGGCAAAACTCAAGTATGGAGTAAAACTCGGAGTGTGGAACACACCATCGTATGATTTGATATGAACAATGCTTCCACACATATGGATCATCCCATACGTAGTATTTGGCATCACTCCTTAGTTTATCTTGTCGAGCTTTCATCATGCCCGCATGATAAATCTTAGCAACAAGAAAATTTACGATATCAGTATACCAGGGTTTAGGATCGGGATGTGACACTGGATGATCCAATATTATCTGCTTCTGCCAGTGTGACAACATGACGAACAACTGTTCATCTGGAAAGCTATCGGTGAGTGAAGGACTACTCTCTGGAGGTACCAGCCAACTGAGATGATCTGCAATGAAATTTTCAAACCCCATTTTGTCTCTGATCTCGAGATCAAATTCTTGGAGAAGTAAAATCTATCGGATTAGTCTAGGCTTGGCTTCCTCTTTGGTGAGAAGAAACTTTAAAGCTGCATGATCAGAAAAATACAACCACTTTAGTGCCTAATAAATAAGATCGAACCTTCTCCAAAGTAAAAACTACAGCTAATAGTTTTTTTTCAGTAGTGGTGTAGTTTGCTTGTGCCGGATTAAGAGTTTTCGATGCGTAATAGATCACATGGGCAGCCTTCCCCACTCTTTATCCTAGAACAGCCCCAACAGCATAGTCCGAGGCATCACACATGACTTCAAATGGCAATTCCCAATCCGGAGGTTGGATAATTGGTGGTGTTATCAATTGCTTCTTCAATTTGTCAAAAGCTGCCTTGCATTCATCATCAAACAGAAATTTCACATCATTTTGCAGCAATTTGCATATTAGAGCGGATATCTTAGAGAAGTCCTTGATAAATCGTCGATAAAAACTTGCATGGCTAAGAAAAGAACGCACTTCCCGCACATTCGTGGGGTAAGGTAATGCCGAAATAAGGTCTAGCTTGGATTTGTCAACTTCTATGCCTTTCAAAGAAACAATATGACCCAAAACTATACCTTGCTCAACCATAAAATGACATTTTTTCCCAATTCAAGACAAGGTTAGTTTCTATACATAGTTTCAAAATTAATTCTAGGCCTTTCAAACAATTGTCAAAAGAGTCACCATAAACACTAAAATCGTCCATAAGGACTTCAATTATACTCCCTACATATTCTGAAAATATGCTTACCATACACCTCTGAAAAGTAGTTGGAGCATTACAAAGACCAAAGGGCATTCGTCGATAAGCAAATGTTCCGAATGAGTGGGTGAACGTGGTTTTCTCCTGATCCTCGGGTGCTATGGCGACCTGAAAATATCCTGAGAAACCATCTAGAAAACAAAAATGAGAGTGTTCAACTAGTCTTTCAAGCATCTGATCAATAAAAGGTAAAGGGAAATGATCCTTTCGAGTTAAGGAGTTCAACTTACAGTAATCAATACAAACTCTCCACCAGTTTGTACTCGAGTGGGAACCAACTCACCTTTCTTATTTTCGACCACTGTAACTCCAGATTTCTTGGGCACAACTTGCGTAGGACATACCCATCGGCCATCGAAGATCAGATATATGATTCCCACATCTAAGAGTTTCAATACCTCATTCTTAACTACCTCCATCATCTGCGGATTTAATATACTTTGCGCCTCTCTAGTAGGTTTGACATCATCTTCAAGGAAGATTCGATGCATGCATAAGGCTGGGCTGATTCCCTTAATATCCACAATTGTCCATCCAATGACTTCCTTGTGTTCTTTCAAGATGTGGAGTAAGGCCTCTTCTTGAGTGGGGTCCAATTTTGCTGAAATTATCACAGGTAATATGGTTTGCTCTCCTAGATAGGTATACTTCAAATGGTGTGGCAATGACTTCAATATAAGTTCCGGTGCTTGCAAAATAGATGGAAGAAAATTTTGGTGAGATTCAGGTAGACTAATGAAATGAAGATCATACCTTGGTGGCAAGAAAGGTTGTGACTGAAGTACAACCACTATTTCGATTATATCCTGGTGTCTCTGTGCAGCCAACTAACTTATATCGTCCCTAAAATTCTTGGTTAGTGTGACTTCCAAATGATCCTTAAATTGCATCTCAAAAACTTCTTCGATAAGAGGGTCAATAATACTCAAAGCAAAAACATCATTCTCATCATCAGGAAACTTCATGGCATCAAAAATATTAAATTTAATTATCTGCCCATCAAATTCCATCATGAGGGTTTTTTCACGAATATCTATTTTTGTCTAAGAGGTGTTTAAAAACGATCTCCCTAACAAAATAAGTGATGAAATCGATGGGTCACCATTTATATCCAACACATAAAAATCCACGAGAAAAATAAGCTCATTAACTTCAACAAGAACATTCTCAATAACCCCATCAGGATATGCATTACTATGATCAGCTAATTGAATGATAACACGTGTTTCTTACAATGGTCCCAAATTCAAAGATGCATAGATAGAGCGTGACATAACATTAATTGAAGCTCCTAAATCTAGCATAACATGCTCAATTGTAACATTTTCTATGCGACATGGAATAACAAACATACCTGGGTCCTTTCGTTTTTGAGGAAGCTTCTTTTGAAAAATTGCAGACACGTTTTCCCCCATCAAAATCTCCTCATCCCCCTTAAGTTTTCGCTTGTTTGTACACATGTCTTTCAGGAATTTCACATATCGTGGAACTTGTTTGATCGTATCAATCAAAGGGATGTTAATCTCGACCTTGCGAAAAACATCAAGTAGCTGTTTCTCTTTATCTTCCTTCGCTGCCCTCGCCAACCTGGAAGGAAAAATAACCATATTAGCATGGATTGTAGGGGAAAAATCGGGTTTTACCTGTGCATATTTCAAATTTTTCACACTGGATGATAGTTCGACACTAAGTGATCCAGTGTCGACCTGTTCAGTAAGTTTTTCTTCCTCATCGTTTTCATGATTTTTTCAGGCTTTTTAGGCTCTTCCAACTATTTTCCACTCCTCAAGGTTACTGCACTAACATTCCTTGGATTTATCTCAGGTTGAGATGATAATTTTCCTCCATTCTGGGCCTCAAGACGACTCACAGCCGTTGCCAATTAGCTCATTTGCGTCGCAAGATTTTTGATACTTGACTGGGTATCCCTCTGGAACTGCATTGTATTGGAGGTCAATATCTTTATCATTTCCACTAATGACGTGTTGGAGTTTTGTCTGGATGATTGCCCATGGTAATTAGAATTTCCTCCTTGGTGGTTATGATTCTTCAAAAGTTGTGGAGGTTTGTTATTCTCTCCACTGTAATTGCCTTGCTGATTTTCCCAACTTAGATTTGGATGATCTCTCTAACCCGGATTATACATGTTGGAGTAAGGGTCATACTTCCTTCCTTGGTTACTTGAATTTCCTCCTTGGTAGTTTCCACTTCCCACAGCGTTAGCGTGAGCTTTGATTTCATCAAGCAGAATTTGGCATGAATCTATGGTGTGGTTAGTGGTATTACAAATACGACATGGCTTAGCCTAAGAAGTACCTGCAACAGCTTGACGAACAAAAGAGGTTAATTCAGTTAATCTATCTTTGATGGTAGAGCTATTTACCTCATTTGCAGATCGTAGTGAAGAATCACGGGTGTCAAATTATTGCGAGGCAGCAGCCATGCTTGTGATAAGGAGTCTTGCTACTGATGGTGTTTTATCCAACAATGACCCCCACTAGCCACATCAATATGGTGTCGGTCCATCGAAGACAATCCTTCATAAAAATATTGAATCATAAGTTGATCAGAGAGTTGCGGCTGTGCATAACTTGCTTCCAACTTCGTAAAATGCACCCAATACTCGTACAATGTTCCCCCATACTGTTGTCGAATTCCAAGTAACTCCCTTCAAATATTGGCTGCTCGAGATGCAGGGAAGTACCTGGCAAAGAAACGACTTTCCATTTGCTGCCATTTTGTGATGCAACCTGAGGGAAGATAGTACAACCAATCTTTTGCAGCATCCTTCAAAGAAAATGAAAATGTTCTGAGTTTAATTTGTTCTTCCGTTACATCCTTAGGCTTTATGCTCGAACAGATAGTGTAGAATTCCTTCAGATATTTATGGGGATCTTCACCTGTATGTCCATGAAAAAATAGAAGTAAGTGGATTAATCCAGATCTTAACTCAAAGTTAGTATCTTCATTAAAATCGGGAAAGGTGATGCAAAGAGGTTGTTGAATAAGTGCAGGATTTGCTAGCTCCCTCAATGTTCGTTCTTCTGCCATTTCGTCTTCATTTTTAGATTTGCTAGAATCGGATTTAGAAGAAGGTAGTGCAAACTCCAAAGTCCGCTTGGCTTGTCTCTTCAAGATTCGATCTCTTCAGGATATCTCAGGATAAAATTCTAAATCCTTATTTCCCTGAGATCGAACACACATCCACCACCTAAAATTGTAAAATTCAAGTGAGGAAATTCAAATCTCAGTAAAATTTTTAGAAAACTCGTTGAAACACTCTGTATAAACAGACACTGGAAAACTTGAATCACATTAAGATTGGCAGTGTGAAAAACAGAGCAAAACAGAATAGATCAGCAAGCGAAAACAGAGAAGATTCAGAGCAGAGATCTCGAACAACAGATTTAATTTTTTTTTCAATTTTTTTTATTTTTTTTAATAAACAAGAAAAGAACTCAAGACAACATAATAAATTCAAATCACTCCTTGACAACGGCGCCAAAATTTGACCACGCATCGTTACATGATAAAATTATTTATATTCTTTCCTAACCTAACCAACTAGTAGCTAGGACATGTTAGATGTCGATCCCACGAAAAGTGAAGAATAAACTATGTCACTTATGTTCCATTCAAGAAACTGAAAATGTTGGGGAGGGGGGGTTTATGATTGATAATCACTAACTAATTGTGAAGCTAGAAAATGAATTAAACAAGAAATCAATATATAAAAAACATCTCGGTTAACAGTTCGGTTATCCCCCAATTTCAATCATGTCTTAATCAATGTAACACCACTCTCTCAGATTATCATGGAATTATTACCCCTAGTCTAACAACAAGATCTGTTAAACAGAATCATCTTTTAAGATTAGTTACATTAGGATAAGATCATTAATTAACTATATTTAATTGAATAACCTAGAACAAGTTCTCTAGATTTAATTCATTAAATGCATTAATTACCAAGATGATAGGGTGAACTAGACTCCGAATACACAAGCTCGATTCGATAATTTAGGATTATGCTACCCTAGAGATGCACGACCTCTAGTTTACCACTTATGAAAATTAAATCACACAATTAGGATTCATGATTTAAAATTCTAGCAATCAATTTCAATTACTTAACCTAGGTGGCCAATCCAAATTAAGCATCAACAATTGAAAACAATATTCACAGATAGCATAACCAATTCCATTCAAACATCGAGAAGGAAAAACGAGATTAATTAAAACATAAAAGAAATATGGGTTCAAATATCCCTGTTAACCAGAATTGAAAGATTAGCCGATCATCCTTGTAATTGAATCCACAAAAATAATTAAAAACTCCATCCAATTTGATCTTCAAAAGTAAATAAAAAAGGAAAATCTAATTCTATTTCTTTCTCTCTCTAGAACTCTCTCTCTCTCTCCAGTTCATCTCTCTACTCTTTCTCTCTCTGAAACCCTCTTTTTTTCTTTCTCTGCGTGAATAATTCTTTTGTTTTCTCCGTAAAATTATTAAATCTTCTCTTTCTTGCGTGAATCTCCTGTGGCTGTGACTTGGTGGCTAAATAATTTAGTCAAGCCCTATGTAGAATTTGGGCCTTCCTCCCAATCCATTTAATTTTTCAAGCCGAATTGATGCTTAACTCCTCTCTTTTGAATAGTGGGCTTCTTGTCTTCTTTGGCCCAAATCCTCTCTCAAGCCCAACAAAATATAAATGACCACATTCTTTGACTCCAAAATACTCCAAAAATCCCTAAATATTCAAGAAAATATATTGTGAAGTACTTCGAGTCCAAAAACACGTAAATATAAGAAAACGATGCATTCAATCATATCAAAAACATAAAATCTCAAATTAATTCACAATAATATACACCAATTTTCTACCTATCAGCTGCATTTTGAAAACAAAAGCTGAGGCATTTCTAAAGTTCAAAGAGTGGCTTGTTGAGGTGGAAAAAACCTCTAATAGAAGGTTGTAAAATCTAAGGACAGACAATGGATTGGAGTTTGTATCAGATGAATTTAATCAATTCTGCAAAGACAAGGGTATAACAAGACATAGAACTGTACCTTCAACTCCTCAGCAAAATGGACTTGCTGAGAGGATGAATCGAACCATACTTGAAAGGGTCAGATGCATGATGCTAAGTTCAGGAGTTCCAAAAAGCTTCTGGGGTGAAGCTGCTACTACTACTGCTGTTTGGATTTCGATGTTTAGATTTTGATGAGACAAAACATATATATAATAGGAAGTTTTGAGTACCCCATTTTTCACTATGTTTAAGTGAAGTTATAGACTAGTTTAAGTCTAGATTTAAGTGCTGAAAGATGGAGGATTTCATAAGTTACTTCACTGCATCGAGCCTATCGGAAAGATACTGCTGCTAGAAGCAGATACAACATCGTTGTAAGAAAGTAGTTACAGCACTGCAGCTAAGTAAGAAAGCACGGCGTGCAGCATCGCTGCAAGTAAAGAATACAACAGTTCTGCCAGAAGATACTGCAAGAAGGTCCAAGTTACAGCAGCACTGTAAGTAGACATCAGCTGCACTCAGACCTAGGATACAGCGCAGAGCTTACTGTCCAAACAGTTGAAACAGGGCCTATCACAAACAAGAAGTATCCTGCAATACGAAAAATGATTAATGCAGTATGAGGAACAAATATCCAAGCAAGAATGAATAGAGCCGTTCGATACAAGATCAAAGTTGCAGATACGGAGCAATTACAAAGATGCCACGTGAACTGACGCGCTGCAGAAAGCTGCTAGTCATAACTGTCGCATTAAATGCTTCAAAAAAGAAAGTCAAGTTGCATTAAATGCGAACCATGCCTTTGATCAGACTACTTCAAATTCAAAAAAGAGATGTCTTCTTCAACGGACATCTTCTTCTTCAACGGACATCTTCTTCAAGTATAAATAGAGGATGAGAATCACTAAAGATGTTTACCGAAACATTTGCGTAAAATTCACAAAGCTTTCAAGATACAAGCATTCAAGTCTTCCATCAGTTTCAGTCACTCAACCTCCTAGAAATGAAGCAAGTTCAAGCTGAAAGATCCCTCAAAGGATTCAGAAGCTCACTTCGTAGCACCAGTTGAAGAAACCAACCCTACATACTTTTAACCTTGTTGCTGTGTGCTTAAGTTGTTTTAAAGGTGTCAAACAGTTGATATGAGAGATCCTTGCTGTTTCTATTGTTGTCTAAGTGTTAGGCAGCTTCCCTGTGTGGGAGTGTAGAACCCTATGTGGGTTAGCATTTGAAGTTTGCAGTTGCTGTGTGTATGCTGGACTTTAGTAGATTGTTTCTTTGTAAGTTGATAGATTGTTAGGAAGGTCCTGTAAATCAATCTTGCTTAACAAAGTTCCTGCTCGAGGAGCAGTAGAGTGGACTTAGAAGGATTACACCACTTTCGAACCACTATAAACCATAAGTGCCTTATTGCTTTCTTGTCTGTGTTTATTTCTGTATTCTTCATATCTATCACATGAGCATAAAATCGTCTGTAAAGAAGCATATTTGAGAAAACAAGCCTTGTGTTATTCATCTTATTTTTCCGCTGCGTATAAACTCAAGTTACAGCGTGCAGTACTGCATTCTAGTGCTGTAAGCAGTAATTGTTTGGCGCTGTAAGTTAGAGTAACTTGTAGAATAGAAAGTTTTTTTTTATATATTTACAAAATCGATCAAGGTTCATTCACCCCCCCTCTGAACCTCGGACACCACTTGGGACCAACAAGCGGTATCAGAGCGAGTTGGGTTAAAAGCCAACTTATCTGGTCACCCACCCAGATCCGCCTTAGACTCGCTATTTTCTCTGCATCTAAAACTTATTCTTAAAGCATATCATGGATTCCTCTAATCACAAGTTACCTTTATTTTCCATAGAAGAATATGACGATTGGAAGATAAGAATGCATGTATATCTATCAGCGATGAATGACGAAATGTGGACGGTCATCACTGAAGGACCAATAATTCTTACAAAGGTGAATCCAGTGCTAGGTAGAGACCTAGAAGAAGGAGCACAGCAACCACCCACCTTCCTAGTCAAACCAAGACTTGAATGGAATAATGAAGATAGGAAGAGAGCCAACCTAGATAACGTGGCCAAGAATGCTCTATTCATTACTTTGGATAAAGGCACGTTCAACAAAGTCAAGACTTGCAGAACATCCAAAGAAATATGGGAAAAATTGGAGCAGATATGTGAGGGGACTGAGCTCACCAAAGACAACAAGATCTCCAACGCTACCCAACTGTTTGAGCTCTTTGAAATGAAGAATGAAGAGACTCTTGAGCAACTAGATTTAAGATTCACATCCATTGTGAATGAACTAGAAGCTCTGGACAAACACTACACTCAAAAGGAGAAAAATATGAAAGTGTTGAGAGCCCTACCTGCGGAGTGGGACAGCAAGACCACAACCATGAGAGTGTCTATGGATTTGAAGTCCATGAGTACATTCGACCTATTCACCGATCTCAAAGCTTTTGAGTACGACATCAATAGATGAAGAAAGGAGTTTGAAGAATCAAGCTCCAAAGTGACAGCGCTAACTGCCAGAGACCCCAAGGATACAGTAACCACTAGTTGCAGTAAGCAAACAGAGGTTACAGTAGAAGTTGCTGAAGAGGATATGACTCTGCTTCTAAAGAAATTCAGAAGATTTGTGAAGAGCAATAACAACAACAACAACACCAACCTCAACAAGAGGAATGACTTTAGAAGAAGTCATCCACCTCCTCAGGTAACCTCTTCTCCATAGCCAAATACAAGTAATGTTAACTTGTATTATAGTTGCAGGAAGCCAGGGCATTATGTAAGACATATTCAACGGTGCACAAATACCCAGAATGAGAGAGGGAACAGATGAGAGACAAAAGAAGAGAGGAAAGACACAAGCTTCGAGGTCTCATAGGAGAGATAGAGAAAGCCAAGGATACAGCAGTCTCGAAAGAGGTGTTGAAAGCTGCAGAATCCTCTAACAGCGACACTGAAACCTCATTCTCTGATGAAGAAGCGCTGATATGCCTAATGGCTAAAGACTGCGAGGACAATGAAGAAGATTAGGTAATCTATCAACCGTTGTCTGTACCTGAAAGTGAGGAGCTGAACATGATTCACTCTCTAAAGAGGATCATGAGTGACTTTGAGTAGATCAACTCAATCCATGAGGATCTAAAGGTTGAAAATGAGAACCTAAGAATCGACAATGAGATCCTGAAATGCAAGAATATTGATATTGCCAAAATGCTGGCTGCATGTGAGTCTGATAACTCAAGGTGCAGCAAGCTACAAAAGGAGGTCTCTAGATTAAATCTGCTGGTCACTAAGCTAGAAGTTGAGAAGGAAAGCTTGCAGTCCATGATAAGCACGTTCAGCAAATTATCCAAGGAAGCAAGAGATTGCATAAACCAAAACAGAAGTCGTTTTGAAAAATCGGACATAGGTTACATCAATCACATCTCTCAGACTATAACAAGTACATCCAAGGTTGTATATTTTGTTCAAGCTGAAACTCCAATGGAGAAAGAGTTACTATGTGATTCTGTGAAGATCTTGAACAAAACAGCAATGATGGATAAGGGAAAGAAGCCCCAATGCTCAACTGCAGGAAGTAAGCCTGCATCTAAGAACTGGCTGCAGCAGAAGTCATCTACTGTGTGCAGCAACCCACTAAGTTGCAGCACAGAAGAAAAATTCCCACCTATCTGAGACTTATATGTCTAAACCTCAAAGAGGATATACTCAAGGGAAGTATGGTGGAAGACCACACTACAGAGGCGCTGGTAACACACATGTTGTCAATGCACACACATTTAACAAGCAGTTTGTAAGGACAACTGCATACAGTCAGAGAACCAATAAATCTTACAGCAAAACAGTGACTGTTAAGAAAGTTTGGGTTCCAAAAACAACTAACCCCAAAGGACCCGTACAGAAATGTGTACCTAAATCTGTTTGAAATTGTTACAGGTTTCAAAGCTAGGTTGCAGCGGTGATATATGGTACATTGACAGTGGCTGCTCAAGGCACATGACAGGCAGCAAATAAGCTCTCAAAGACTTCCAAGAAAGCAAATGACCCAAGGTCATCTTTGGAGATGATTCCAAAGGAAGCACAAGAGGAAGTGGATGCCTAGTCAAAGGAAATATAAAGATTAAAGATGTGTATCCTATGTGAAAGGACTCAGATACAACCTTCTGAGCATCAGTCAGTTCTGTGACAAAGGACAGCACATCAAATGAAGACAAACTTACAGGAACAAGAAGAGGAAACATCTATCTAATTGATTGGAATTCCTCTACTCAACCTACATTCTTCATTAGGAAGAGTCCACCAGAGCTTAGCTGGCTATGGCACAAAAGGTTAAGCCATCTGAACTTCAAGACTATCAACAAGTTAGCAAGGAAAGACCTCGTAAGAGGATTTCCAGATGTGGCATATAAGAAGGAGAATGTCTGTGGAGCTTGTCAGAAAGAGAAGCAAGTAAAAAGTTCATTCAAAGACAAGATACAGAAGTCATCTCACAGGATTCTAAATCTTCTACATATGGATCTCTTTGGTCCAGTAGAACCAGTAAGCATAAGTAAGAAGAAGTACTCACTTGTAGTAGTGGATGACTACTCCAGATACACATGGACTATTTTCCTTGCAAAGAAGTCAGAAACTCAAGACAAGCTACTTGATCTCATGAAGAAAATCTAGAATGAAAAAAAGCTTGAGCATTGTGAAGATAAGATCAGATAGAGGAACTGAATTCACAAATAAATTTATTGAGAAATTCTGTTCTAACAATGGTATTCGACATGAATACTCTGCTGCAAGAACACTTCAACAGAATGGTGTTGCTGAAAGAAGAAATAGAACCCTCAAGAAAGCAGCAAGGACAATGATAGCAGAAGTAGAAATACCCAAGAGATTTTGGGCTGAAGCAACCAACACTGCTTGCTACACACAGAACAGATGCTTGAATATCAAAGATCTAGACAAAACTCCTTATGAAATCTGGAATGGATATACACCAAATGTTTCATATCCGCATATATTTGGATGCGGGTGTTATTCCTCAACAATAGAAAAGAACATCTGAAGACTTTTGATGCAAAGTCAGATGAAGGAGTGTTCGTAGGATACTCTGCTGTAAGTAGAGCCTTCAGAGTATTTAACAAGAGAACCTTGGTAGTTGAAGAATCTATTCATGTGGTGTTTGATGAGCCACATTGTGACACCAAGAAGCTAGAAGAGTCAGCTGTAGATAAAGTTCCAAGAAAAGAATATGATGTTCCCTATATAGAAGGAGTTCTGCCTACATGAGAAGATAAAGATGAAGAAGTTGCACCTTTAGATGCAGTAGATACTCTTACAGCGGCAGAACCCCCTGTAATACAGCATCAAGAGGAGTAACCTACACAAGCACATGTCTTTGAGACTGACATGACATAGCTAAGGAATCATCCTAGGGATCTTATAATAGGAGATCCATCCATAGGAGTAAGAATAAGAAGGTCCATCCCACATGAAGCAATGTTTGCATACTTCATATCTCAAACAGAGCCCAAGAATGTTGAAGAAGCACTGCAAGATAGCAACTGGGTACAGGCCATGCAAGAAGAGTTAAATGGTTTTGAAAGAAATCAAGTATGGCAGACAGTCGCAATACCAACCCATCAAGGGGTTATATGAACAAAGTAGGCTTTCAAAAACAAGTTAGATGAATCTGGACTTGTCGTGAGAAACAAAACAAGATTAGTTGCTAAAGGTTACTGCCAGGAAGAAGGAATTGATTTTGATGAAACTTTTGCTCCAATAGCTAGGCTGGAAGGAATAAGAATTTTTCTGGCATATGCAGCTCACATGAATTTCAATGTCTATCAAATGGACGTAAAAAGTGCATTCCTAAATGGTCTTCTTACAGAGGAAGTTTATGTTGAACAACCTCCAAGTTTTGAAGATCAAGCAGAAGAGAAGATGTTTAGATTACACAAGGCCCTATATGGACTTAAGCAAACCCCAAGAGCTTGGTATGACACCTTATCTCTCTATCTATTGAAGAATGGTTTCAAGAAAGGAACGGTCGACAAGACATTGTTCAGGATACAACATGGAGACAGTGTACTGCTAGTACAGATATATGTGGATGATATCATTTTTGGATCCACTAACAAAGAGCTATGTGAGAAGTTCTCCAACCTGATGCAGTCAAAATTTGAGATGAGCATGATGAGAGAATTAAGTTTCTTTCTCGGGTTGCAAGTAAAGCAGCTGGCTGCAGGAACTTTCATCAGTCAAGTCAAGTACACAAAAGAGCTTATCAAGAAGTTTGACATGAAGAATGGTGCAGCAACATCAGTACCTATGTCTACATCCATAAGCCTTGAAAAAGATAAAGATGGCAAATATGTAGATATTACAAAGTACAGACGATTAATCGGATCCTTACTGTATTTTACAGCAAGCAGACTAGACATTATGTTTGTAGTAGGAGTCTGTGCGAGATTTCAAGCAGCACCAAAGGAATCACATCTTTCAGCGGTCAAAAGGATTATCAAATATCTGAAAGGAACTCAGGATGTAGGCCTATGGTATCCCAAGGAAGGAGGATTCAAGCTAAAAAGCTATTCTGACTCAGATTATTCTGGCTGTAAGATTGATCGGAAAAGTACCAGTGGGACTTGTCAATTTCTGGGAAGTAGACTTGTTTCATGGTTTTGCAGGAAACAAACTTCAATTACAACCTCTACAGTAGAAGTAGAGTATGTTGCAACAGGAAGTTACTGTGCACAGATCCTCTGGATACAGCAGCAACTTAGAGATTATGGGATTGAAGAAAAAGAGACTCCAATTCTCTGTGATAATACAAGCACGATAGCAATTACTCATAATCTTGTTTTTCACTCAAGAACAAAGCACATCGACATTCGACATCACTCTATAAGAGATCACGTGGAAAAGAAGGATGTCGTGCTTGAAAAAGTTCATACGGATCTCCAGCTTGCAGATATATTCATTAAACCATTGAGTGAATCAAGGTTTTCTATGCTAAGAAATGAGCTGGGAATTCTTAAGTTATGAGGTGAAAAAGATAGTGCAAAAGCCAAGGAGGAATCTCTGCATGCTTATGAGAAACAGTAAGTACAGTACTATAAGTTACACCTTCATACAGCGCTGGGTTCAAACAGCGCTGCATTCCTTATTCTTATAGTCCAGCAGTTAACGGGAGTATAAGCAGCACCAGGTTACAACATTTATTTCAAATGTGTATTCATTACACTGCAACCTCGTACCAAGGATGCTGCAACCTTAAAAAGACATTTATTTAGACGGCAAATCGCATGTCTTTCAGCATTTAATACATGTCTGCGCGTGTCAGAAAGTGGAAAGAGCGACGTCAGTTGCCCACGTGCCTTGTAATAATTAGCGATGATTTGACATCTCCACTTTTTCTTGGACCGTAAGATCATTTCCCTTTGATTAATTTCAACCGTCGATCATACTACACGTCCCTTGAGATCAGCCATAACATCCATAACCGCTCTAATTCGAAATCATTTTTTCACCATTATCCAAGGAGAGAAGTTTCTTTTCGTAAAATTTTCCTAAGTCCAAATCTTCAAAACTTTTCATCTCTCTCTTTCAGAAAAATAGAAAAACCATGACAGCCAGACAATCCATCGTTCTGGAAGGTCGTTTGATCAACCAGGAGCACGTTTATGCTTCAGGGTTATTTGACAATGGGTTGATTCGGAGGATTTTTGATGCTCTTGAGAGGACTAAGGTCATAGGGCTGTTGACCACTGTCTATGCCGGCTACTCGGTGGAGTCGGTACAACGCTTCTACTCCTACGCTAGGACAGCGGAGGAGAGAAACTGCATCTTGTTTCGGATGGATGTAGATGGAGAAGAGCGATCTCTCACTATGAGAGACATCGCTGTAACCTTTAGCATATCTACTGGAGGTATGACCCCAAGTCAGCTTGTGACTTATGGGGGGCACAATGCTCAAGAGATGTAGGATCTCTTTTGAGCAAGGGATGTTGGGACTGAGATCAAGAGAAGCGCCCCCAAGAAACTCTTCAAGCCGGAGTTTGAACTCCTACATGACATCTATGCGTACTCCATTGAAGGCAGAACGGGGAGCTACGACAAGTGCACAGATCTCTAGTTCCGGATCATGTTCGCTATCATGGCCGGAGAAAAGATGAACTGGGCGAGGTTCATCATGAAGAGACTGTGGGAGGAGGCAGAGAAGATAACGGAGCGAAGAAGTTATGGTATCACCATTTGTTCTTTACTCTGCAAGCTTGGTCTTCAACTTACAGCACCTACCTCCATCCCCATCGGAAAGTATCTCGGGGAGAAGAAGAAGGGTAAGACCTAACTGAAGGCAATAGGAACTGGGGTTGTGAGGAAGAAAACTAAAGATAAAAAGAATGCAACCCTAGCCCTGCAAGATGAAGCAGTATGCAGCGGGGAAGACGAAGAAGAAGAGAACGTTCAAGTTTCTCTTCCCATCATCAAGAGGATTTCAAGAGAGGCTGGACCTGAACTTGAAGCCTCTTCTTCAGATGACGATGCATCCTTGGTAAGAAGGGCCCCGCGCAGCAAGAAGAAAGCTACTGCAGTTGCTGATTCCCAACTCTCTACAGTAAGCTTGGCTGTAGTTGCTGTTGAGGATGAGTCACATCTGCCTGGAGGTGACAGGGAAACTGGTGTGGAGGCACGTCTACAAGGGGCTGTTGTCTCAGCCTCTTCACGCGATCATGACGCCACCACATCAGTGCTTGATCCTACCCTCCCAGCGGCTAGAAATATGGAGCTGCAATACAATCTCTAGAGAGAGATACGGCTGTCTAAGGGGGAAATCTTGTTGAAGTGGAAGGATTTCCTGACAGTCGAGCAAGCTATCCTGGAGTAGGCCAAATCCGAAGACATTCTGGCACTCCTGCAACCTGAGTATGCAGCAATGGTGCAAGATCAATCAGCAAGCAGTGTTGCTCAAGGAGCAAAGGACAAAGGGAAGGGAAAAGCTCTTGCAGAATCCGACTCTGTAAAGCTGCCGATGAGAGCAGCATTGGAAGATGTGCAGGTCTTCCTCGGCCCGACTGTGGAGGCTGTTAGAAGGGATGATGACGTTGCTTTTGCCCAAGAGCAAATCGACACCCTGACAGTGGAGCAAGCTGAGGAAGCTATGCTGCAACAGGCGCTGCAACAAAGTGTTAAGGAGACCAGGATGCAGCACACTCCTAGGAGGATGCGGGGAGAAGGAAGTTCAAGCCAACACCAAGTGAACTCCCCTGCATACGAGCAAATGGTTGAAGGCCTCTCCAATATTATCTCACTTGATCCTTTGGAGGAGGAGGAGTCTCAATTGGTGGACTACGGCGATTCCCCGGTGTATATGGATGCTGCTGCTGCAGACTCACAAAGGGAACCAACCGCCATCATCAGAGATGTAATCTCTGACATTGCTGAGATCATCGATGATGCAACCACAGAGGAAGTTGCCGAGGCTGGACTCCTTGTACTAGCAGAGACAGTAGTACAGCAGGCGACCACCCAAGAAGAAGCTGCCGAGGAGACAAGGAGGGTGAAAGCTGAGATTCTTGCAGCAATAGAGCATACAGTGCTGAATGCTGTGGACGTGCTGCAAGAACCCATTCTTTTAGAAGAACCTATCCAAGCTTCAGGACCGGCCGAGGAGACGGGGTTCTTGGAGAAGACCTTTGTTGGGGAGGTTGTTGAGACAGTATCCACAGAGGATGCTGAAGAAAGAGCAGAGGTAACTCCTGTGCAGCTAGAGACACCTCAAGAGGAGGTTGGCGCTGCAGCTGCTGCATGCTCACAAGAACCTTCCAAGGTTACAGCAGCAGAAGTTACTGAGGACGCTGAAGTCCCTGACAGTGAATTCGCCAGGATGATGAGGAGGCGCAACATAGCTGTTCATGGGCCGAAATCTGGCTGATCAGAACCTGTTGTGTCATCTGATGAAGAGGAGGCCGAAGACGACGAGCACCCATCCTCAAGTTCAACTAGTTCTCAACCCAACAACAATGAGGATGAGGTTGGTATAGAGACACCGAGGTAGGATGCAGCACAGAACCCTCAAGCTGTCATTCCTTATGCTGCATCTTGCTGCCTCAACAAGAAGGAATTCAGGGCTGACTCCTGACGAATCGATCAACAGAGTTGAAATCGGTGTTAGACATCTGGTGCTCGCTCTCCAGGAGTATGAGTCTACCATGCGCAACAGTCTCAGGGTTGTTGCCCAATTCCACACTGACACCATGACTGGTTTCAAGACGGACCTGGAAGTTCTGTCAGAGATGATCAAGGGGACGCTGAATGATCACTCCAACAGGCTGTACAGGGATCAGATAAGGATGGAGGGAGAGCTTAAGATTGATTCTGGACCACACATCTGATCAATCCAAGAGAACCAGAAGTGTGGATGATCGTTTGGGGAATCCGGAGTTAATCGTCGGAGAACTGAGGGACATCATGTACCGTACATTTCCTCAGTATACTAAGCCTCTAAAGACGCCCTCGAACCGACCCGACGACCACGTTCCAAGGTGGTCCCAACTGCCCCTGCTCAGCCCCCAACTTTTGATGATGCCAAAAAGGGGGAATGAGTTGAAGATAGATACAGGAGCTCAGGGGGAGCTAAAGAAGAAGAAGATGATGATGACCAGCAACCTCTCAGCAGGAGGAGAAAGAGGTCTAGATCATCTGCTACTGCTAACATCCCCTCTCCGAAGAGATAGAGACGAGATGATGATGTTGGAGCTGGAGGAGCTGGTGCAGCTGCTGGAAGTAAATCTGCTGCAGGTGCTGCATACAGCAGAGCTGCAGGCAAAGATGCAGTGCCTCCCTCCTATCACTCCAAAAGAGGACATGCGAACCAGCAGCAAAGCTCAAGGAAGAGGATGAGCGGGACCGAGGTTGAAGGGCACCAAAGAGTAGAAGAAGATCAATACGCCTGGATGCAAAGACTCGGTGTAATTGGTGAGAGGAGAGTTTTTGCCAGAGATCTCTACCAATATCCCCCTCAAGAAATCCCTCGTCTTGACATTGAAAACAATGTAAATGTTTTTTCATGAACGAAATAATGTAAATGTTTTGTCATCATCAAAAAAGGGGAAATTGTTGGGATTTCGATGTTTAGATTTGGATGAGACAAAACATATATGTAATAGGAAGTTTTGAGTACCCCATTTTTCACTATGTTTAAGTGAAGTTATAGACTAGTTTGAGTCTAGATTTAAGTGCTGAAAGATGGAGGATTTCATAAGTTACTTCGTTGCATCGAGCCTATCGAAAAGATACTGCTGCAAAAAGCAGATACAACATCGCTACAAGAAAGCAGTTACAGCACTGCAGCTAAGTAAGAAAGAACGACGTGCAACATCACTACAATTAAAGAATATAGCAATTCTGCCAGAAGATACTGCAAGAAGGTCCAAGTTACAGCAGCACTGTAAGAAGACATCAGCTGTACTCAAACTTAGGATACGGCGCAGAGCTTACTGAGCGTCTATCACAAACAAAAAGTATCCTGCAATATGAAAAATGATTAATGCAGTACGAGGAACGAAGATCCAAGCAAGAATGAATAGAGCCATTCGAGACAAGATCAAAGTTGCAGACAAGAAGCCAATAAACAGATGCCACGTGGACTGAAGCGCTGCAGAAAGCTGTTAGCCGTAACTGCCGCATTAAATGCTCCAAAAGAGAAAGTCAAGTCGCATTAAATACGAACCATGCCTTTGATCAGACTACTTCAAATTCAAAAGATAGATGTCTTCTTCAACGGACATCTTCTTCTTCAAGTATAAATAGAGGATGAGAATTACTGAAGTTGTTTACTGAAACAGCAAAATTCACAAAGCTTTCAAGATACAAGCATTCAAGTCTTCCATCAGTTTCAGTCACTCAACCTCCTAGAAGTGAAACAAGTTCAAGCTGAAAGATCCCTCAAAGGATTCAGAAGCTCACTTCGTAGCACCAGTTGAAGAAACCAACCCTATATACTTTTAACCTTGTTGCTGTGTGCTTAGGTTGTTTTAGAGGTGCCAAACAGTTGATATGAGAGATCCTTGCTGTTTGTCTTGTTGTCTAAGTGTTAGGCAGCTTCCCTGTGTGGGAGTGTAGAACCCTCTGTGGGTTAACCTTTGAAGTTTACAGTTGTTGTGTGTACGCTGGACTTTAGTAGGTTGTTTCTTTATAAGTTGATAGATTGTTAGGAAGGTCCTGTAATTGAATCTTGCTTAACAAAGTTCCTGCTCGAGGAGCAGTAGAGTGGACGTAGAAGGATTACACCACCTTCGAACCACTATAAACCATAAGTGTCTTATTGCTTTCTTATCTGTGTTTATTTCTGTATTCTTCATATCTATCACATGAGTATAAAACCGTCTGTAAAGAAGCATATTTGAGAAGACGAGCCTTGTGTTATTCATCTTATTTTTCCGCTGCGTATAAACTCAAGTTACAGCGTGCAATACTGCATCCTAGTGCTGTAAGCAGTAACTGTCTGGCGCTACAAGTTCGAGTAACTTGCAAAACAAAAAGTTTTTTTTATATATTTACAAAATTGACCAAGGTTCATTCACCCCTCCTCTGAACTTCGGACACCACTTGGGACCAACAACTGCAGTGCATTTGATCAATAGGAGTCCTTCTTTTGTAATAAGTTTTAAAACTCCTAAGGAACTATGGAGTGGTCAACCTGCAAGTTATTTTGGTTTAAGAGTGTTTAGGAGTCTTGCTTTTGCTTATGTAAAGCAAGATAAATTAGAACCAAGAGCCTGGAAGTGCATATTTTTAGGTTATCCAAAAGGTGTTAAAGGTTATAAACTATGGTGCATTGAGCGTAACAATCAAAAATGTCTTATTTGCAGGGATGTTACCTTTGATGAATCCAAGATGCCACTCAAAGATTTAAAATATAGCTCCACTGAACATCAAGACACTTCAAGAGGATGGATCTCAGCTTGAGGTGGAGCATCAGCAAATCAGTACTCAGACTGAGAATCATTCCACCTCAGATTCTGAGCAAGAAGAAATTGAAGCATCTGATAAGGATCAAGCTGATCTACTTGCTTATCAGCTTGTTAGAGATAGGCAAAGAAGAGTCATTAAACCTCTTGAAAGATTTAGACATGCTGATTCTATCTCTTTTGTTCTTTTTGCAGCTGAAGACATAGAGAGTGAAGAACCTAAAGACTACCAAACTGCTATATCTTGTAATGAGAGAGATAAATGGCTGATTGCTATTCAAGTGGAGCTTTGCTCATTAGAGAAAAATAACACATGAGAGATAGTGGACAAACCTTCTAAGCAAAAACTTGTAGGATGCAAGTGGTTGTTTAGGAAGAAAGTTGAAGCTTCAAAATGAGGAGCTATACAAAACTAGACTTGTTGCAAAGGGATTCACACAAAGAGAGGGAGTAGACTATAATTAAATATTTTCTCCTGTTGTTAAACATTGTTCCATTAGAATACTACTTGCTTTGGTCTCACAATTCAATTTGCAGCTACATCAAATGGATGTTACCACAGCCTTTCTGCATGGAGAGCTTAAGGAGAAAATTTTCATGAGGTTTCCTGAAGGACTGCAGGTTGCAAACAAAGAAAACAAAGCAAGTTTGTTGAATAAATCTCTCTATGGCCTAAAGTAAAGTCCTAGACAATGGTACTTAAGGTTTGATGAGTTTATGCAGAAAGTAAAGTTCATTAAAAGCAAGTATGATCACTGTGTTTACATTAAGCATGATTCTGCATGTTTACTTTTCTGCTATTATATGTGGATGACATGCTTATTGCTAGCTCATTAATAGATGGTATTAATATGATTAAAAGCCTGCTTAATGATGAATTTGAAATGAAAGATCTTGGTTTGGCTAAAAGAATGTTAGGTATGGACATAGTAAGGTGCAGTAAATCCAATGATGTCCATCTGCATCAAGCTGACCACTTGAAGAAGGTCTTGTTAAGATTTTAGATGAATTTAACAAAGGGTGTGAATACACCTATTGAAGTGACTGTTAAGTTGTCTTCTGATCAAAGTCCAAAGGATCAAAAGGAGGCTATGCAAATGCTCAAGATTCCTTATGCCAATGCTGTTGGCAGCATCATGAATGCAATGGTGTGTTGTAGACCTGATTTGGCTCATCCAATGAGCATTATCAGCAGGTACATGGCAGAACATGGAATAGCTCACTGGAATGCAGTTAAGTATGTGCTGAGATACATAAAAGAGACTATAGAAGATGGTCTAAAATTCAAGAAAAACTCAGACTTGGAAAAGCCTATTATAGGTTATGTTGATGCTGACTATGCTTCCAATCTGGATAATAGGAAGTCTTTGTGTGGTTATGTTTTTACTTTATTTGGTACTGTTGTGAGTTGGAACACTACTCAACAATCTCTAGTGGCTACTGAATCTGAATTCATAGCTCTAAATGAAGCTGTGAAAGAAGCTATATGGTTAAAGGGAATCCTTACAGAGTTTGAAGTGTTGCAGAGTTATGTTACTATATATTGTGATAGCCAAAGTGCTATATATTTAGCTAAGCATTAGGGCTACCATGAAAGGACTAAACACATAGATGTTAGGTTATATTTCATAAGAGATAGAGTGGAGAAAGATGTGGTGAAAGTCAAGAAAATTCCTACAGAAAGCAATCCTGCTAATGCATTTACTAAAGCTCTCCCAGCTGTAAAATTCAGGTTATGCATGGAACTGATAGGATTAGTTGGAGGAGCTGCTACCAAGATTACATGAAGATTGTCAAGTTAATAAGATGGTTTAACAAGTATGTTGGAAATCAGGCTAAAGGTGGAGGTTTGTGAAGAATTAGCCTAATTATTTTCTGAAATTGCTGAACTAAAGAAGCACGTTTATACTTATTAAATTGTAAGTTGAAAACGTGGCTTGGACACGTGACTAATTAATAGAAAAAGTGTTGTTTCACTTAAAGAAATGGATTGGTGGGTTTTGCGTTTTCTTTTAATTTGCAGAGAATGAGAATTGAATGGAAAACACATCTTACTTAAAGAATCATTTCATCACAAATGCGACTTCATAACAGATTTAACCAACGTTTGCAAAGGAGTGAAAACTGTTGCTGAAAGAAATGATTTTTTGAGATCGAAGAGCGGGTTTTTCAGTTAAGCTAGTTTACTCGTTTCTTGATAGATTT
Source organism: Scutellaria barbata (assembly GCA_028654395.1). Taxonomy (NCBI): domain Eukaryota; kingdom Viridiplantae; phylum Streptophyta; class Magnoliopsida; order Lamiales; family Lamiaceae; genus Scutellaria; species Scutellaria barbata. The sequence goes on from CM053655.1 coordinate 13,033,720, forward strand.
CTTTGATTCTAAGTCTGGTAGACAGTATATATATAGGTCTTTGCTATGTAATTGGTAGATTAGTTTATGATATATAGAATAGAGAGATATAGTGATTAGAACCGGTTGAGTTAGTCATCTTTTGTAAGTTGATTATAATCGATAAATTCTTCTCTTCTGAATAAAATTCTTCCCCTCTTGTGTAGTGATTTCGATTTGTTGATTGATTGTTAAAGTTTCAAGCATCTATTGGAATTGTTGAGTTTCTTGAGTTGTTCACAACAAGAATTTCGCCTTTTAACAACGGTTAAAAACCGTTGTTAAAGCCATTTTTTAAGCGTTGTTGTATCTAGGGTTGTAAAAATTTTTTACCTTTCGACAACGCACCAAGGGTGCTGATTAACTGAGGAAAATTCCAAGTTTCAGGAACCAGATCTAGCGGCTGAAGAATCGGTGTCGAGCGAGGTGAACCGGAGCTTGCAAACTCAAGTCAGAACCGAGCCAAGTCTGTTAATTCAGTTAGGAATTGATTTGGGAGGTTAGGGCACACGCAAGTTAGGTGGGAAATTAGCTCTCGATGTAAACCGTTTCATAAAATTAGCTTGGGGCTTTCGATTTGTATATATTGGAGAGTTTCCAGATGCATTCAATTAGAACTTTCATTATGCATAGTGATAGTTGAGAGATTAGCTAGGGTTCTTGAGTTGGGGATAAACCCTAGTCTGCGCAGTGATCTTGTAACATAAAATTCTCTTTTATTTCTGAGTGTAATCGAGTGATTCTTGTTCGAGAGTGGACGTAGGTCATTCAAGGACCGAACCACTATAAATTCTTGTGTGATTTCACGTTCAGTTTTCATTTTAATCGTTCTTGCTTACTGCTGCTTGCATGCGAGGGTTTGGCTGGTATCGCTGTGTTTCTTGATCAAATTCTGAGTTACTGCTCTTTAGTTTGGCGCTGTCTGTGGGAACAAAACGATACCAACATGAGTTCGATGAAATTGGACGTGGAGAAGTTTACGGGAGGAGGGGATTTTACCATTTGGAAGGCTAAGATGGAAGCAATCTTGATCCAGCATGGATGGGAGGACGCGATTGAGATCTCAGCCATGGAAACTTCGTCTGAATCTAAAAAGGGAAAGGCAGAATTTGAAAGGCTCGACAAGAAGGTTAGGAGTGCGATAATTCTATGCCTAGCGGGGAAGGCTTTGAGAGAAGTCTACCAAGAATCAACTGCATTGGGGATGTGGAGGAAACTTGAATCCATTTACCAGACCAAATCGTTGGCGAATCGGATGTTCCTCAAGCAAAAACTCATCTCCTTTAAAATTCTGGACGAGAGAAAAATCTTGGAAAGATTGGATGACTTCAACAAACTTCTGGACGACTTGGAGAGTGTTGATAAGAAACAAAAGGATGAGGACAAAGCCCTCCTACTGCTGAATGCATTACCAAGATCCTTACTGTCCTTTAAAGATGCTTTGGTGTATGACCGGATAACACCACTGACTTTAGAAGAAATGCAAATGGCAATCAAGTCCAGGTTTCTTGCTGGATCCACTGAAATCAAAACTCAACACTCATGAGAGAGTCTCAATGTGAAGTTCAAAAGAAAGGGTCAACAACAAAAGAATGGACCTGGAAAGGGGGCTCCTCCCAATTCTAAAGGATCTGGAGATGTGCCTGAATCAAGAAAATGCTTTCACTGTCATAAATCGGGGCATCTAAAGAGGAATTGTACAGATAGGAAGCCCAAAACCACCCAGTAACCACAGCAGGCTGCTATAGCTCAGGAAGAGTATGGGTCAGCATATATGTTATGTGTCTCTAGCTCAGTGATTGATGACTCTTGGATCTTGGACTCAGGATGCTCGTTTCACATGTGCCCGATCAAGGAATGGTTCATCAACTTGAAGCTTGAAGCTAGAGGTACTGTACTACTTGGAGATGATCATTCTTGCAAGGTACTTGGAGTTGGTGATATAAAGCTAAAGCTGCATGATGGAAGACTGAGGACTCTTCAACATGTGAGGTACATTCCAAAATTTAAAAGGAATTTAATATCATTAGGTTGCCTTAATGCCTCTGGTTATGTGTTTTGTACTAAGAGAGAACATATACTAATAACTAAAAGAGAGTAGTTGATCTTAAAGGACAAGAAATTTAATGGTTTGTACATACTTGAGGGATCTACTGTGACTGGTGACATCTCTGCTGTGAGTAAGGCCATTGAGTCTAATATGTGGCACAAAAGGTTAGGACATATTAGTGAGAAAGGCATGATGGAGCTGGTTAAGCAACAGGCCATACAATCGGTTGATACAAAGCAGCAAGAAAAGTGTGAATATTGCATTTTGGGAAAGAGCACCAGGTTAAGTTTCCAGGCAGCAAAGCACACATCAGCTTATCCACTAGAATATGTGCACTCAGATGTCTGGGGTCCGGCAAGAGTTTCAACCCATGGTGGAGGCAGGTACTTTGTCTCTTTCATTGATGACTTTTCAATGAAAGTGTGGGTGTATGTTATAAAGCATAAATCTGAAACCTTCTCCAAGTTTAAGGAATGGTTGAACCTCCAAGAGAATCAAACAGGAAGGACACTCAAAGTATTGAGAACGGATAATGGACTGGAATTCCTATTTGAAGAGTTCCAGGAGCTGTGCAAGTCTAGAGGAATATTGAGGCATAGGACTGTGGTTGCCACTCCACAACAAAATGGAGTGGCTGAGAGAATGAACCGTACCCTTCTAGAAAGAGTCAGATGCTTACTTTTGGATGCAGGCTTACCCAAGTCTTTCTGGGGTGAAGCTCTATCAACTGCAGCATTTCTACTGAATAGAAGTCCAACCTCAGCTAATGAGTTTAAGGCACCAAATAAAAGGTGGTTTGGAAGACCTATCAATTACAGCTTTCTTAGGGTATTTGGATGCCTGGCATATGCACATATAAACCAAGATAAGTTAGATGCCTGAGCTATCAAATGTATCTTCATAGGGTATCCTCATGGAGTGAAAGGTTATAAACTTTGGAGTCTTGAGCATGGAACTCAAAAATGCTTCATTAGTAGGAATGTGATCTTTAAGGAAAATGTGATGGGATATAAACATCAGTATGGAGAAGCTAAAGACTCATTAGATCATGACTTGGATGCCATAGGAAATGACACTCAAGTTCAGGTGGAGCCGCAATCTAGTCAGGAACAAACACTTGTTCAAAATCAGGACTTAGCACAAGAAGTATCTAATGATGAGTCAGATGATCAGGAAGAGACTACTCAGGTAGAAGCTACTGAAGTCACTCATGAATCTGAGACTGAAATAGATTCAGATGATCATCAGCAACAAGGTCTAGGAGATTATAATTTGGCAAGAGATAGAAGGAGGAGGAAAATTAAACCTCCTATAAGGTTTGATCATGCTGATATAGCTTACTATGCGCTCAGCATAGCTCAAGAACTTGAGTCTGAAGAGCCTAATTCCTATAAGACAGCCATAAGATCACCTGATAAAGAAAGATGGCTTGAAGCCATGAATGAGGAGCTGTTATCCTTAGAGAAAAATCAGACCTGGGATCTAGTACCTAAGCCACAAAATCAGAAACTGATTGGATGTAAATGGATTTTTAAACGAAAGGTGGAGGTGTTTGGGTTAGAGAAGATTAGATATAAGGCTAGACTAGTTGCTAAAGGTTTCACTCAAAGGGAGGGGATTGATTACAATGAAGTATTCTCACCGGTTGTGAAGCATATGTCAATTAGAATCTTGCTGGGAATGGTAGTTCAGGAGAATATGGAACTTCATCAGCTTGATGTTAAGACAACCTTTCTCCATGGTAACCTAAATAAAACACTCTATATACAACAACCCGAAGGATTTGTTCAGCCAGGCAGTGAAGACAAGGTTTATTTGCTCAGGAAATCACTTTATGGGCTTAAGCAAAGCCCAAGACAATGGTACAAGAAGTTTGACAGTTTCATGGTCAGTATTGGGCTAGAGAAGTGCAACTATGATAGCTGCGTCAACATGGAGAAGAAAGGAAAGGTAGTTCACACCATACTCTTACTTTATGTAGATGATATGTTAGTGGCTAGTAAGAGTTTAACAAGAGTTAATAACCTGAAAAAAGAAGCTCTCTACTCAGTTCGAGATGAAGGACTTAGGGTGTGTAAAAAGAATGCTTGGTATGGATATTGTTAGAAACATGAGCAAAAATCAGATATTCTTGAATCAGTCAGAGTACATAAATAAGGTCCTCAAGAGGTTCTACATGCATGAGTCTAAGTCAGTCAAGACACCTTTGGGAGCTCAGTTTCAGCTAAGTGACAAACATAAGCCAGATACACAAGAGATAGAGACTATATGGCTAAGGTGCCATATGCAAATGCAATAGGTAGCATAATGTACTTGATGGTATGCAACAGACCAGACATTGCATTTTCAGTTAGTAAAGTGTGCCAATTTATGTCAGATCCAGGAAAATTTCATTGAGATGCAGTAAAGTGGTTGCTAAGGTATCTACATGGCGCTGCAAATGAGGGGCTGGAATTCAAGAAATTGGAGGATCAGCAGGATATTCTGCAAGGATATGTGGATAGTGACTTTGTTGGAAACCCTGATTCGAGAAGATCAACAACAGGCTATGTGTTCACGCTCTATGGGTCAGCAATATGTTGGAAAGCAATGCAGCAAGGTGTAGTGGCACTCTCAACAACTGAAGCTGAATTCTTAGCAATGGCTGAAGCAATTAAAGAGGCAATTTGGTTAAAGGGAATTCTGAATGAACTAAGTGTGAAGCAAAAAAGGGTAACGATTTACTGTGATAGCCAAAGTGCCTTGCATCTATCTAAACACTTGACATTTCACAACAGATGCAAACATATAGATGTGAAGTACCACTTTGTGAGAGATCTCATTGACAAAGGTAAAGTGGAAGTGAGGAAGATAGGTACTGATGATAACCCGTCTGACATGCTCACCAAAGCTCTGCCTAGTCCGAAATTTACACACTGTAAGAGACTGATCAATCTGATCAGTTTGAAGGAAGTAAGTTGAGGCAATGGAAATGGCTTGAACAAGAGTTATGGAGTTTTCTCAGTGAAGGTGGAGATTTGTGGAATCAAGGGTGTTGATTGAGTGAGAAAAGTTCCAAGTTTTAGGAACCGGATCTAGCGGCTGAAGAATCAGTGTCGAGCGAGGTGAACTGGAGCTTGCAAACTCAAGTCAAAACCGAGCCAAGTCTGTTAATTCAGTTAGGAATTGATTTGGGAGGTTAGGGCACGCGTAAGTTAGGTGGGAAATTGGCGTTCTATGTAAACCAGGGTTCGGCTGTGTTGATTGACTGAGAAAAGTTCCAAGTTTCAGGAACCGGATCTAGCGGCTGAAGAATCGGTGTCGAGCGAGGTGAATCGGAGCTTGCAAACTCAAGTCAAAACCGAGCCAAGTCTGTTAATTCAGTTAGGAATTTATTTGAGAGGTTAGGGCATGCGTAAGTTAGGTGGGAAATTGGCTCTCGATGTAAACCAGGGTTTGGCTGTGTTGATTGACTGAGAAAAGTTCCAAGTTTCAGGAACCGGATCTAGCGGCTGAAGAATCGGTGTCGAGCGAGGTGAACCGGAGCTTGCAAACTCAAGTCAAAACCGAGCCAAGTCTGTTGGAATTGATTTGGGAGGTTAGGGCACCGGATCTAGCGGCTGAAGAATCGGTGTCGAGCGAGGTGAACCGGAGCTTGCAAACTCAAGTCAAAACCGAGCCAAGTCTGTTGGAATTGATTTGGGAGGTTAGGGCATGCGTAAGTTAGGTGGGAAATTGACTCTCGATGTAAACCAGGGTTTGGCTGGTATTGCTGTGTTTCTTGATCAAATTCTGAGTTACTGCTCTTCAGATCTTCAGACGCTTTTTGGTGTCATCGAAAAAGTGACACGTCATCAGCATATTTTGGATACATCATTGCCACGTCATGAGAAATAAATGTGCGTTGTCTGGGATTCGAACTTATGACCTTTGTTGGACCTTGAACCACTAGGCTACTAGTGCTTTATGTGTTTATATTATATATGTATTTCTTTTATTAACTAATTTTATATATATACATATATAATTAATGACTAATTAATATATAATTGGAAGATTAATGACTAATTAATATGTTTAATAATATTTAATCTAATTTCATATTAAGACAATTATAAAGTATACTAGTGCATATTTTTAATATATGTTATAAACATACTAATTTTTTAAAATTATGAGTTTGTTCATATATATAAGATAATATTAATGCAAATAATATAAAATAACATCATAAAATAATTAAACTTTTCAACTTTAATTTAATTAAAATAATATATAAATTTTGTATTATTATATAAAAAAAATTGTATTGACCAATTAATATATGTATGTTTTTTTATTTTGAAAAATAGTTTATGGTTCAATTAACATATTTAAATCTTTTTTTCATATTATTCTTTTAATTAATCATTTTTATATCTTTTTTTTATTTCATAAAATAATTTTTTCAATAATTTATGTTTTTGGTATTAATTTTAAAACCAAACTAATTTATATTTATTTTCTAAAATAATAATATATAATTTTTATATTATTATGTAATACAAATTTTTATATTTTTCAAATTAATATATGTATTGTTTTTTTTGTTGTAAAATAATTTTTGGTTCAAATTAAAACCAAACTCATTTTATCTTTATTTTCTAAAATAATAATATATAATTTTTATATTATTATGTAATACAAATTTTTATATTTTTCAAATTAACATATGTATTGTTTTTTTGTTGTAAAATAATTTTTGGTTCATATTAAAACCAAACTCATTTTATCTTTATTTTCTAAAATAATAATATATAATTTTTATATTATTATGCAATACAAATTTTTATATTTTTCAAATTAACATATGTATTGTTTTTTTTTTTTTGTAAAATAATTTTTGGTTCAAATTAAAACCAAACTCATTTTATCTTTATTTTCTAAAATAATAATATATAATTTTTATATTATTATGTAATACAAATTTTTATATTTTTCAAATTAATATATGTATTTTTTTTTGTTGTAAAATAATTTTTGGTTCAAATTAAAACCAAACTCATTTTATCTTTATTTTTTAAAATAATAATATATAATTTTTATATTATTATGTAATACAAATTTTTAAATTTTTCAAATTAACATATGTATTGTTTTTTTTGTTGTAAAATAATTTTTGGTTCAAATTAAAACCAAACTCATGTTATCTTTATTTTCTAAAATAATAATATATAATTTTTATATTATTATGTAATACAAATTTTTATATTTTTCAAATAAATAAATGTATATTTTTTTTATTATTGTATAATTAAATTTTTTATATATTCTTAATTAATTGATATGATATATATATATATATATATATCTATTTTTTATGTTTTTTGTATTAATTTTAAAATACAATAATTTTATCTTTATTTTTTTTTACAAAAAACATTTATAATTTATGAATTATGAATTATAAAATACAATTTTCGAATCATGTTTTAAAATAATATTCAAATTTTGTATTATTATATAATAGGATGAGAGTAATACTTAATTAGGTGTAATTAATTTGTTAATTAATTCAAAATAGTATTTTATAAAAATACTATTTTCTAAAATAATGAATTTGTTCATATAAGATAATATTAATGCAAATAATGTAATATAAGATAACATTATAAATTAATTAAATGTATTAAATTTAAGTTAATTAAAAAATAATTATATTAAAAAAAATTATTTTATAATTATTTTTTAATTAACACATGCAACACACAAAAAAAGGGTTGCATAATGGGTTGTAAAATAAAAAAAAATGTTCTAAGAAAAGACAACGCTCAAAAGCGTTGCAAAAAAGGGTTGTCGTATAGCCAAAAAAAGGTCATTTAACAACCCTACTCAAAAAGCGTTGTCGTTTCCATTTTTAGCGTTGTCGTATGGTGAATTTTTTGAAAAAAGACAACGCTTTTCAGAAAAAGGGTTGTAAAAATCCAAAAGACAACACAAATTCATTAAAAGGGTTGTTAAATGGGAGTTGTTAAAGGCAAAAATTCTTGTAGTGGTTATTCTACGGACATCAAAGTGTATCCATCAATTTTAGTCTCATTTCATTAACTATAAAGGAAGAAGTCTAGTATGCCTTGTAATTATCTCAAGAATTCTTTTAACAACAATTCACTAATCCTCTCGGATTGAACTATTACTTTACTAAGCTCACGATGTTATGTGTTGGATTTTGTACACATCATATCATACAGCCATCTCATAACTCGTATTAAAATATTAGGATACATGTGCTTCTCGTTAGAATCCTTAGGACAACTCAAACTCTTCCAGCTTTCCACTGTAGGAGTAACGAGTTTCCAAACATTCACACAAGAAGTCTTTATAAAACAACATCAAAGTTTCTTATTCGAAAGAAGACAAACATCAATTAATGATCTTATCAATACTCCAAAGTATTGCTCGATAGCAATATTTTATAAATTTAAGAAAATATAATCACAAGTTTCTTATTGAAGCATAATCAACAAGGGTCCTCGTCCATTATGACGAAGTTATATAAGATCATCACTCTTTAGGAAATCCCAATTATTAATCTAGAGTACTACTCCGACCTCAATTGAGACCCTTTGACCACAAAACTTTTGATTAATTTATTTTTCTAGTGTATTGCAAAATAATGTAGTCTCTCAGAGATTTTAAATGCAATTATAAATTTCAACAAAATAACATAATGTGAACAAAGATAATTCTCATCATTGGTGACCATGTCTTTCGCAGGCGACAGTCTCATGTTAAGTGTTGTCATTATCATACCAATTTGAGATTTCTACCTCTTAACAGTTTCAAAAGTCTTTGAAAACTCACAATTCTCAATTTTACTAGTGTCCAAATAAAAAAATCAACAAAATCAAGGCATGATTATAGTTTCATTGCTAATATAAATTTCTATTACTTTCATCCACTAATCTTTTAAAAAACAAGACATTTTTTTACACATGATTAAAGACTCATACTTATTGTCAGGAAAAACATGGTAAACAGACCTTACAATCTAATAAGATATCTAGACATGCACTCTAGTATTTTCCCACTAAAGAAATTCTAAAAAGATGTCCTTCACTACAAACTTGACTCCCACTGGAATCTTGCTACAATCAATCCTCTTAAATCTTTGCAACTTTAATTGGTTCAGGTTACTCTACGAAGTTTCAAATATAGCATACTTTATAGTTTTAGCTCACACTAGAAAAATATCTCTAGAAAAATATGTTATATGATCTAACTTTAATAACAAACTACTCATAAAGTTCATTAACAAGTTTATTTTCACCATTTTTAGCCTTAACATCATTTTTCCTCCATTTTTCACCACACAATTTAGTCAAAAAGTGTGAAGAATGATGAGTTGATGGATGGTATTATTCTTCATCACATTAATACTTAGAAATGTACCAATCAAATTTTCACACCTTAAAAACATCTAAGGACACTGTGCCCCAGTCAATTGATTCTCAACATCATATGAATGACATTCAAAACATGCAGTTCAATGTTTTTGAACTCTAGAAAAGTAAAAAATATTTTCTAATTTGTGTGAGAAAGTGATAAAAAATGTCAAGCTCCACAATTAAATCACAAAACATGAACATGGATTAATAGTAATAAAAACATTAACAGTCTTGGTCAATTATGATTTCTCATGTTGATTACAAGAAAACTTTACAGTGAACAAAATAACCAATTGAGGAAGAAGACACATCAAATTTATCCTTTCATTTGTTGTTTCATCATACTTTGCCTAGCTATTGTGGAACTTATGTAGTATCCATGTACCAATCAATTCTCATTTTAAGGTAGAAAAGTATTCGTCTCACTCCAACATGGAACAACAACATAAAGTTCAATGACAAAACAATCATAGTGTATATCGACCAATCAAAAATTATAAAACCAGTTTATATCCAGAAATTTGAAGAGCAACTATTGAGATCGAACTTAGTCAAATTCCAATGAATTCAACGATAACATACATAAAGAAAAAGAATGTACTAGACAATTTTGTAATTCCAAATTGCAAGTTATGAGGTGGAGTTTGATGGTTGATGGTTGGAAGGATAGAAGACATAGGACATTGATCAATTTTTTGGTCAATTCTCCTAAGGGCTCAAATTTTATTGAAGTACACAATGAGTGTGACTGCCTATGTTTATACTCTTCCAGACTTGGTGAATATTCTATGGTACTGCACTCCGAAGAAGGAGCTTTGTCTGGCTACAACCTTTCTCACTTTAGAAAATATATTTAACTTGAAGGAATGTTTGAGGATGATATTCACTTCACAAGATTTGACACAAAATAAGTGGGGATAAGAATTTGATGGTAAACAGGTTAATGCAATCATTTTATCACAAAGGTTTTGGGGCAATGCTCATGACTACATCTTAAATACATTTTCCTTTTTAGTTTGTGTCTTGAGGTTGGTTCATGGTCAAAAAAGATTGGCAATAGGCTACATTTATGAGGCTATGAATAGGACAAAAAGAAACAATTTTAACAACTTTCAATGAAAATGAAGACAAGTAAAAAAAATTACAGATCAATGATAGAATATGGAATTGTCAACTCCATCAACCTTTGCATGTTGTGGGCTATTATTTGAATCCAAAATATTTTTATGCTAACACGGGTTCAACAGATAAAGAAATGATGAATGGGTTCCTTAGTGTTTTCGATAGAGTGGTTCCAAAACACTAATGACATGATTGGTATGGTGAAATGAAATAAGGTGTGAATGGAATGAATTTAAGAATGGAATGGTGATGAGAATGGAATGATATTAAAATGTTTATTCCTATGATTGGTATCGCAGAGGAATAGGAAATGAATGAAATAATCATTATAATTATATTTCATAATTGATAACTACAAATAAAATATTAAATCAATTTTTATTTGATCAAATTATCATTCATTATAATTTTATTTTAATATTTTTATTTCACTTAATTTAAATAATATGATATATTTAATTAAAATGAATAATTTCTAATGACCATTTATGAGATGTAGATTAAAAAGATTTTGAAAAATAAAATTTAAAAAAAAATTGAATGTAATTTATTATTTTCGAAAAAAGACGACTACTTTATCCAATTTATTTTATTAGTTTATGACTTGTTTGAACAAATATTTATTTTATATTATAAAGTTCTTAATTTCCAAAATTTGAATTGATTCGATCCGTAATACCTGAATCTTTGAAGGAACCGAACCGATATGATGGAACAAGTCTGGAGATATTTTTTGCAATTTTCCAAAAATCTCTGAACTTTGAAGCAATTTCAGAGATTATCTTATCCTCAACTTGTTTTGAACCGTACTCACTCTTATCACTAATATTAAGGTATATCATATTTAGATATTTTATTTTTTATTTTATTATTAATATATTCTTATAGTAGTTAATTATATTATATTTTATGATAATTTTATTAATTATTTTATATGATTTTGTGCTATTAAAATAATACTTTATATTATTTAAAAAATAATTTAGTTAGTTATAATTTATTTATATATTTTTAATAAACTAGACTACACTTATTTGTACTAATATTATATTCATATTATCTCTATATTTTTTTAAAAATTTATATTCTTTTATTTTATTTTATTTTATTTATCAACTTAATTTTATTATTTATTTGATATTTTCATTTTTTTTATTTTATATTAAATTTATATATTACTCCCTCCGTCCCGGATTACTTTGCATATCAAATTGGGCACAATTTTTAAGAAAAAGTGAATATTTGCTTTTTGATTGAGGGTATAATGGTCAAATTTATTTTTTCTAATGGAGTGATTAGTTTAATATTAAATGGCATTATGTGTAAATAAGTGTGTATTGTGAGGGTAAGAATTATGATAAATTTTACCATTTTTGGGTGTGCAAAGTGTTTGAGGACAAACTAAAAAGGAAAGTGTGCAAAGTGTTAAGAAACGGAGGGAGTATATTTTTTTATAAATAATTTTATATTATTATACAATTTTATATAATAATTTAATTTTGGGAAGTCAATTTGTAAAAAAATAAATTAAATAATGATAAATAATCAAATTAATAAATATAATTCATTCATTTATAGGTGAGGAATACATAATACCATGGGGGTAGGAAGGAATGACCATTCCCTCATCCATGGTAATGACAATTCCTAAAGGAATGGTGATTCTCACTTATAAACCATACCAATCAAATGAATGAGAATGAAGGTAAGAATGATGATTCAATTCCCAACTCATTCCATCATACCAATCATGCCATAAGGGAAGGATCGATTGAATCTCGTGAGAGAGAGGCTCAACGTGATACCATATAAGAGATAGAGAGATTATAGGAAAATGTGTTATTATTGATCTAGATAAAGATATAATATATAGATACAAGAAGGGAGATATTCACAATTGAATTTCCGTAACTAATTCCTATAAAAGATCCTACGAACAAGGAAAGGATCAATCAGAATAAATAATACAATAAAATAAATATGGAATAATCAAGAGTAAAGATCATTCCTTAATATAATAAACTTACTTCATATCAAAATGTGAAGGGTGGATTTGGACATGATGTTGTAATTAGGTAAAGAAAAACCATATCTTCAGCTCCATGGTGGGAAACCTATGGTTCACATATTCTAAAATTGCAAAAGTTAGCTATGACAATGCTTAGCCTCACTTATAGTTCTTCCAGTTGTGAACGTAATTGGAGCATAATTAAGAATGTAAGTATTAACTATTTTACTTCAAAGAGTTTTTTATATTTTTTAATTTATTTCAACACTTATTGTTTCTTGTTAATATGTAGGTCTATGTCGAAAGAATGTCTTAAGTTAGATCATAATAGAATGAGTGATCTGGTGTTTATAAAATACATCGTGGATTAAAGTGTTCGGTACGTATGATGGACGTGATTTGATTGACCTCATTGCCTTGGATTACATTGATGAAAGCAATGAATGGATGATGAAAATTATGAAGATGATGAGTTGGTTTTTGAAGGTGATTTGACTAGGGGTGATGTTGGTAGGGCTATGGGAGTTGAAGAGCTTGCATATTCTACTAGAGATAAAGATAAACAATGCACATCAAGTTCTCGATCGTTTATACAAGTGAACAAGGGGAAACAAAAGGTCTATGAGAGAAGGGGAAAGATGAATGCAAAAGAAAAAAGACACTACAAGAAAATTCATAGCTATGGAAAAAATCTATCAAAAAGTAGCTGATAGAATAGTGACAAAATACCGATAAAACTACATATCAAAGAATAATAACGGAATAGTGAAGGACTTGTTACAAAAATTACTGATTGAAATTTTTTCGTCAATAATTTCATCAAAATAATTTTTTTGGCAGAATATTCTGTTGCAAATTAGTGACGGATTTATATCCGTCACTAAATAGCAATAGATATATATCCGTCAATAGTTAGTGACAAAAAATTTCATCGCTATAGGGAAAAAAATTTGACAAACTAATAAATTTGATTATTTTTTTAAAATTCTGTCGTTAACTAGCGATGAATATAAATTCATCACTAGTTAGCGACATAATATTTCGTCAAAAATAAAAATCAAACAAATTTATAATTTTTAAAATTTGGTGACAGTTAATTTTTTTTATAATTTATACTCCCTCCATCCCACCTTATTTTGCCTACTTTCCATTTTTGTTTGTCCCAACTTATTTTGCCAGCCCAAAAATGGCAAAAAAAAGCACTAAAAAAGCATAAAGTTAAACATTCAATCAACAATCAACTGTATTTTCTTAGGATCCGTGCCGGTCAAAGTAGGCAAAATAGCTCGGGACGGAGGGAGTAGTTATTTTTAAATTTGTCTTACCAATAGAAACAGAAAATTTCGCCACTAACTTGTGATGGATTTATACCTGTCACTTCTATTATTATTTAAAAATAAATAAAAATTTCAAAAACTTATTTTTTGATCCGAATGAGCTTCAATCTCTCACCAACAAACAAACACACAACCATCAAGCTATAATACTAAGTTGTGAAGAATTTATATGTCACTAATTAGTCACAGAATTTGATGTCACTGTAAGAAAACAAGTAAAAAATGCAACTTAAATTTTTGCCTAAATAAGGTTGGAACCCTACACCATTAGGCCATCACAGATCTAAGGCTCACGGTTTCTGCACAGTGTGGAGCTAAGGTGATTAGTTTATGCTATTTTAGTTCTTTTACGTTTCTATTTTATTGCAAACTCCTTCGTATTTCTTCTTATCATAGTAAGAAGTGAGATATATATGCTATATATGCTTATTTTATTGATGATTTATCCTTTTCATCATGTATCTAACTTGGTGCAATTGTGAGCAGCTTAACATTTGACACCCTGCACTTTAATTTATAATAATAGAAGTCTGCTATTGACTAAGAGCCTTGAGGCACATCATTTTATAGTCATATGTCTGAGAAATGGGTAAACAAGAAAGATCATAAAATTTCATTACTAACCTATAGTTATAAGATGAGAATACTTTATTAATCTGACAAAGAGATCAATCAAACAATTCCAGATAAACTAAATGCTCATTCAATCCTTTTGGAAAATTTTCACAAATCTCATCAAGAAGGCAGATTCATTCAATTAATAAGCCCCACTATTTCTCACAAACAATATGGTGGAGACGAAGCTGCGATGATGTATCTTCACAAAGTTGATCCCTTGAAGCTTGACAAATTGAAGAAATAGACATGTTGGAGGGCTTTATTTATTATTTAATCATGTTTTGTCTTTAGTCCAATATGTTTAGGTTTTTATTTCTTTTATTTTCTTGTTTCCTTTTATATTTCTGGTATTTATATGATATTGAGTACTATTTTGGAGGTTGATTGATTATTAATAATTTTAGGGTTTTTTCCCGAATTCCTATCTTGCCGGTATTCTCATTGAATCAACGCCTCAATAGAAGGTGTTTTCTATTCATTGATACGCTCACTGCATCAGTTGGTATTCAAAGCCCAGCCTTACATTCTTATCATGGCGCTACGACGTGATTTGCAACGTGAAGCCACCCTCGTTGATCGTTTGGATACATTAACATAGAAGATGGCTATCGTGGTGTAATTGCTCCAGACTCAGGTAACTGCCGCCGCTGATGCCCCTGTCTCGCGTCTGCATGCCCCACGTGCCGAGCAACCACCGCCTTTGCCTGAGGAATTTCAAGATTCGAATCTCTCCTCGAATGATGAAGTGACGATCGATAATCCGTTCGCCCCTCCTACTGGCCGTCTGGATCGTCATGTTGATGATCCCCGTTCTTGGGAATCCAGCTTTAAATTTGAACTTCCCATCTTTCATGGGGGTTTAGAACCGAATGAGTTTATTGATTGGTTGATCTCTGTAGAAGAGGTTCTGGATTTTAAGAAAATCTCTGCGGATCGCCGTGTTCCTTTGGTCACCACGCGATTGAGAGGGAGGTTGCCTCTTGATGGCTCCAATTGAAAACATCTCGCACACGTATGGGTAAACCGACAATTGTGAATTGGGAGAAATTTAAGCACAATTTACAAAAGGAATTTCTGTCTTTCAATTATTCGCGCACGTTATATCAGAAGCTCTAAAACCTGTGCTAAGGTTCTAAGACGGTGGATACCTATATAGAAGAATTCTATTAGCTTTTGGCTCGTATATCTCTCATTATGTTGGAGGTCTACATGTACCTTTCCAGGATATGCTGAACCTCTTTGCTTCGATTTCAGTGTCGAAAGTGCACCAACGAGCCCTTGCTTTTGAGCGGTAAGTTGCTCGTCGAACCTTTTTCCCATTCTCTTCCTAGGTCGCTCGCTAGCCGAACATGACCCCTGCACCTGATCAGCGTGTGTCGGCTAGTAGGGTTCCACCGTCACGCCATGTTGTCTCATCGCCCGCTCTCATGGCCCCGTATGGTCCCTGTTTTTCATGCGGCGAACATGAACACCGTCTGACCGAATGCCCAAAATGAGGTGCCACTCGCGGGTTATTATTTGATGATATAGTGGGGGATGATGATGGTGACCACACTCCTTACGATGTGTATGACGAGCAACACTACATGAGGAATTTTTAGCAGCAGATTCGGGTCCTGCCCTTATGGTGTGGCGTACTTGCCTTGCTCTTCATTGCTCGGAAGAGGACGTCCAACGCCACTGCCTCTTCGAATCTGCATGCACCATCAATGGACGACCTGTCGATTTATAATTGATTCATAATTGATTCTAGCTCGTGTGAAAATGTAATTGCTAGTGATGTTGTTGCTAAATTATCTTTGACTGCTGAAACACACCCGACTTCTTATAGTTTATCATGGTTACAAAAATGAAATTCGGTTACTATTGATCGGTGTGTTCTTGTGAAATTTTCTATTGGTGATAAATATGTTGATACTATTTGGTGTGATGTGGTTCCCATGGATGCTTGCCATATACTATGGGTCGCTCGTGGCAATTTGATCGTGGAGCGATCCACGACGGGCGTAAAAATATATACAGTTTCATTTACTCAGGCGTGAAGATTAGTCTTTTTCTTACCGTTCCTAAAGTGCCGCCTCTAGCCCCTTTTGAGAGTAAAGTTTTATTTTTATCCCGTCAAGAATTTTTGGCAGAAATGATTGATGCTCCTATTACATTATTATTACTTGGACATGATACTTCGTTGCCTACTGATGTTCCTCCTACAGTTTCTCCAATTATTCTTGAGTTTACAAATTATTTCCCTCAGAATTACCCGCGGGTCTACCTCCTTTCCGAGATATTCAACATCACATTGATCTCATACCGGGTGCTTCGCTGCCAAACCGGCCTCATTACGACATGAGTCTGGTTGAACATGCAGAGTTACGTAGACAGGCGGAGAAACTACTGAATAAGGGCCACATGCGTCAAAGTTTTAGCTCGTGTGTTGTTCCTGTCCTCCTTATACCAAAGAAAATCGGGGATTGACGTATGTGTGGATAGTAGGGCCATTAACAAAATCACCGTCCGTTATAGGTTCCCGATACCATGTTTGGATGATTTTTTGGATCAATTAACCGATATGGTTATTTTTAGCAAACTTGATTTGAAGAGTGGCTACCATCAGATTCGTATTCATCCGGGTGACAAGTGGAAGACTGCTTTTAAGACGTGAGAGGGCTTGTTTGAACGGTTGGTAATGCCTTTTGGGTTGTCTAATGCCTCAAGCACTTTTATGCGGGTCATGAATCAAACATTATGACCGTTAATTGGCTCTTGCATCACCGTTTATTTCCACGACATTTTGTTCTATAATAAATCTGAGGCTGACCATCTAAATCATTTACGGGCTATTCTTCTAATACTTCGGGAAGAACACTTTTATGCCTCTACTTCGAAGTGCTCCTTCATGATGGATTCGATGTTTTTTCTTGGTTATCGTATTTCTACTGCAGCTGGGATTGGAGTTGACCAAGCCAAGGTTGAGGCGACCCTAGGGTGGCCCACTCCCTCTACGGTCATGGAGGCCCGTAGTTTTCATGGGTTGATGTCATTCTATCGTCGATTTATATCTCATTTCAGTATGATTATGGCACCCATCACGAATGCCATGCACTGTAAAACTCTTTCTTGGAGTACATCAGCTGATGTAGCCTTTAATACCATCAAACAAAAGTTTACCATGCATCATTATTGGTTCTTCCAGATTTTACGACGCCTTTTGAACTACATTGTGATGTATCCAAGACAGGCATTGACGTGGTCCTTAGCCAAGATGGGAGACCCGTTGCCTATTTCAGTGAGAAAGTGATGGGAACATGTTCTCGATATAGCACATATGATGTAGAATTCTATGTCGTGGTCGGTGCAGTTCGACATTGGCGTCATTATTTATTTTAGAGAGAGTTTATCTTATACACTGATAATGAGGATTTGAAACACTTGGCAAACCAAGATTCTCTTTCGGCAAGACATGCAAAATGGTCCGCCTACTTGCAACAATTCACTTTCGTCGTGCGACATCAATCTGGAGCGTCGAATAAGGTAGCAGACGCCCTGAGCCGCCGATCGTGTTTATTGGTTGATATGCGAGTTGAGGTCCTGGGGTTTAATTTTTTCCGCAACATGTACTCCATAGATCAATTTTTTAGACCGATTATGGGCCTCTTGGTGGACGGCAAGTATTGAGTTTTCACCTTGGTGGAGGGATTTCTATTTAAGGACAACTAGCTATGCATACCTGACTGTAGTTTGAGACAGAAATTAATTATTGAATTTCATGGCACTGCACACGTAGGTAGAGATTGATCAGTTGAACTGTTGCTACGTCGATTCTTTTGGCCGACTACTTACCGTGATATGGCACGTTATGTTTCTCATTATCGTATTTGCCAAGTTTCTAAAGATGACTTCTAATGCGGGTTTGTATCAACCACTTCCTGTCCCTTCTCGACCTTGGGTAGCAATTAGTATGGATTTCATCTTGGGATTACCTCGTACTCAGCGTGGTTCTAATTTAATTTTTGTAGCGGTTGATTGATTCTCCAAAATGGTACATGTCATCCAAGAAGAATGCAGATACTATGCACGTGGCACAATTATTCTTTCAGGAGGTATTTCATTTACACGAACTTCTCGTTTCTTGAGTCACTTTTGGCGTTCTCTATGGTGTATGACGAATACGGAGTTTAATTTCAATAATGCCTACCACCCCCAAACCGATGGTCAGATGGAGGTGGTGAACCGATTGTTGGGTAACATGCTCCGTTGTTTGGTGGGGGATCATCTCCGTGCGTGGTATCAGAAATTGAATTTGCCTATAATCTAGCAATTAACCGCAGCACGGGCTTCAACCCTTTTCTTGTGATGTACGGTATTTTATCCAGAGCTCCAGTAGACTTGCTGACTTTTCCGTCTGCTGTGCCACAGGATGTCCAAGCTACGGACTTAATCATTAAGTTGCAGAGCATTCATGCATCAATAAAAGCAAATGTGGAAGCCACCAACACCCGCTATAAACTTACAACTGATGTGTGTTGTCGGGACGTATAATTTCAGGAAGATGATTATGTATGGGCTATTCTTACACGTGACCGCTTTTCGAAAGGAGAGTACAACAAGCTCAAATCCCACAAAATTCGCCTATTGGAGATAGTGGAAAAGATCAATACCCGAATACTTATCGCTTGCGGTTACCCAGCCATATTCATACTTCGGATATGTTCAATGTTAAACACTTGTTGCCGTTCATGGGAGATAATGACTCTAGAGACAAAGCTGATCTCCATTTGAAGGTGAATTGTTAGTTTATATTGCACCAAACAATGTCAATTATAATGGGAAAATAGAAAACAAAACTGTTACAGAATCAAATGTTATTCCAAATGTTGTCACACTGCACACAACAGATTCTGTAACTGGATGTTGCCGATAATGTTGGCAACACTGCAGACAACACTGTGACAACAGAAACTTGAAACACCTTCGAACTTAAAAAATTGTAAGATCTTCGAGCTTTGGATACGTACAAGATCTAGAGAGTAGTAGCAACAACTCTGCAGCAAAGATCCTTCAAAATGCACCAAAACGAATTTTGAAAAGTCGAGTCAAGGAAACCTTTTCCCTAAAAAATGAACACATCCCGGCTAATGCTCACGATACGACGTGACGTTCCCAAAGGTAGAAAAAACTTATGTCTTCTAGTTAGTAGCACCACAAAATTAGCAGTACCAACGAATTAAAATAGTGGAAGGACTAGATCGTACTTCTATATGCTCAAATAATGCAAGATTGATTTTGTAAAGATGCTATAAGAATGATCTTTAAGCAAGAATTTTGTGCTCTCAATACTGTATAATGCTTGTGAAAAACTTATGCAAAGGTATGAAAATCATGCCCTATTTATAAGCACATCTACCAAGTGAAGAGACGCCTCATATTAATGAGCATTTAAGGCATTTAATCCCACTAAATAAGTGGAGCTCTCCACTACCTTACACCATCAGTTACAGAGGATTTGGAAGGCCATTAGTCATTAGGGCTTCGAGATGGGCTTTACCAAATAGGCTATCCAATGAGCTTTTACGTTTTAGGCTTTATAGACGAGCGATGTTGCCCGTCATGTTGCCAACATTATCGGTAACATCTGACCACCAGACAGGTTTGATGACTAACTTTGTGCATGAATTTCTACTCACCAAAAATCGGTTTAAAGAGTGTAAATACACTACGATCATCTACTCGAGACGTAGAATGACCTTTTACCCTTTACTTCCACATTTGCCCAACTTTGACTCCTTAAAATAATGGTCAAACATGTGTGGTCAAGACTTCCTGTAAAAGTCAACATTGACCCACACTTCTAATTGGATCAAAACCAATTTTCTCCAACAATCCCCCACATGAGTGGAAATTAGTGCATATAACATGTAGACCCACAATCTAGTCCAATTGAGACACAATTGCATAAGGAAAATAGCTTGTGTCTTTGAACCCTTCATAGTCATATACCATCGAGTATACCGGTGGCTTAATGGACGCTATATCTTGAACTATTCCACCTTGGTGTATACCGAAATAATAATATTGACACAACGATGTCTCAACCACCTTTTGTTCTCATGTTTTTATCCTTTTTGGTCATGGATAGTCCTTTGAATTCATAAGTGTTACCATGAAGCGGCCCACACTTCTCACTTATATAGGTGATCTCCTATCACGAGTATCTTGTCATACTCTACCTCAAAGAGGTTTAGGAATCATTAAAAGTCAAAGACTTAGCCTTACCACATCTTGCAGGTTTTAACACTTGGACAAGTGCTCTCTAGGGAAGGATTGAAATTTCCAAGTGTTCCAAGTTTTCCTATTGAACCAAGTTCTTGGGATCTCCAGTCAGCATGGTTGGGTTACCACTATTTTTGTTCTTATTTTGTGGATTTTAAACCCATTTCCTTTAGCAACTTAATCATTTGATCACGGTTTAGCCCTTTCGTGAGCGGATCCGCTAAGTTGTCTTTTGACTTAACGTGGTCAATTGACATTACACCACTTTGATCAAATGTCTCACGGAATTGTGTCTACGATGAATATGCCTAGACTTTCCGTTGTATATATTGCTCAAGGCTCTACCAATGATAGCTTGGCAATCACAATGTACCATTACCGTCGGTATAGGCTTATTCCAACATAAAATGTCCTTAAGAAAATTACGAAGCCATTCAGCCTCTTTACCAGCCTTATCTAAAGCTATAAACTCAGATTCCATGGTGGATCGGGTTATACACATTTACTTTATAGACTTTCACGATACCGTTCCGCCTCTAATAGTGCATACATATCCACTTGTGAAAAATGAGTCTTTCATGTCGGATATCCAATTAGCATCACTGTACCCTTCGCGTACCGCTGGATATTTCGTGTAATACAGCCCTAAGTTCTGGGTGTACTTTAGGTACCTTAAAACCCTTCTTAACGCTCTCCAATGCTCATCATTTAGATTACTTGTGAACCTACTTAACTTGTTCACCACACACGTAAGATCAAGACGTGTACAATTAGCAATGTACATCACATTTCCTATGATCCTTGTATATTCCACTTGAGCCACTGGATCGCCTTTATTTTACTTAAATGAGCATTAAGTTCCATGAGAGTCTTAGTCGAAGGATCGTCAAATGCATTGAATTTTTTCAATACCTTCTCAATATAATGAGATTGCTTTAAGACAATTCCATCAGATGACCTTTCGATCTTGATTCCTAGAATTACATCGGCTAGTCCCATATCTTTCATGTCGAAGTTTCATTTCAACATGTGTTTCATATCAACGATTATCTCATGGCTATTGTCCATGATCAACATGTCATCTACATAGAGACATACTATGACGTATGCATCCGGTGTACCTTTGACATACTCGTATTTGTCACATTCGTTGATTTTGAAACCATTTGACAACATAGTGTTATCAAACTTCACATGCCATTATCTCGGAACTTGATTTAGCCCATACAATAACCTAACGAGCTTGCACACATTTTTCTCATTCCAGGTGCTACAAACCCTTCAGGTTGATCTCTTCCTTCAGTTCACCATTAAGAAACGCAGTCTTCACATCCATTTGGTGAATCTCGAGACCATGCAAAGTAGCAATCGAGAGAAGCACACGAATAGAAGTGATCCTCATTACAGGTGAATAGGTATCAAATAAATCATACCCTTCTTTTTGTCTAAACCCTTTAGCAACCAAGTGGGCTTTATACTTATCAATCGACCTATCAGCTTTATACTTTTTTTTAGGATCCATTTACATCCTAAGGGCTTACAACCTTTTGGGAGATCAACCAACTCCCACGTATGGTTTTACATGATCGAGTCAATCTCGTTATTAATAGCTTATTTCCAGAGCACTGCATTTGGACTTGATAGAGCTTCTTTGATAGACGTAGGTTCATCTTCCAACACATAAGTGATGAAATCAGGACCAAAAGTTTTTGCTACTTTAGCTCTCTTGCTGCGTCTCGACTCTTCTTGAGTCGAAGAATTAGCAGTCTTTTTAAATGTTCTCTTCGATGTGCCAACATTATCGAATGTTCTCTCGAATGTGCCAACATTCTCATTTTTCTTATTAGGAAAGATGTCCTCAAAGAATATAACATTCCTTGACTCAATGATAGTGCATTTCGGCATATCAGGTATTTTGGACTTGTGAATCAAAAACCGATAAGCACTACTGTTGAAAGCATATCCTATAAAGATACAATCGATGGTTTTAGGGTCGATCTTAACTTGCTTAGGAAAAGACACTTCAACTTTTGCCAAACACCCCCACACTTTGAGGTATTTATATGATGGTTTCTGCCCCTTCCACAACTCATAAGGAGTAACATCCTTAGTCTTGTGTGGAATTTTATTCAGAATGTGGTTGGCCGTTAGAACGGCTTCCCCCACAAGTTTTGCGGCAAACCTGAGCTAATTAACATAGCATTCATCATCTCTTTCAAAGTTCAATTCCTTCATTCGGCAACACCATTAGACTGCGGTGAATATGGAACAGTGATTTGGTGAATTATGCTCGAAGCGGAACATAATTGTTCAAAAGGGGCTACATACTTGCCACCTCTATCACTTCGAATTGCTTTAATCCGAGTATTAAGTTGATTTTCAACTTCATTCTTGTAGAGTTTGAAAGCTTCCACAACTTCATCTTTACTCCTCAATAGGTAGACATAACAATGTCTTGTGCAATCATCAATAAAAGTAATGAAATACTTTTTACCACCTCTAGTTTGCACAAACTTCAAATCACACACATCCTTATGAACCAAGTTTAGAGACGAAGTGCTCCTTTCTACCGAATGAAACGGTAACTTAGTCATTTTGGCTTCAACACAAACTTCACACTTTTTAGATGCATCAGTTTTTGAAATGTTAAGTAAATCGAGATTTACTAACCTTTTTATAGCATTTAGATTTACATGTCATAATCTTGCATGTCATAAAGAAGAGCACTCAGTCAAATAAACAAAAGTAGAACCATTTTTATTCATAACTTCTTTGACAACATTGTCAGCAACATTTCCGCCAACATTGCGGACAACATTTTTGCCAACACGGCTTACAACAACCATAGCAGAAATTTTAAACATACCACTATCTAGGTACCCCTTTCCTAGAAATTATCCAAATTTTCTAACTACAAACTTATCAAACTCGAAAACAAGTCTAAAACCATAACTAACTAGCAACGAGCTAGAAATCAAGTTCTTTCGAATTCTGGGACATGCAGTACATTCTTTAAGTTCAGCTCTTTTCCAGAAGTGAGTTTTAGCACCACACTCCCAATACCAACCACGTTAGACGAGGTATGGTTATCCATATTATGCTTTCTTCCGGTAGACGGGGTATACGTCGAGAAAGCTTCTCGAAACAGACATAGCAAGTGGCATCGGTATCCACAAACCATTCTTTGGGGTTGTCAACCAAATTGGTTTCAAACACCACCGCTGACATCTCAATGTCATTTAACTCCCGATTCTCAACCACGTTGACATTAGACTGTTGTCTATCATTTTTTTTCTTTGGCAAACGATAATCTTTTACTATGTGATTCGACTTACCACAATTATAGCATTCGCCAGTGAACTTTGGTTTTCCAGAGGTAGGCTTCTTGCCTTTGTCATTCGGCCTCTTTCTCTTATTTGAGGAACCATATTCCAACAAATTTGCCTTAGCCTTTAAAGAGACTTGCACGGACTTACCGTCCATCTTACGGTTGTCATCCTCAATCCGGAGTTTCACAATTAAGTTTTCAAGACTCACTTCTTTCGCTTATGCTTGAGATAACTTTTGAACTCCCTCCAACAAGGAGGTAACTTCTCAATCATTGCAGCTACTTGGAACGCCTCCAGCAAGGCCATACCCTCAGAAATGATATCATGTAGGATCAACTAGAATTCTTGGACTTGTTCCATAACAGACTTCATATCAACCATTTTGAAATCTAGGAATTTAGCCACTACGAACTTTTTAGTTCCAGCATCCTCAGTTTTATACATTTTCTCCAAAGAGTCACACAACTCCTTAGACGTTTTCACAGTACAATATGCATTATACAACGCATCACTCAATTCTCCAAGGACATAATTACGGCACAAGAAATTACCTTGGCCCTATTGGTCAAGTGCAGTATGCCATTCTACATTCGTGTTGTCAGGAGCGACCACGGATTGTTCCTCAGTAAGAAACCTTGCTAAATTTAGCGTCGTTAGGTAAAATAGCATCTTTTATTGCCACCTATTGAAATCCATGCCCATAAACATTTCAGGCTTCTCGTCTTGGACAGGAGCTACAAAGGCTCTTTCATTCGACATTACTTAGTACAAGAGACTACTGTTCGTTTTTGAGATTGTTGGTTTATAGTGCACCAAACAATGTCAATTACAATGGGAAAACGGAAAACAGAACTGTTATAGAATCAAATGTTATCCCAAATATTGTCACACTGCACACAACAGATTCTGTAACTGCATGTTGCTGATAACGTTGACAACACTGTAGACAACATTGTGACAACAGAAAGTTGAAACGCCTTCAAACTTAAACAACTGTAAGATCTTCGAGCTTTCGCTACGTACAAGATCCAGAGAGTAGCAGCAACAACCCTGTAGCAAAGATCCTTCGAAATGCACCAAAATGAATTTTGGAAAGTCGAGTTACGGAGACCTTTCCTCTAAAAACGAACACGTCCCGGCTAGTGCTCACGGTACGACGTGACGTTCTCAAAGGTAAAACGACTTACGTCTTCTAGTTAATAGCACCACAAAACTAGAATCACCAACAAATTAAAATAGTGGAAGGACTACATCGTACTTCCATATGCTCAAACAATGCAAGATTGATTTTGTAAAGATGCTATAAGAATGATCTTTAAGCAAGAATTTCGTGCTCTCAATGTTGTGTAATGTTTGTGCAAAACTTATGCAAAGGTATGAAAATCATACCCTATTTATAAGCACATCTATCAAGTGAAGGGACACATCATATTAATGAGTATTCAAGACATTTAAGCCCACTAAGTAAGTGGAGCTCTCCACTACCTTACACCATCAGTTACAGAGGATTTGGAAGACCATTAGCCTCTAGGGCCTTGATGTAGGCTTTCCCAAATGGGCTACCCAATGGACTTTTACGTTTCGAGCTTTACAAACGAGCGATGTTGCCTGTCATGTTGCCAACATTATCAGTAACATCTGACCAGCAGACAGGTTAGGTCACTAACTTTGTGTATAAATTTCCACTCACCAAAAATCGGTTTTAAGATTGTAAATGCACTACAATCATCTACTCGAGACGTAGAATTACCTTTTGCCCTTTACTTTCACATTTGCCCAACTTTGACTCCTCAAAATAATGGTCAAACACGTGTGGTCAAGACTTCCTACAAAAGTCAACATTGACCCACACTTCTAATTGGATCAAAACCAATTTTCTCCAACACGAATCGTTTTCAATAGGAGAAGAATGGTGGAGACGAAACTGCAATGATGTATCTTCACAAAGTTGATCCCTTGAAGCTTGACAAGTTGAAGAAATAGACGTGTTGGAGGATTTTATTTATTATTACTCATGTTTTATTTTCAGCCCACTATGTTTGGGTTTTTATTTCTTTTATTTCTTTGTTTCCTTTTATATTTTTAGTATTTATATGTTGTTGAGAACTATTTTGGAGGTTGGTTGATTATTAATAATTTTAGGATTTTTTCCCAAATTCCCATCTTGCCAATATTCTCATTGAATCAATGCCTCGATAGAAGGTGTTTTCTATTCATTTGATACGCTCGCTGCATAACAATACCAACTTCCATACTCATCATTATTTTTCAAAGTGTTAAAATGGTGAGATTCTTAAAAAATCTAAAACTATATAAAAAAAATCTTAACTTTATTTTGAAATATAGAGCGTGTAAAAGAGAGCATAACAATTTGTTTTGGGTGAAAAACAGAGTTGAAACGTGCCCGCACACACAACTAGAATATTTGGGTGTGCGCCATGCGCGACCACACACCATCTAAGGTATTACACACGCTACAAGCAGAAGTGCTCCACACACCATTTTAGTGTCTGCTATTTTCTTCGATCACGCACCACCATTGTGCTGTCACTAACCACGTTGCTATTGTTGATTGTTGTTGACAACTGTCATAGTCCACCATCATAGAGAATGGTGATTGATATTTAAATTGCATGCGGGTTTTGAACATGGTGGATATTAGTTGAATCTTGCAAACATTTGAAATGGCTCATCAGGGCCAGCCTGAGCCCGTGCCGGAAGGGCGACGGCCTACGGCCCCCTAATTTTAGGGGGTGCCAAAATTTTAGGTATGTAATATATATATATTTATTAGTAATTTTTTTTCTTAATGTACAATGGTTCAATGACCCAATTATTGGAAATAAAACTATTTATATTTTTAAGTTGTAAGTCCACTATATATAATATTTTCCAATTTCATGCCCATCAAATTAATTATAGAACTAAAAAAAATAAAAGTTAATAAATTAGTGAATTGAAGATGAAAAGTCATTACTACTTTTTAAGCCATATAAACAAATGGCTCTTTCACAATTACCACTCACCAAGTACTCAAAAATTTCCTCCATCCTCACATCATCTTTGATTGTCGTTGTTGAGTGCTTGACTTCTCAAAATGTAAGGAAATCTAGATATTTTCAAATAATACTTTTGTTTTTTATTTAGACTTTTTTCTCTTATAGTGTTGTACTTTTCCAACATTGTACATATGACCCGAAATTTAGAATTTGGATAGTGAAGTAACTTGACAATATTTTCAAGGATTGTACGTATGCATTTTTTTTTCTTTGGTTAGGGGCCCATTTTTTGTTGCTGCCCGAGGACCCAAATTGTCAAGGCCAGACCCTGTGGCTCATAAATCTATTCTGAGATATGCTTAATGACTTTGCTATTGATTTGAGGAGTTGATATTTAACATGTATAAGCTTCGTCTTGTAATCATGTAATACTTCCCTGCAGAATGATTCATCCTCATGTATTATAATTCATAGCTTTTTGTGTTAATTTATACATATTTTTTCTCTAAATTACCTAAGTATTTTAGCTTGTTCCTCGGTTCTTTCACTGGTTTCCACCCCCAATTTCCAAATATTCTTTGAATTCAATAGTGCATTTAGTTTTCTAATTCGACACCTCTAACAATACGATTTGATAGAAATCGAAAAATAATGAAGGCGTTCTTCATGTTCTTGAGCAAGAACATTATTCCGAAAATGTTTGATCCAATTCACACATTAAAACCACGTTATATCACTCAATTCAAGTGTGATTTTTGCAAACGACATGTCAAATTGAAGCTCTTTCAAAGAGCAATGTATCACACCATATTATCCAAAAATGAACATAACAACAATAAAAACACAAATTATGATTTCTGGAAAAATTCATAAAACAAAAAACTTCAAGAGTTTCATGTTGTAATTAGAAACATAATAATAATTCATTTCAAGGTCAAAAATTCCAAACATATATCATTGGAAATATGATTCAACAAAGAACGTATATATAGTAGTTTCATGCCTTAAAACAAACAATATGCAGACGAAAAGTGGATGAGAACTAACTGCAATTTCGTAATACACACAAATATTAGCGAAACTTAAAAAATTTATAACTTCTTCGTTCATCAACAAAAAAAGAGTGATTCAAACTTCTATAGATAGCCATTTTCATATAGTTTCTAAAACTATAAGGGCAAAGACTGTTCAATTTCTCACAAACTATATTGAAGTCCAAAAATTCTGAAACATTTCAAATTCGCATTGTCATAACTTTGTGCTACCGCGTAAAAATCATGGCAGAATTCCAACTTTTGAAAAAATGAATTACGTAATAACATCGAATAAAAAATGATTTTCCGCCATAATCATGAAAGCGAACATCCATAGGCAGGAAATTAATCTTCCAGCCCTGATACCAACGAAGGATATAAAACGGAATATGGATCTTTAAACGGTTGAAATCATGATCTATCTTAATATTCTTCCTACTCTTGTATAGAGAGTTGGCGGGATGAGCCAGTGGGCTTTTTTTTAGTGGCATACCTCAAAATCTCAACCTAACCCAACCAATACCATAAGTTAGTCTAGTCGACCCATCAAAATTTTTATTTTTATTTTTTATTATTTTTTTAATTTATTTTCAAAGAAAAAAGAGTATACATATAACATGTATATTAATTTACTAAGATATATATGCATTCAATTACATAAACTATTTTTAAGAAATAGTTTTTCACTAAAATTTATTGTATTAAAAATGTAAAATATATAAAAAATAGAGGTGAGTCGAACCATTAAAAGCCCAACCGACCGCAGGCCAACATATTAAAAGTCCAACCACCACAGGCCAAATCCACTTTTACCAACTTTTTTGCGGGCTTATAATTACTTAACTCAACCCCTATTCTGATGGGGCGAGGTGGCCCAACGGGCCTAATTCATTTTGACAGTTCTACTCTTGCATTTTGATGACAATTAGTGGAAATCCACATCATGTATTATAACCCAAGAGCAAACTTTAGTGTATTGAGATTTCTTTATTTTGGTTCTGCAAAATCAATTCTACGTTCTGTATATATTTCTTTCACACTATGAGAGAGAGAGAAAGAAAGAGAAGGGGCTATCTTTAAGATTTAAGTATTGAAATTATCTTATAATTTTCACAACTTTTCTCTATTTATATTTTAGCCCAGATAAGTAATATATATTATATATGAAATAAGCTCAGTCCATATGGATTGACCTAATCTATAAATTCAGGTCAAATATATATATATTCTAACGATTAATAAGCCTCTTGTGATTCCCCACAAATTTTTAAAAATATACTTATTAATTGTTACTATAGACTTAGAAATGCGACATGATACAAGTGATATTTCTGTAGAATTAATTAGAATTTTGATTAATTACAAGTTATGGAACTTTGGTTTGAATAATTTTATGCACACTTTCCGATACATCTTAAAGTAGTTGTGTCTGAAACTAAAGCAGAGAATATGGAGGTGCCTATGATAAAATTCCAATGCAGATCCATGAAGAAAAGACGTACAAGGGGTTGTTTACATTTTACAATACGTTTTTGTCCTACACCATGTCAAGCCATTTTCTCCAATGAGACAATTTTTCTTTTTTTCTTTTTAATTCTGAAAACGATTGATTATTATATACTGCCCTTTTTCAAAATTTTATGTAATATTATACAAAAATTTACTTATTCTTATTTAAGTTTAGTTAATAAATGTTTTTTTTTCAATCTTGATACTCAATTTTAAGAGTATGTTTGTGTCATTAAGTGACACCGTCTCATAAATTTCATTCCATGAGAAAGTCTGACTCAAACCAGTGAATGCGGATGTCATGGTTTGAATGCGGATGTCATCGTCTGGTTCATCGATGCTGATCAACGACGTTTAGCAATCTCAATGTTAGTCAACGATTGATGTGTTGACCTAAAAATATTTTATGATATACATAAAAATATTAATAATAATTCTATATATATATATATGTTGTGATAATTTTTATGTATATTATGAAAATAAAAAGGTCAAATAGCCAAAAAAATCTAAACCTTTTTGTGTTTTTTAATTTTGGTCAATCCTTTTATTTTTGTCCATTTATCCATAATTTTAAAAATTAGTTGTTATTTTTATCAATTCAAATTTTGAGTCAAAATTAAATTATATGGCTAATACGTGGTAGCCACATAAGCTTTCTTCAACTTACACATCATCAAAATATTAACTCTCTAATTAACCATGATCAATGCATTTTCACTATATTTCTTAAACAATATGGGCAACTTAAAAGTCAAAAAAAAAACCCCTTTCTCGTTTCTTCGACTAAAGAAAAAAGAATTCAGGCATTTCATTCATCTTTTACCAACAAGATGTTAGGGATATACTGAAAAGTATGCTTTTAGTGCTGATTTGTATATAAATCGATTCTTGTATTTTATAAGAGTAAATCTTTTATCATTGTTTGCATAAAATATTATGAATGTTATTTACTTAAATGTATAAATGTTCAATACACTTTACATTGTAGACAATGTGGTGTATAGAAGATCACATTGTCAGATCCTTCTAATAAGCATAGTAAAATTCACAACTTAGATGGAATTGAACAATTCATTGGTAGAAGTTGAAGTGTAAGACTCGGATTGGTTTGTTTTAACCAAGAGATTACACTAGTGCATTTGATGTGTTAAATAGGACCTACAGTGAGATAATTCTTCTAAACTGGTTTGAAAAGAAAATAGATCATAGTGGTTATTGATTTCTTAATTTCTGTCACTTAATTGAGATTCTATGTAATTAATTGATATTGCTTTGATTTATTATGGGTAAAGAATCAATGAGATTCAATACTTTGTATTTTGGGCAATATTATTAATTACATGACAGATTGCTAAATTAATATAGAAAATCGTGTCTTGGTACGTCAAGTTGATAATGTCCCCCTGGTGGGCTCAGATCGTTTATCATATCAAATTTGGCCAGTGGATTAATTTCTGGTATGATAATAATGTTGAGCTGTTTTTTCCAAGGAATAAAAGATATAGATTAATTAAAGCACTCGGTAGCTTAAATTAATTAGTGCACATTAGATCTTAAACATGAGAAATAATAATCGAGAGCCATATTTCATAATATGGGTTAGGATGGATAGTACAATATTAATTCTATTGTGGAGTGAATTAATATTAATAGGCTAGAATAATATTGTGCCTCAATATTTGTTTCTAAACCCATTAGGAGGTCAAATCCTAATTCTTCTAAAGGCCCATTGAGTAGCCCAATAAAAGTCCATCTATCTAAGGTGGTTAAAAGATAAGATTCTCATCTAACTAAAATGCTTAAAATATAAAAATTAATTATTGTTGCTAAATATGAGAAGATCAAATCTTTCCATATATTATTGCTAAATATGTGGACATCAAGATTTGCATTGATGCAAGATATGAGGAGATCAAATCTTTCCATATATTATTGCCAAATATGTGGAGATCAAGATTTCATATATTGATGCAAGATATGAGAACATAAAAATCTTGAGGATATATTCCTTCTCCTCCAAACTTGTATTTTTTCAACCATTTTGTGTATAAATAGAGACTGATTTTTCAGCCCAAGAGATATACGAGAATGCTATTTTTTTGGTACAAAAGCAAAAAAGTGAGAAATTACTTCTTCTTACAAAAGTTAAAAGTTCATTTGATTACCTACCGAATCTACGAGCTTGGACTTTGGGAATACTCAAGAAGGTGTTTGGGTTCAAGCTATTAATCTTCTCAGCCATGTCTCTTGACGGATCAAGAGGTAAATACATATCCTTTAGTTTTGCATGTTTAGGGTTATGTATGATTTACTCTTTTTCAAAGCCTAATTTATTTGATTTAATTTTTTTTAAATTATAGGATCTGATTTAATTTACACAGATGATTTATTTGATTTAATTTGTTTTAAATCATTGGATAAAATTTATGATATTTCTGATTTAATTTACACACATAGATCCATGCTACTTCCCCAATAGTTGGTATCAGAGTCATGGTTTCAGGCTTTATTTTTTAGATTAATTATGCATGAAAATCCATACAAAATCATATGGTTTTAAATTTACTGAGTATGTAATTTAATTAATTTATTCTGGATAATAAATTAATTAATTGACCTCCATAATTGATTGATTTGTGAAATCTTTAGCTACGCATTGACAAGCACCTCTCCCCCTAATACATAGGCCAAAGATAAGTTTACTTGAATAATTTTTTTTGGATAATTGTGGATTATTTTTAGTGACGATATGACCTTCCCAACTAATGACTTATTCAAAATAAAATAATAATCCTATATTAAATTATGGTTATTACTTAGGTGTAAAATTAATATATTAACTCCCCAACGGAGTTCTGTCAATTTTATATGGTCAAGTGGGAGCCAACTATTAATTTTGAATTAATGGTTTGTAATTATCTTTGTTTGTGACCTACTCAAATGTGTTTTAGTAAATGTTAACACTCAACGTGACTTACTTGAATTGTTTTGAGATTTTGGTTGATGACATGTTTATATATATATTTGGATATAGTACATGTGGTCAAAATTATGTGATAATTTTGTGTTGATTGGATATTGATACAAACTGTATATTTTATTCTCAGTTTAGCATGTCGTCACCTTTTAATCCACTGTTTCATATAGTTAAAGATGACAAACTAGAGGAAGAAAACTATGTAGATTGAAAAAGACACTTATTCATTGTCTTGACTATGCAATCGCATAAGTTTGTCTTTGACGAACCTAAACCTGCTGCACCTACGGATGAATCTAGTGAGTAACATAAGAAATATCATAAGCAGTAGTTGAAATTCGATGAAATGACTATGTGTACCATCTTGACTTCAATGTCAGATGTGTTGCAACACCAACAAGTTTGTCTTTGACGAACCTAAACCCGTTGCACATACGAATGAATCTAGTGAGTAAGATAAGAAATATCATAAGCAGTGGTTGAAATCCGATAAAATGGCTATGTGTACCATCTTGACTTCAATGTAAGATGTGTTGCAACACCAACACCAATACATGAAACCGCTGCAGATATTATGTTAAACCTTAAGAAACTCTTCGTTCACCAGAATCGTACGGTAAGGCAGATAGCCATGCAAAATATGTTGTCGTTGAAAATAGTTGAAGGGATGCCTGTGAGGTATCACGTTTTTAAAATGATAGGTTTTCTTAACAAACTTGAGATTCTTGGTATTAAACCAGGTCAATTTTATACTCCATTCTCTATCGAAAAGTTTTAAGCAGTTCCAACTGAACTATACCATGAACAATTAAGCAACGAGTTTTTGGATAACTTATCAGGGCTAGGGATTGTACCCCAATTAACTGCACCCGGAACCTCTCAACAAAATGGGATTGTAGAATGAAGAAACGTAACTCTTTTGGAAATGATCAGATCTATGATGAGTTATCCACATTTACCCAAGTCATTATGGGGATATGCTTTGGAAACAACAACTTATATTCTTAATTTGGTATACACTTGATTATTCATGGTATAGTTTAGTTGGAACTGCTTAAAACTTTTCGGTAGAGAAAGAAGTATGAAATCGATCCGGGTTTCCCCATCAAATTCGGCACCAAGAATCTTAAGTTTATTAAGGAAATCTATCATTTTAAGAACGTGATCCCTCACGGGTGTCCCTTCAACCATTTTCAGCGACAACATATCTTGCATGGCCATCTGTCATGATGTACGATTCTGGTGAGCAAAAAGTTCCTTAAGGTTTAACATAATATCTACAGCGGTTTCCACGTATTAGTGTTGATGTTGCAACACATCTAACATTGCAGCCAAGAGTCATTTCATCGGATATCAACCACTACTTATAATATTCCTTATCTTCCTCACTAGATTCATCCGTAGGTGCAATGGGTTTAGGTTCGTCAAGGACAAATTTATGCGATTGCACAGTCAAAACTAAGAATAAATGTAACACCCCAAAATAAAAAAAATCAACTACATAAAATATTACGAGAATTTTCTACAATTAAAATAAGATTTATGTAATAATAGTTATAATAATTATTATATTAATAAAAATGAAAGAAAAGAAAAAAAGAAAACATATATATATAATGTACGTTTATATACAGGCACATGTGCATAACATATATAAGTAGGACATATATATACCTTATTATATATATATATATATGCACATGTATTAAGTGAGAAGATATTTTATCTCTCCTCTATCCCTCTCTCTCCATAATAAATGATACACTTTCTCTCTCCCTCCCTCATGTTTTTTCTCCTTTTTCTCCCTCTCTTGGCTGCTTTCTTTCTCTGCAAATTATATCTCTTTCTCTCCCCTTCGCTCAACCACCGCCGCCACCAACCTTGACTATTCCGGCCAAATCTTATGTTGAAACGAAGCTCTTGACAAGACCAACATATATTTGAGGTTTGTTTGCTGTTTCACCGAAAGAATTATCGGAAAAATATGACGAAAGGGGGCTGCTTCTGTTGGGCGTCGGGAAAGCCGTTAGAGAAGCCGAGGCTGCTGCGGCTGAGCGTCGGGCTTGCTGTCGCTGTGCCGACTGAGTTTGATGCGCCGCCGCGAGGGCAGCGGCTCGGCTGCTGTGGTTCGGCATGTGTATATATATATATATAAGTCAGTGTGTATGTATATATGCATATGTATATATGTGTGTTTATGGTTGTTGTAAGGGTGTGCTGCTTTTGGGGCTTTGAGGAGACGTGTATGATTGATGGAGGAAGCCGGCGCCGGAGTGCGCCGGCAGCTGAGCTGGAGGAAGGGCCGCTGGCAGCGACAGTGCAGGGCAGAGGTCGTGGGTAGGGGGTAATGGGAGAGGGGGGCGGCTGGCTTAGTCAGGAGCAGTGGCGGCGCTGCGGGGTGTGCGTGTGTGCAGTCGAGTGTGTGCTGGTACGAGCGGTTCGTCGTTGGGTGTCGCCGGAGACGTGAGTCGCCGGCAGCAGGCGGACGACGACGGCGGAGGAGGCTGGGCGGTGATGAGGCAGCAAGGGAGTGCAGCAGGGGGTTTTGGGGGTAAGGGTTTGTTGGTAATTTTGATATAAATGGTGGATTAAATTGAAAAACTCTATAATTCTTAACAATTCAATTTTTACCCTAATCATTATGTATATTACAAATTAATCCCATAAATTTATGATATATATTTTAAGACCTAAAATTTATGAATCATAATAATTATAATCTCCAATAGTTATAAATATGAAATTTTATAACCTTAAGATTATGAAAATATGTTTTAAAACCCTAAATTAATAAATAATTATAATGAACTCAATTAGGTTGAAATTACATTATGTAAACTATAAAATTGATAATATTAAGTATTGTCTATTAAAATTGCTTATTTTGCTAAAACGATTCCTATAATTGCTAAAATTGTATTTATCCATAATTAGTCGGAATTATAAAACGGATCCTAAATATTACATATATTGCTTTCGAGAATTAATATATATATATATATATATATATATGAAATAATGAATTGAATCCAAACTAATGAATTAGGTTATAAATTACCTTAGAGATTTTATAATAATTAAATTATGTACAATTTAATAGTTATCTTAAATCTAGGTTTCAAAATCCTAGTTTCACGTCTCGTTAATCCCATAACTCTTGGGTAATTATAAATATAAATATTATGTTTTAATCTTCATAATTTAATGAACAAACCAAAGGCCATATTATAAATATTAATTATAATATCTCTTAATTTCCAACGAATTGTTGACTTAAAGATAATTATAGACGTTGAGATTGACTCTTATAATTTAATAAGCGAATCAATGACTTAACTATAAATATTAAATATATAATTAAATCCTCAATATTATTAAAAATGATAAAATGTAAAGAAATAATTATGAACCTTACAATTTAAATCTCAAAGTTAAGAATCAATTTAAATATCAATTTTAATCCTATTAAATAATAATTAACTAACCATGTTATGAAATTAAATAAATTTCCTAAATTAACTTATAATTTCAGTTAATTAAATTCAGTTTATAAAATAAAATTAATAGTAAATCTAAATACGTCATAATTATAAATATATTCAAATATATTAATATCTAAATTAAACTGTAAAATTTTATAATTAGATTTTCTAAGATTATTTTAAAGGCCCTTAAGAATTATTTTAAGCTAAATGTTTTATTAATTACTTATTTTAGAATTATTTTCAAGTCTTCAATATCTGAACCAAATCATAATCTTATAATTAATGTAACGCCCAGGACAAAAATGAATCATAATTGGTTAATTAAATAAGTAAACCTTAATTGAAATATCTTATGTGTATTAATTCTTGAGTGTTTAATTTAATTACATGCGTTTCAGATATGTGTTTAATGATAGGTTTTAGATGGATAAAAATTATACACATGGAAAATAGAATATTTTTATAACATTAGATGCGTAATGGAAAAATGAGAAGATAGAAACGAACTAGAGGTCAATCGGACACCCGTAGCTCAAACGGCGAAGAAAAGGGCAAAATACGGAGTTTCGGAAAAACGAGGAAATGGAATCGGGATGAATAGTGAACAAAATCTTATCGTGAATAGTAACCTAGCCTAGTAAACAGTAACCTACCCTAGATGAATAGTGATTTTCCATTTTCTATAAATAGGCCCTCATTCGATTTCATTTTTCACGTTTCTTCGAACGAGTCGAAAAGCGACGAACACACGTAAGTCTTTCTCTCCTCTCTCTTTCTTTTTTTAAATTATATATTCCGTTTCCGGCGAGCCGCCGCCGCCGGAGCGCCACCGCCGCCGCCACCGCCGCCGCTGCCGGAAAATTTCAAAGTTGTCGGATTCGGCTGATTTTCACACACAACGTAGCCCTCGACGATACGAGTCTAGGGCAACTTCCGGAATTCAATTCCGATTCTCCGTTCGCCGGAAAATGGCGAAAAACCGCCGCTGCCGTCGCCGGAAAAAGTCAAACCCGTTTGTTTTGGCTGATTTTCGTATATAACGTAGCCCTCGACGATACGAGTCTAGGGCAACTTCCGGAATTCAATTCCGATACCCCGTTGGCCGGAAAACGGCGAAAAACCATCTCCAAACCCTAAACCCTTGCTTCTTGTCACCTTTTCTCTCTCCCGTTTTTCTCTCTCTCGCCCTTCTTCTCGTGGTTGCAGGCATCGGAGGGCCTCCCGGAGTGGTGGACTAGCCACTGGTAGGGTGGCGCCGCCATGGGTGGTGGCGCCGGTAACGGAAAATGGATTGGAAAAGTAGTTGTTACATTGCGTTGTGTAAAAATCTGTGCGACGAAGGGTTTTTGAAGCCGTTGTTCAGGCACTATTGATGTCGGAATCCGGCGGGGGATGGCCGGATCTGATAGCCGGTGTTTCAGGCTATCCATCGGATTAAGTTTCACCGGCATAGGGCGGCTACACCGCCGCCGGGGGCTCCGGGAAGATGGCTGGTCGAGCAGGTCGACGACGGGAGATGAGGCTGCCGAGAAAACTCGGCAGCTGCCGAGCCATGCTGCCCCGCTACCGAGAAAACCAGGCAGCAACGGGAGACGTTTGCCTGTTTTTTTTCCCGTCGTCGGGAAACGCCGATGAGGTTTTTCCCGTCGACGGGAACGCGTACGACGACGTATTTCGATGCGATTTTCGATCCGAATCTCATTTTATTTTTCATCGTACCTTATCACCGAGTCATCACCAACGAGACCGGGGATCGTGGGTCCCGGTCAAAGTCAACCCTTTGACCAAATTACCGAAATACCCTTCAATCTTAAAATGCTCCGTTCGAGCTCGTTTCAACTCCGATTGAGCTCATTCTTGTTTCGTTGTGATCCAAATTTCATTCTCTTTCACCTCAGATGTATAAACTGATATTTCCCTCTTGTTTCTTCAGCTTCAATCGTTAGGCCCTCTATTCCGATCCGTCTCGTTTCGATCGATAGTATCCAATTCGATATCGTTTAAATCCTTAATTATATTTCATAAATATCTAAAAGCACCGTAAATTATGTAGGCTACCTGTTGGATTGAAGCATTGAGATACGTGATCTTGGATACTTGCAACTCACGTGGTAACCACCGAACAAGGTGGGGGTAATTTCTAACTCTTTATCTGTTTACAGTTTTCCCTATTTCCAAGCATGATTGAGGAATACTAAATGCTGTGATTATATTTGCTGTGACATACTTATTACTGTGAGGGGTGGGCCCGCTGAGGCGCCCCTTCATGCATTCGTCCCTAACCCCCATTCTTCTATGAAAGGTTTGGTGGTCCTTGAAATGCACCAGCGGTATTGAGACCGTTTTATAGGATAAGACGGGGGAATCCCGCACCTATTCGTCCCTTACCATTTCTAATGTCTGCTGTGCATATTTCGTGCTGTGATTCATAATGATTATGTGTATTTCTAATTTAATTATCTGTTAAAGATTTAGACGCGGATTTTATTCCCCACGAGTGTATTCAACGCACTCACCCCTTATTCTGTAATTCACGTTACAGGAGGTGATGAACATGATGAACCCTAGAAGGAGAGAGGAGGTGATATATTTGGATCTGTAATTATTTTGATATGATGTTTCTCAAACTTTTGTCTTTATAAAACAATGTTGTAAGGAATCTATGTTTGGTGGTTTGATGATGTGTATTCGGGATGTGAGATCCTGATGATGAGGGTTGTTTGGGATGGGAGATCCTGATGTTTTTCCGCTGCAAATATTATGTTAATTCGGTTGAAGCCGATGGTTGTTATGTAATATTTTTTTTTGTTCTTCTCCTACCTCTTTTCTTCTTCCTGCACGCCCGTGTGAAAAACTCTGATAAATGTTTTTATAAGAAAATTGGGGCGTGACAATTAAATTCTCCTGGAACTAAGTCAAGTCTTTCAAGATTTAAATAAAGTCTAATTAAGTTTTCTAATATTTTAATAAATACATTTTCATTATAATTCCATTTAAATCCTATATTTACTTTAAATCATTTAGTTTATTCTTTAAATCACAACATCGTTAGAAACCTGTTACAACTGATTAAGGAAAACACTAAAGAAAACATTTAATTATTAGTGACCTTAACTTACGAATTTACCACTAGACAAAATACTAAAATATTTTTAGTGTTCGATGTAGGAAACAAGGAAAGAGGAATACGCTCGACAACTTATGAATAGCTTCAGTTTCCTAAGGTGGGGGTAATTTCTTTAAATTAAGATATTATAAAGTTTATGCAATCTTTTAAGATTATTATTAAATGTGGGGAAAAATTGCTAAGTCGGTATTTATACTTCTTTCAAATTATTTAAATTACGAATTATTATACTATATGAAATGAGTTGGGTTTATGTGCTGAACGCATGAGATGTTATGATATGATGAAGGTGGATCTTATACTATGGGAAATGTGACATGTTTTAATATATATGATGAATGGCAAAATAAATGTTTATGTGATGCAATAAGCATGAATATATGTGAATTACTTGAATTATTGTGAATGGCGGTGAAAACCGTATCTATGGTGGCTAAGAACCACATCTATGGCGGTTAAGAACCGTATCTATGGTGGCTAAGAACCACATCTATGACGGCTAAGAACCGTATCTATGGTGGCTAAGAACCACATCTATGGCGGCTATGAACCGTATCTATGGCGGCTATGAACCACATCTATAGCGGCGAAGAACCGTATCTATGGCAGCTAAGAACTGCATCTATGGCGGCTAAGAACCGTAATGAATGTGATATGTTTGAATGTGAATGATGATTGATTGGGATGCTTACATTTTAAAATGGTTTATGCCACGTGAATTGAAGTGATCTATTTTATGCTGTTTTTATTAAAAGACAAACGTTTTATGAAAATCTATTTTGTTATGTGACAAATGGTGGTTTGACATGTGTGTGTAAAATCTTCTAAAAATTATTTTATGTCATCTCGAGTTTCCCCACCCCACTGAGTGTACTTTTGTCACTCACCCCTCTTTTTAAAATGTTTTCAGTTTAAGGATTTTTAGGGCGTGGCGAGCGAGCGGTGGATGCTGGTAGCCGATGAGCAAAGGTTACAGAACCTTTTTATTTAAAATGATAAATTTCATATATTTAAGAAATGTATATTTTATAATTTTTCTTGATTTTATTTATATTTATTCTTGGAAAAAGGAAAAAAATTTTTAGAGTAGCGTCTCGGTTAAAGATTTATCTCGGTTAAAGATTTATTTATTAAAGGATCGGGACGTTACAATAAATGTCTTTTCCAATCTATATAGTTTTCTCCGTCTAGTTTGTTATCTTTAACTATATGAAACAATGGAGTAAAAGGTGACAACACGTTGTACTAAGAATAAAACATACAGTTTGTATCAATATATAATCAACGCAAAATTATCACGTAATTCGATCACATGTACTATATCAAAAAAAAATATAAACATGTTATCAACCAACATCTCAAAACAATTCAAGTAAGTCATGTTGAATGTAAACGTTTACTAAAACACATTTGAGTAGGTTACAAATAAAGACAGTTACAAACCCTTAATTCAAAATTAATAGTTGGATCCTATTTGACCATATAAACTTGACAGGAACTCCATTGGGGAGTTACCATATCAATTTTACACCTAAGTAATAACCATAATTTAATACAGGATTATTATTTCGTTTTGAATAAGTCATTCGTTGGGAAGGTCATATCGCCACTAATAATAATCCACAATTATCCAAAGAAATTTATTCTAGTGAACTTGGAGGTTCTTGCCAATGCGTAGCCAAAGATTTCATAAATAAATCAATTATGAAGGCCAATTAATTAATTTATTATCCAGAATAAATTAATTAAATTACATACTTAGTAATTTTAAAACCATAAGATTTTTCATGGATTTTCATACATAATTAATCAAATTAATAATAGCAAAAATCACAAATTAAACACGTATGTCTCCTGGGTAGCTGGGCGGCCTGCCTGATTCGTCTACATACGACGTCCGATGTTGTACGTCCGTCGTATGTCTCCGATCTTTTTAATCCATCTTTTTGATCTTTCATCTTTGATCTGTGATAATTTATTTACAAAAATAAATCTAACATCTAGATCCTAATCTACCTGTGGATTTTCTTATGGGAAAAATGAATCTAATCGAATAGAATAAAAAACAACATTCAAATCGCATGAATTTAAACATACATTAAAATCATGATAATTAGATACCTGCAAAAAAGATCTAGCAATTCTACCCTCCAATTTCAATTTAATATAAATAGATTTAAATTCTAATCTAAAAAAATAAAGTCCGAAATCATGGCTTTGATACCAGCTGTTGGGAAACTAGCATGGATCTATTCGGGTGTAAAGTAAATCGAAAATATAATAAATCTAATCTTATGGTTTAAAAAAAATTAAATCAAATAAATCATGCTTTGAAAAAGGGTAAATCATAAATAACCCTAAACATGCGGAACTAAAGGATATGTATTTACTTCTTGATCGGAGTGACACCATTGAGAAGATTAATAGTTTCAACCCAAACACCTTCTTGAGTATTCTCAAAGTCCAAGCTCGTAGATTCGGTGGGTAATCAAATGAACTCTTTAACTCTTTTAGGAAGAATTAATTTCTCACTTTTGTTGCTCTTGTATCAAAAAGTAGCACTCTCGTGTATTT
Source organism: Scutellaria barbata (assembly GCA_028654395.1). Taxonomy (NCBI): domain Eukaryota; kingdom Viridiplantae; phylum Streptophyta; class Magnoliopsida; order Lamiales; family Lamiaceae; genus Scutellaria; species Scutellaria barbata. The sequence continues at coordinate 13,075,583 of CM053655.1, forward strand.
ATACACAAAGTGGTCGAAAAAATACAAGCTCAATTTGATCTCCTCATATTTAGCAACAATAATTAATTCTTATCATTTAACCACCTTAGTTAGATGGCTTTTATTGGGCTACTTAAAGGGCCTTTAGGAAAATTAGGACTTGACCTCCAATTAGCCAAAAAACAAATATTGAGCCACAATATTATTCTAGCCCATTAATATTAATTCACTCCCCAATAAAATTAATATTGCACTATCCATCCTAACTCATATTATGAAATATGACTTTCGGTTATTATTTCTCGTATTTAACATCTAATGTCCATTAATTAATTTAAGCTACCGAATGCTTTAATTAATTAATATCTTTTATTCCTTGAGAAAAACAACTCAACATTATTATCATACCTAAAATTAATCCACTGGCCATAATTGATATGATAAACGTTCTGAGCACACTAAAGGGACATTATCAACTTGACATATCAAGACACAATTTTCTATATTAATTTAGCAATCTGTCATATAATTAATAATATTACCCAAAATACAAAGTATTGAATCTCATTGATTCTTTACCCATAATAAATCAAAGCAATATCAATTAATTATAAGAAATCAATAACCATTGAGATCTAATTCTTCTTTCCAAGCCAGTTTAGAAGAATTATCTCATTGTAGGTCTTATTCAACACATCAAATGCACTAGTGTAATCTCTTGGTCAAGACAAACCAATCCGAGCCTTATACTTCAATTTCTACCTATGGATTGTTCAATTTCATCTAAGTTGTGAATTTTACTATACTTATTAAAAGGATCTGACAATGTGATCTTCTGTGATTTTCTACCCAACACATTGTCTACAATGTAAAGTGTATTGAACATTTATGCATTTAAGTAAATAACATTCATAAAATGTAATGCAAATAGTGATAAAAGATTTATTCTCATAAAATACAAGAATCGATTATATACAAAGTAGCACTAAAAGCATACTTTTTAGTATATGCCTAACATTATCAACATGGGATAGTCCACGGGAAGTAATCATAGGTGTTGTGATTCCCTTAGCTTCTTCCATGTTAGCCTTCTACAAAAGATCTTTAATGTATTTTGTTTGTTTCAAGTGAATTCCATTATTAGTGTAAGACACCTCAATTGCAAGAAAATTCATCACACAACCCTAATCCTTCAAAGAAAAAGCTTCTGCAAGTTGTTGAACTGTTCTCGCTCTTTCTTCCTTGTTCCTTCCAGTTATAAAATAGCATCCACATATATAAGTAGATAAGTAGTTCCTACATCATTCCCTTTGTAGAAGAGTGAAGTATCACCTCTAGAATTAAAGAAACCAAGTTGCAAAACAATGGACTTATCCTTGAGAAACCAAGCTCTAGAGGCTTGTTTTAGGCCATAGATGGTTTTGTGTAGCTTGTAAACTAACTCATTCTCCCTCTCAAAACCTGGAGGTTGTTTCATATACAATTCTTCTGCCAATTCTCCATGAAGAAAAATATTGTTGATATCTAAATGTTGAATAGGACAAGAAAAGTGAACAGCAATGGTGAGAATAAACCTTATAGTTGTATGTTTCACAACCGGGCTAAAAGTATCAGTGAATCAAATCCTGCAGCTTATGTGAAACCCTGAGCAACCAATCTAGCCTTATATCTAGCTATAAAACCATCTGCATACCTTTTCAACTTATAGATCCATTTACAACCAATGAGATTTTTACCTGGAGGTAGAGGGGAAAAACTCCAGGTTTTGTTGTCAATGAGAGCGTTACACTCAGAATTCATGGCTTGAATCCATTCAGGTGACTTAGAGGCTTCATGAAAATTTAACGGCTTTCTGACAGAGCAAACAAATGCAATAAAGATCTTGGGCTTCAAATTACCAATTTTAGATCAAGGGAGCATGGGATGCCTTTGAGCTTGTAAAACATCCCTTGGATCAGATTCAAAGTGTGCATCACTACTAATAAGTAAATCGATTGTCAAGTGACCAGGAGTAAGAGTATGAGCAGGGGCGGAGCTAGACTGGTTTTCTTGGTGGGGCTAAAGAGGAAAAAAAAATATAAAGTGATGTATATATACTTAATATTAAAAAATGCAATAATAATTCATAGCTGACAAATCAAAAAAAATTATAGAGAATTTACTTACAGTTATCCTCTAAATTTAAGAAAATTGTACACGACGCTTTTTCATTAATTCAAAATCAGCTATAATAGAATTTGTGCTAAAAGTAGTGACAATTTCCTTCTCAATGTAAATAATTAAGTTGTGTAAGAAACTCATCATCTATTTTACTTCAGAGTCTTGTTTTGATTCTTTTTATTGCTGAAAAAGCTCTTTCAATAGTTGCAGTAGATACCGAAAGAGTCAATACAAGACGAACTAACCGATCAACCAAGTAATAAGTTTTGAACTTTCTGATTTCTGTCAATTTTCGGCATAATTGTGAAAGTGTAAGAATACCTTGAAAATATGGATGATTGGATATATCAAGTTCATAATGACGCAACTGAAACTCCAGATGACTTCTTTCTTGTTTCGTGAAATCTAGAGGATAAAACTTCAATGCAAGCTTGAATATTTTCTCTTTGTTGAATGAGTTATAATTGTCATTAGGATCCAAAGCAAAGCTCAAAGTTAGGAGTTCCACAGTTTGCTCATTAAATCTGCTATTCAACTCTTGCAATTGCGAGTCTATTGTCGCCAAGAATATCTGCACTTGAAAATGATGATCCTTACTTACATTTGGTTTTCAAGATCGACCCCTTCCTATAGCATATAGTGAATCCATATTGGGAATCTCAATCTCATGTTTTCAACAAAAAAGTTTCACATTCTCAAGTAAAGTTGCCCATCCATCTTCTCTGAATCGTTGAAGAAGTGATTTTGTTGTGCAAACAAGATTCATAGCATTTAAGATATCTTGTAAGTGATGTTGTAATGCTTGACAAAGATCATTAGTGATTCTTAAGATTTCATGCATCAAATGTAATGTGAAAGCAAACTCAAATGATAGTAATAGTTTACTTACATCATAAGCATCACCTCTTTGTGCATAAGTTGTCCCTTCTTCCATGATATTCTCAATAACCGTACAAGCTGTAAAAAAATCTATCATCAAACTGTAAATAAAATTAAAATGAGAACCCCAACGAGTATCTCCTGCTCTTTGTAAAGTTCTAACTTGATTTGCTCCCCTGCCTATTTCAAGCTCACCAAGTGCAATGCTATAAGCAAGGTCATTTGCTTGAGCATCTTGTAATTGATCTTGTCATTTGGAAGAAGCACCAACAATATTTACAATAGAAGTCAATTGTGTGAAAAAATCATATATATGGATAACCTCTCTTGAATCAGCAATCAAGGCTGATTGTAACCTATGAGCGAAACAATGAATATAATATGCATAAAGACAATCTTTAAGAAGCAAAGCTTGCAATCCATTCCATTTCCCACGCATATTGCTAGCACCATCATATCCTTGACCTCGAATATTTTCAAGAAAGAGATCATGTCGAGAAAGTATTGATTTCAATCCTTTCTTCAAAGTCAATGCATAAGTGTCGGTGACATGCTCAATATCAAAAAATCTTTCTTAAATAAAACCATCCCTACTAACAAATCATAAGACGATAGCCATTTGCTCCGGTTTAGATTCATCTTGAGCCTCATCAATAAGAACACAAAATTTGGCATCTCCGATTTCATCTCTAATTGCATTTCTCACATTCCTTACAAGAATATGGAGAATATCTTGTTGATATTTCTAGATGTATACTTGGCTACCCTTGGAGCATTCTCCAAAACTTGCTTTTGAACATTGTCATTATAAGAACCTAAAAGCTTCAACATTTCGATGAAGTTTCCTCGATTCATTGAGTTTTCACTTTCATCATGACCTCTAAATGCACAACCTTGAAATGACAACCATTTAATACAATTAATTGAAGATTTGACTCTAAGTCGGTTGTTTTCAATTTCTTTGTATGCTTGCCTTCTGATAAGCATATCAATATGTTGTGATTGCTTCATTAAGTCATCACAATATTTCATGGCATTATAATGTGGTGAATTGAGACCTTTGCCAACATGATTGAGAAGTGAACAATTAGATCCACTATTTACTTTCTTCTAATTTCTAAAACCATGTTCAACAAAAGCCTGAAGATTGTTTACTGAAAAGGTAGCATTGCAGACAATATATGGTATCATGTACCTTAGAATACTCCAACCAAGAGGGATATAGATCATACCAAGAAAGTTGAAATTGATAACGTTGAATTTTACCAATAGAAAATGGATAAGCTTCTTGTGGGAGTCTTGGTTGATATGATCCAGCCTTGATATAAGCTCGACGAATTTAATCTCTTTGATTCATAGGAAATTCCCATATTAATGGTCGTAATCCAGGATCTCTTTCCAAATGACAAGCATCCATTTGTGAAGCACTCAACCGTTGATGTATTGAGCTACCCAATTCGGCACATGTTGAATCAATAATAAGTGGCTCAATTGTTGAATTTGTTGGGTTAGGTGTCATAGGTGTAGAATCATCTTTTCTTTTAAAGAATGCATTAATGGTCCTTAATTTTTCCATATGTATAACTAAAATATAAAGATCCAAAATTTCACTTAAATTAAGAAAAATCTAATGAAATATCAAATTCAATATTAAAGACATTTAAATAATTCATAATAAAAAATTATTACATAAAACAAAACCAAATATCCACAACTAAAATAATTTCTTATTTATATGATTGTAATTTGAGAAATTGTCTAAATGTACCTATGTTACAACTATCTAATACAAAAATCCTAAAAGTAAAATCACAATCAAATAACTTAGATGTCACAACTAGCTAATATAAAAATGCGAGAAGCAAAGTAATTTATCAAATATGCTAATTACTCAAATCAATAATTTGTAATCAATAATCACTTATAAAATAAAACATCCAATATTGTTCTTCAATTTAAGTTTTCAAATTTCAAACAAATAAATTACAAAACTATAAACATCAATTGAAAAAATAAGGTTAAAATAGTAATACCTAATTTAGAATCAATGTTGAATGGTAGAAAATGAAGTGGGGACCTCAAAAGTTTGAGTTTTAGTGGAAGTGGATCTATAGAATATTAAATAAAAAGAAAATAACTTTTTTTAAGGGATTAGCATTTGGAAAATTTGGGTTAAAAATTGCAGAAGAAAAGAGTGAAACTTGAGAAGGGAAGGGAAAAGAGAGTGAGGTTGCAGAAATGATAATGAAAGGGGAGAGAGAGACCACTTATATATATTAATTATTGGGGGGCTTAATTGATATTAAATTAATTTTTAGTTAATAAATATATATAATATTTAAAAAAAAATAAAATGTTTAGGGGGGCTGAAGCCCCCCCTCCTTATAAGCATCCACCCTTGAGTATAAGGGGAGCTAGAAGAAGTGTTTGTGTGAGTGTGTGAATGAGAAGATATAGGAGAGATGTAGTGTGTAGAGGTTGTAGGTTATGTGGTGGGTGTGGTATTTGATGGAGGGTGAATTGGATTGTAGATGGTAAGATGAGGTATTATGCTTGTGGTGGTGTTAGATGACTCAACATTCTGAAACATGGATGTATAGGAAAATATATTCTCATGAAAGACAACATTTTTGGAAATGATGACCTTTCCAGAAGGCAAAAGAACATTATACCCTTTATAAGACTCACAATATCCTAAAAAGATACCAAAATTGGATATAAATTGGAGTTTATGATGATCAAAAGACCTTAAGCGAGGATAACATAAGCAACCAAAAGTTTTAAGGCCTGAATAAGGTGTATGTTTGTAAAGGAGTTCCAGGGGACTTTCATAGGTTAAAGTTTTGGATGGAAGTTTATTGATGAGATGCACAGAAGTATTAAAGAACCTAATAAGTAGGTTTGCTTGAAATAACAAAGTTAATCCCATCTCAACAATGTGTCTATGTTTTCTCTCAGCAGTGTCATTTTGTTTAGGAGTGTAAGGGCATGAAATACGATGTAGAATCCCACGTTCTTGTAACGTTTTGGATAGGCCAATGTACTCAACCACCCCAATCAGTTTGAATGCCTTATATTTTCTTATCAAATTGAGTTTCAATGAGTGTTTTGAAGTGTATAAAGGTGTTTTGAACTTCAGATTTGTGTTTAAGAATGAAGATCCAAGTGAATTCGCTAAAATGATCAATAAAGCTGATATAATATTGGAAACTATTTCTGGATTGCACAGGTGCTGGCCCCTATAGATCACTATGAATAAGAGCAAAGGGCTGAGAGTGTACAGTTTCAGAAGTAGAAAATTAAAGGGCAATTTATGACTTTTAGAAATAGCACAAGCGCGGCAAACAACTTCTTCATTAACAGTAGGAAAATGAACATTACAACTTTTGAGAACTTTCTTAACAACTTCTAGGGCTGGATGACCAAGCCTTCTATACCAGACATCTAGGTCTAGGCTTTTAGGAAAGATAACAGAATAAACACCAAGAATAGTAAAGGTTGAATATGAAAGAGATGTTATCATAACAGGTTGTAACTTGTGAGAGGCATGAGGTGAATGCTTGTCTTAGGCTTGTGGCATTGAAGATTAAAGTGATATAAACCATTCCTAAGACTCCCTTGAAGAAGGATTTGCTTGCTAGTTAAGTCTTTCATAACACATAAATTAGGATGAAATTAAAAAAAAAGACATAATTATCTTTGGAAAATTAAGAGACACTAAGAAGATTTTTAGTTATACTAGAGACATGCAGAAGTTTATTTAGAATGAAATGTCTAGGGTGATGATCAGTTTCAAGAATAGATTTACCTATATGAGCAATAGGCACACTTGAACCATTTCCTATATGAAGTCTGCTTCTACCTTGGTATTCAGTAGTTATATTTAGATTTGTAAGCACATTAGAAACATGATTTATGGTCCCAGTGTTAGGATACCAGGATGCCTTAGAACCAAAATCAGAGAAAGTGTGGAGTGTTGTTTAAGCAAGATGAAGACTGGGATTAGCATTTATACCTTGAAATTGATTCTGATGATTTTGGTTACTCAAAGTTCCTTGATAACCAAACTATCTATTCCAATACCTGTCTGCAGTGTGATTTCCATTACAAAGCTGACACTGAAACCTTGTGGAGCCATATCTTCCTCTACCTCTGTAAGCATTACCTCTAGAGGCTCTCCCTCTTGAGTTTTGATACTACATCTGAGATCCTCTTCCTTTAGTGTTGTAGTTGAATTGATTTCAAATTCTCCTGCCACTTCCATTAACCACTACAGAGTTAACTGCAGGTTGAGATCCTTCATTATTTATAATAGTTCCATGAGAACCTTCAAATCTTGATTTATAGCTGAGAAGCAAAGATTAAACATCGGTAACTGAGCAAGGCTCAACTTTAGAAGTTACTGAAACCATAACTGAATCATATTCATTTCCAAGGCCTGATATAATATATAGAACTTGGTCTGATTTTGTTACTTTTTAGCCTACGGAAACAAGAAGATCAAAACAGATCTTTATTTGGCCCAAAGACTCCCTCATACTAAGATTTCCCTTTTTAAGTATTAAGAGTCTGGTCTTATATTGTATCAGCCTAGCTTCAGATTGAGCTGCGAAATTCCTTTCTAAAATGCTCCAGATCTGATGAGCTGACTCTAAACCAACCATGAGAACCTATCTTATCTTTGACAAATAGTGAACTTAGGATTAATACTAGTCATTTGGGTACCTTTTTCCAGAACAAATTTTCTTGGTACCACCATACTACCATCAATAAAACGCTCCAATCCATAACCTTCAATAGTAGAGAGAATTTGTTGTCTCCAGATCATATAGTTTGGTATCATCCAACTTAGGGGTAACAATTTGATTTGGTAGAGGAATAACATGATTTGGGTGAGAACTTTGGGAGTTCTCTAAGATTGTTGACATGATAAAAGATGGAAACAGGATGTAAAAGATTCAAAAGAGAAAGAAAATCAGAGACAAGATCAAACCTGCTCTGATACCACGATAGAAAGGCAAAACGTAGTATAACATACTATAAAAAGCCATGTAACAGTAATTTAGATCAAAGCTGTCATTTCTATTTTCATGTATGGTTCTTTAATGCTTTACAAGGTGGAATGAAGGATATATATATATACACACACACACACACTAGTAAAGCTAATCCTAACAGCTAGAATATCTACTATATTATAGTTGATGGATCGAAACCAAATGCACAATCTTGAGCAATCACTAGTTGTCCAAGGTTGTCCTTTGTTATGTCTGTATATGTAGTTTAATTTCACTACTCTTTGTTGTTGTCCTTTGATCCTTAAACCATGCACAATGCTCTCATTATTGCAGTAGTCTTTTGTTTTGTCTTCTTCCTTAGCTGTCATTTTGTGAGCATTGTTACTTAGTTGATTAAGTTGGTTAACATATGGCTGCTTCAAACTATGATTTTTTTATTGGAAATGCGTACTTGTTATATTGATGATTTTGCTCTGTAATATTATTTCTCTACATATATACTAAATCTCTAGATTAATTTCTTTTTTCTAACAAATATTTTTCTCTGGCTTGTTTCATCTTTTCTGAAATCTTAGTTCCACGTTTCTATATTTGTATCCAGCCTAGAGCCAACCTATATCCATTTTATTTATTTTGTATTATGTATCCTCTAATTGTTATTCTACATTGAAAATAACTTTTTTTGTTAGTTAAGATGAAGATGATTTGTAGTATCAATTTCTACATTGTTATTCCAAATTGTAGTATAAATTTCTTTACTTCTATTATAACTGTGATTCTGGTTATTTGTAAATCATTTCTTGTATTATTACCAAAATAGCATATGTATGCGAGTGGGACATTATAAGTTTTATATATGGTTAATACAATTTTTTCCTGTTATAATTGAACTAATCATATTGCTAACTTTTGATTGTGATCCTTGTTTCAGGCATCTTTGCAGCCAGAAAAGCAGAAGAAGAAAGAAATGCATTTCCCTCTGAGAAAGTATACCATTAAAGTTTAAGTTATCCTATGTTCGAAACAATTTTATTTCTCTCAGGCGATCATAAACACTATTGATTTTTTATTTCGGGGAAGCTCATTTAGTTAAGGAAAGAAAGGATGCCATTAAACAAGCAAACTAAGCTAATACCATGTTCCTCAATGGATGTTCTTGAATGTCTATTATCATCTCATCCTTTATTATGATTATGATCTCTTGGCCCATAGCCCTACGTGCTAGTACTAAATTTCTTTAAGAAATGTGTTAGGGGAACTAGAGAGCCTTAGAAATCTAGCTGTTTTTGTGTTTTTTCCATATAGAAAGTTTGCGAGATAGTCCTATGCTTTTTTTTATTCACTCGATCAACAATGATGATGCCGACGTGCTTCTGAATAGATGCATACTTTGTTGTTATGAACTATTGAGATTTGCATTAATTTTGTTTTTCTTATTTGATCATGAACACTATCCATACTTTGTTTCTATGAAATATTAAGATTTGCATTCATATCTTCATGGCTATTGTGTTATCCAAACATGAATTTGAGTACCATTGCTTACATATTTTGCATTTTGGCATCATTCATTCATTTTAAAAGATCCTGATTGACTGATTAAAAAGAATTCATGGTGGCTGATGATTAAAAATCAAAGATAATAGGAAGCAAAATGATGAGAAAACATATATATGGAAGTTATGCTTCTATACCTAGTGACAAACCTAATAGTTCTTTACTGAGTTACACAAGGATTATCAGTTCTTAGCATAATCTAGGCTACTTATGGTGGTTGATGAGAAACCATTCAATAATCATTCACAACCATTTAATGGAAACAACATTAACTCTTGCAAACAATATTTTTTTATAAGGATTTTCGTCCTCTTCTACAGAAGGATGGTGGTTGATGAGAAACCATTCAATAATCATTCACAACCATTTAATTGAAACAACGTTAACTCTTGCAAACAATATTTTTTTATAAGGATTTTCATCCTCTTCTACAGAAGGATGAAAAGACTAAATGAAAATGGGAAGAAATCCATTCCCAACGAGTTCATGAACATAAGCAAAATTTGTAACAACTTACCAAAACTCACGATTACACGGACGCTAATGACTTCCGATGGGCAGTGGTGCTCATGAGGAAGACATTTATCAATGAAGAACCGTGTAGATACACAAATGAATTGTTCATAGAACAACAGGCCAGAGTTTCGCTCATCAACGCAAAAAAGTTTTTTGCAGTGTGAAAGACTTTTAAGAAATGACCTTTATTTTTACTTGCTAAAAAATTTATATTGAAAGTTGATAATACAAATGTTAACGTTTTTTTTGAAAAATAATTTAGAATCAAAAATTGAAAAAGCCCGTATTATCAAATGACAAGCAGAATGTCAATATTATTTATTTGACATCATAATTGTGAAATCTAATGAGAATGTTCTTATAGATTTCCTAACGAGAGATGGATATTCTTGAAGCGGATTCCATTATGGTGCAAAGAAGATACCTCAGGGAAAACCTTGAGGAACTGGACAAGATATTTGGCTTGCTAAGGACTCGTGTCGAAGTAGCATCCTACATTCAGAAGGCTGACTTGGACGCTATCCAAAAGGTCATACGAGCATCAAAAATAGCACAAGCCCATTAATGGAATGCGCTAGAAAAGCCTCTTTTCAAAATGGGTTCACCATTGGTGATCCAAAAAGAAATTCATGAGACAAGTTCATCAGCGATGAACAAACCAAGTGTATTTAAACCCGAAGCAGGTCATCCTGCAAATACATATTTTTCATCAGACTCTAGTGAAATGGCTGATAACGTCAATACGAGAAATCTATCGAACTTTGATAGAATTATTAATTCGGAACGTCAGGAAGCAATCTCAAACAAGTCAAGTCAACCCAGCACCTCTAAGATTAAAGAGGGAGAGGTTAGCCTAAGGCCACAGACTGATCCAAAACAGGTTAACACTAACCAGACTGTTTGTCCTTTTTAGGTATATCAAAGATCATGGAAAAAGCTGATTACAAGGAATGGGATCAATCCGGGCAAAGTAACTATCGATTGGTCTGAAAAATATCCAAGACTTTGGATACTCTCGAGTACAAACCCGTAAGACACTCGAGAATGGTTTGATTTCAAAGCTATTGCTTCGATCTTTACCATGGCACCGAGCTTTCTATAAATCTTAAAGTTATCAAATTGGATTGTTATTGTTGTGCATGATTCATGACAAAATAACCCACACTTGGATCACGGAGATACGCTGGAACTCAAAATTATATCAGCTACTCCAGAAATCACGAGTAAGGGATCTCACCAAACTTTTCAATTTATAAAGATTATTATCTTCAATAAAGAAAGGCCTTTTACTTCCAGCATTCGTTTCCAAAAGTTTATATTTTCTAAGTATAAGAAAAAACCAGTAATGAGTCTCCCATTCCCCTTGAAAGACAGAGTGGCCGTTGAATAAGGGTTGTCATCGGATCCCCATAGAGAAAATTGATACTAAAATCATCGACTGCGGGCGTATGGTTGGATTGTTGATCCATAAAATCTAGATCTGAATATCCAGCCGGAAGAAGAGACAAAAGCGAGGTAAATTTACTTAGAAGTTTATTTATTTACGGAAGCATGTTGAGCCTGATATTGATTAGAGAGGCTAATCTGGATCTAATAAGTATAAGGATTGGAAAAATGAAAAATGGCTAATAACAAGTATGGTATTTTGGAAATTAACTAAGAATGACAAAGGTTAAAATGGTATTTAACTAAAATGAGTGATTGACTAGTCTCAATTGAAGTGCCCTTAAAAAACAATCGGGTGTCTTTAGCTCTACCTTATTTTACTACTAAATCACATATTTTACCCATAAAATATCTCTATTTTAAAATCATAAATAATTAGAAATTAAAAAACTCTGGAAAAAACCTTCATTTTTGAAACCCTAAATTGTAAAGCAGATACAATCAAGAATACACTGAGTGCTTATAAAATAATCTACAAACACTAAAAAAGCACTCAAAAAATATTCATTAGCCAAAGAAATTTATTTAATAATAACTGACCCATTCAAAGCAATCAAAATCGTACGTATTTTCTCTCTTGATTGGGACCACCAAGAGGTGCAAAACTTTTCTCTATATTTCTTGTGTCAAATGATAAAAAATAATCTCAAATTTTGACATTAATTCTTGTTAGTAAAAAAAGAATGAGGCATCTGCTAAGTTTTTTCTCTAGTAAAAAAGAAACAAGAAATAAAACAAAGGAAAAGGGTTTTGACTTTTAAGTTGTCCATTTTGTTTAAGAAACATAGTGAAAAGATATTAATCATAGTTAATTGGAAAGAGTTAATATTTTGATAATGTGTAATAGAAGAAAGTTTATGTATCTGTCACATATTAGCCATGTAATATAATTTTGATTTAAAACTTGATTTGGCCAAAACAACAACTAATTTTTAAAATTATGGATGAATTGACAAAAATAAAAGGATTGACTAAAATAACAAAATGCGAAAAGGTTTGCATTTTTTTAGCTATTTGGCGGGTTTCCTGTTTACCCACAACGGAGGAGCTACCCCCACCAGGCAGACGGCCAAGGGTCATAACGCACTCTTCGCACAACAAATCCACTTTGAAGTTGACTTATTCGCTTGGCCAATCGTCGGAATGTGTCAAATAAAAATATTACTTATCAAATTACAATTTATCAAATTAATCATGAATTTGAAGTCATGGAACCAAAGTGTATTTGTAGTGCTCCAACCCACTATTCTAGGCCGAGTACACTACTTCATGCTACTTATATAAAATGTACTTAATATTTTTTTTAAACATATAAATAAATAAATAGGTAATTACTAAAAGTGGAAGAGAACTTAGTTAATTAAATATAAAAGGGGCCCACAAATGAAATGTTGGATTACACAAAAGATAGTCATAGAGTATATCTCATGATCTTAATTAACTTATACATATATCATAAGAAAAATAATTAACTTTTACATATATCATAAGTAAAATAATTAACTTTAGGGTGAAACGATATGGGGAAACCCTCGACCGCACCGCAATCCTACGCTCCGCTTTCTTAGTTTGAAAATATATTGAAGTAAGGCATGAGTATAAAACTTAGTGGGAACATTTGCAAGAAGTTATACCAATTGATTTGTACATGCCACATACGTTCCTATATAATTATCAACATTCGACTCTTGTGATCTATTAGCCCTTGTGGCTAGGGCCTTGTGCCCTCATTATGGTCCTTGTAACCTTATTGGTTCATGTGCCCGAAGGCGAACATATAAGCATTATACGCATCAACAATAGTATAACCTAACAATTACTTACAATTCGTAGTTACCCATCTCAAAATCTTTTCTTTGATAAAGTTGTTGCAACTACGAATCCGATTGCTCCGCACCTAGCACGTCACATTACAAATTGTTTAATCATCAGGACTTCTCAATTTTTTAGATTATCGATGCTTTTAGAATCTAAATTAGGTCTTTAAATATTTTAATTAACTCTTAATCATTAATCAAAAGCTTTTAATAAACTTTATTAAACTCAATCTTTTCTAATTAAAGCTTAATCTTTATAATTATAGCTTAATTATTGATTAATTATTATTAATTAATTTTAATCTATATTAATTAAGTTTTTAATCATTCTTTAACCTTTAGTTTTTGATTAAATCATTAAGTTTAAATTATGATTACATAATTATTGAATAAGAAGTTAATATTTTATCCTTAAATGATTAATAATTAAAGTTTATTCTTAATTAGACTCTAATTAATCATTGAGTTATTATCAATTATGGTTTAATAATCATTATTACTTAATTAATTATTAATGACTATTAATACTCAAATATTTAAGATTAGAAAAATATCTCTTATCATATTAGTTTAATTCATCTTAAAATAATTCTTAATTATTCATAATTATTCCTTAAATATTATGAATCATTGTTAAACATCATTAGGTCATCAAAGATCATACATAAATATGGTTAAGCAAGTGGGAGAACACAATTAATAAAATTTAGAGAATAATTAATGACATTTTCCATCATTAGCAAAAAGTAATGACATTAGACACATTCCTAATTTTATGGTGGGCTAAGCTATCCTATAACCTCTCTATAACCACCTACGTATCCCCCTAAGTGAAGATAAATTTGGATCAAAGCACAAAACACACAAATTCTTCCAAAACTTCAATAATTTTCGGCCACAATTTAACACCATTTTTGAAGATGCATAAAACATTATTTACTTATCATTTTAGTACATTAAAGCATGGTTCTTCATCATATAATCATATAAACATATTTTCATACTCAAAATAATCATCTAACATCAACATAAGCATCTAAGACTCAAGTATGCAAAGAAATGAAGAGAACTTATAAAATTCATAACTTTCTCTACACAAGTCCAAAACATGATCTAAAATCATATTTATGCTTCTCATAACATTTATTTTAACATATAAAAAATGTCATAAAAACAGCCCAAGAATACCTCCAAAAACAGCCCCTAAACAGCCCATTTACCTCCCACACTTTCATTCAACATATAATGATTTTTCTTACAACATCTCTCAACAATAAACCATCATCTAAGCCTAGATCATGTTATAGTATGATTATCTAACTTAAAACATGCATATTTCACATGATCAAAGCTTTGGAAATGAAGAAGGTAAGAAGACTACCTTGTAGCAAACTTGAAGAGCAAGTGTGTAAATAGTGTGTGTAGAGATTTAGTATGTGTTGTGTGTAAAAATGATCCACAAATTAGGATCCATCATATTTATAGAATAAATGAGGGCAAAAGAGGCACGTTGGTCATTCACTAAATAATAATGATTTTTCCACAATTTAAAGTTAGCTTTAATAAAAGATATTTGTGGATTTTATGTGCAATAATTTTATTTATACCCAAAATAATTATTCTCATACACCTTAACATATTTAGGGATTTTTATAATTTTTCATTATCATTAATCCTAATAAGACTCTATTATTAATTGATTTTTCACAATTATTTAGCCGATAAAATCTACCGTTATCTTATTCTAAGCTTGTATTATTTTCTTTTAATTTCTTAAACCTTAAGCTCAATGCTAGTTTTTTATTCTTGTAATTTTATAATTCTCATATCACATTTCACTTAGTCTCGGTGCTAGCGGCACAGTCGAACTCAAAATTGTTGATAAAGCTAGATGAAAATAAGCATATGTATATCAAAAGATAATTTAAACTGAAAGATGATGTAGCAAGAAAATAAACTAATAGAAATATGCATAAAAGTTTCGGGGTGCTACATTATTACTACTCATTACGATAAAAGTATTACCCTATACAAACAAAAATATTAAATAGTAATATTTATTAAATTATAATTTTTCTTAAGTTACATGATGGGAATAAAAATTTTACCTATGAGATTACACTTTCTCAAATTAATCATGAGTATAGAGTATTCGAAGTAAAAGTATTACATAATACGTATAAAAATATGACGTAATATATATAAAAGTATTATATAGTATTTTTTTTCCAAATATAATTTCTCAAAAGTTTTACCTCTTATACTTAAAATATATCCTAATATACACAACAATATTATTTTTGACTGTATCAGTCGTTGATTTTGACTTAGTTGACCAAACATTGATTGTATCGGTCGTTAATTCAAATATTAAAATTTGAACCCCACGTTGATCAAGTTGTTGATCGGGTTAAATCCGCCCGGTCATGAAATGAGATCCATGACTATAAGATGGTCTTCCCAAGAATTTGTTCAATTTTAAATTCTAAAATCTTTAATTAAATAAGGCTAGATGTAGGAATTCTTGCACCGATATTTATTTTTGGGACTATTTTTTATTAACACTTTTTTTTTTGTATCAAGTAAATTTCCTTGCTCCAGTTTCAGGCTCGTCTGGTAGTTTGGGTTGATGGGTTTTGTTTGTATTAAATTATTGAGTTGATTCCAAAGTTATTTTTACATTACATCAAAATTTATGTTAATTCGCATTTTAATTTTGGGTCCTTGATACTCTCAAGAATATGTGAAAGGAAACGACAGTGAAGTGAATGAGAGCAAATATAACATCACATGAAAATGGGATTGAAAATTCAGATTAGAACCACAAATCTGATCGCAATGATGAAAGTACGTTATCTATCTTACCAAAAAAAGAAAAAAAGTACTACTATTTTTAAGTGATTGTTATGCCATACACTGCTTATATTTAGTTGAAAGCATAAAAAAAGGTATAGCAGGATAAAAAGCAAAGCCTCAATTGTAATCAGACTTTTATTTCGTAGTGAGTACACAAAAATTGAAAGATGGAAAGCATCAACAGTGCATACCAATGGGTATTGTATTCCTAGTTTGAGATATTGTCAACATTTACATGTTGCATTAATGAATTTCCAGGTGAATCTGGACAGCACAGGTTTAAATAATTAAAGAAACGAAAAAAGGTTTGATTATTCTTTTGCCTT
Source organism: Scutellaria barbata (assembly GCA_028654395.1). NCBI lineage: Eukaryota > Viridiplantae > Streptophyta > Magnoliopsida > Lamiales > Lamiaceae > Scutellaria > Scutellaria barbata. The sequence goes on from CM053655.1 coordinate 13,092,137, forward strand.
CGTAAACGTAGAAGGATCAATGATGCTGCTTAACCTCAAACAGACCATCTGGACCTGCACCAACAAAAACTGAGGTTAATAAAAACTCTTAAAAGGGCAAAAATCTCATGCAAGATTAATGGCTTCCATCAATGTTTCCAAGGCAATACTTTTATTCCAGGATTTTGTGCCTAAAGAATATATCTAATTAACTCATCAAGAAAATTTGGGAAAACTCATGAAAACAGATCCTTTCTGATGAATGAAGGCAATTTTCAATGAACTTTGATTAATTTTTCTCAACCACTAAACAAGTGCATGTAAAAGATAGAAATCATTAGTTCTCGACAATTTCTCACAATTTAGCAGCACAAACTTCACCACTTAGATGCAACTTGAGAAAATTCAATAGAGCTCCAAATTGGTGAGAATGCATTTTTTAAGAGACACCAAATTCACAAGTGCATGGATGAAAAACCTTCTACATCAATAATAGCATATACCCAATAATAGCATATACGGGGGAAGGGCAAACCCAATAATTGCATTGTTGTACAACAATCACTCAAACACATGTTGCTCACAATTCTTCAGCTGCACTACTCTTTAGTCTTTATCCTTCATTTTCTTTCAGGTGTTTTCTATAGATTTGTAATGTATCAATTATCAGACATGGCCACCCATGTTTTTACAGTCTTAACATCTATATCTTCACTCTAATCCCTGCTTACTCATGTTGTGGTGCATTTTCTTATATTTGTATATGTAACGTGCAACAGGAGACTTCTTCCACAATTTGTTATGCCTCTACTCTCTTTATCTGATTCCTAAAAGAAAATATATCAGCAAGGCAGCAAGAACTCTCCTGTTATGTGTTGCCAATGAGGATATGGTTCAGTAGCAGAGGCTCCCCAGATCCTATGATAAGTGCCTATAGGAGTACTATGTTTGAAATACGAACAGTATAATCTGTAAAGAAAATTTAATTTATTAGGTAAGAAGGCCACACACAACAACTTGAGTTCTTTATATCATCTCTTGGTATGTTATTTTTTCCCATAAAACTGCATTCCATGGTACCTTGCATCTAAAGAAAATGTAAGCTTCATGAACTGGAAAATAATATAAAAGGCTTCTTGATTTAGCATCAGTACCAGTAAGCAGTAAATGTTTACATCATTAACTCAACATTGACACTGGAAAGAGAATTTTAAAGTAGAACAAACTACTCTCATGTGAAAACTACTTATGCCTTTTCACAAAAAGCAAATATCCAAGCATCCTAATGCAAAACTCAAATTCTCATGAATCTTCTTTCTCCTCAAAGACCTCCATGAGGCACAAGATTATTAATATATAGCCTATAATCAAACAGAAATAACCACATTGTTATGTTTAATTTGTTAAAATTTGGAAAGTTTCAAAATCTTTAACTCAAAACTAGTTGTGCCTTTTCAACAAATCGAATATCCACAAATAAAATTCAATTTCTCAGTAATCTCCTTTCTTCTCAAAGATATCCAAGAGGCACAAGATTATCAATAAATCCTACAATCAAACAGCAATAACCGTGTTGTCTTGCCTTTACATATCTTATTAAAATTTTGGAACTTTCAAAATCTAACTTAAAATTTATCAAAACAGCATTCATTACCAGCAAGTAAACACTTTGCAAGAAATCTTTATGCAGTGATCATCCACAGGAGCATAAATTTCAAAGCACATTAACTCATACTATTATACAGAGAATAAATATCCACATACATTGTGTAGCCAATCCATTATAAAACACCAAACAAATCAAATCATTTGAAACAATCACATATCAAATTACACTACAATTAAATCAAGCAAAAACAATAATATCATAAGAAACCAACCCCATGGAAATTCCTTGCTACGGATGTGCAAATATGGGTATGCCTGCATCACAAAATCGAAATCCATCAGAAACACCACCAAATTCCTACAAGACACAAAGTCCATTCATTTCTATGTTGAAATGACATTTAGACACTGATTAGAAGACATTGAACAACAAATTTTGGAAAAATAAAAAACAAGTATCCCTTACAGGAGGCTCTTCAGAGTGTGGATGACCCTTGGATAGGATGATGATAGCAAGAATGCTGCATGATGCCATTCCTGCATATGTTATCTTTTCCCACTTGGCAGCCTCAGCTACAATTCACACACACAAACACACATAACTTTTAAAAATAAATTGAATCAGAATAATTCAGGATTTCCACTCGCATCAACTCAGCCAATTAAATTTCGGAGTCAATGTAATAAGCCTAAAAAGCATCATACAGTATAAAATACAACGAAAACCCCAAATTGGAGATATGAATAATTTGCATTATTTTTTTCACTTGATCGGCATTTTGAAAAACCATGCCCGCAAAATATTTATTAGATCTCACACTTTCTAATTTCGGATTAAATGTTTATATTCCAATTAGCGTCAGGTTCTCGCATAGATAAAGTTAATAGAAAATTATATACCAGCTTCATCATGATGAGCCGACGAGGAGAAGGAGCGCTTGGAGGCTGGGGAAGAGCGTGGAGCAGATGCGCCGCCGCGGAGGGCGGAGCGGAGGGCAGATCTCACAATCGCCGTCGCCATTTTGGTCGCGACTCTTTCTATATTGCGTTCGCAGTTTTATTTGTTTACCAAAAAGAAGGGTATCCACGCTTATGTGTTAAGTTGAAATTCACTGCAACTTTATGACGTGGAAATTTTATTTAATTTTTTGATTAATTAAATGACAATTAATGGGAAAATGTTTGATGGTGTCACATTATTTATGGTTAATGAAAATCCTAAATTTAATTTTACATAAACTCACAAGATGTTGTTCTACCTAACGCTAATTGGTGACAACAGAAGATTTTCGATCTGACCATTGTTGGAGTGGCGATATATCTGAGGCAAAACATCTTAGTCGTAGTTAAAGATGATATGAATATGTAGACGCATACAACCCTCGATGCTTGGATGCACAGTGACTTCCTATGCAAGAATTCCCTGTATAGCATGTACACGGGCTACAAGACGGTCAAAGAGCTGTGGGATGCTCTTGAAAAGAAGTACAAGACCGAAGACGTTGGGGTTAAGAAGTTCGTGGTGGTCATTTCCTCGAGTTTCAAATGGTTGATACATGTCCCGTGATGGACCAAGTATAAGACTTCCAATTGATGGTGCACGAGGTTCAAGTCGAAGGGATGATTCTGTCGGAGCCTTTTACGGTTGCATGTATGATCGAGAAGCTCCCACATAGTTGGAGGGACTTCAAGAATTACTTGAACCACAAACGAAAGGAAATGACCCTCGAGAACTTGATTGTCAAGCTCCAAATCAAGGATAATAAGAAGGTTGATCCTAAGCCGCGTATGCCAATAGATGCTAAAGCTAACCTATTAGAGGGCAATAAGCGAAAACATCCTAACCCCAATCAAAACGTGAAGGGGAAGATGGTAGCGAAGAAATTCAATAGAAATTGCTATAACTGTGACAAGCCTAACCATATGGCAAAAAAGTGTAGGCTGCTAAAGAAGAAAAAAGGCAACCAAGCCAACATGGCCGAGCAAAAGAAAGACTTGGATGACTAAGATCTTTGTGTTGTGGTGTTTGAAGCCAACTTGGTGGATAACCCAAGAGAGTAGTTCGTGGACACAGGAGCTACTTGCCATGTGTGCTCGGATATGGAGGTTTTTTTCTCCTAAAAGGCCGTTAGTGGACGAAAGCTCCACATGGAAAATCAAGCTTCATTTGAAGTGGTTGGAGTTGGAAACGTGGTGCTCAAGCTAACTTCAGGTAAAGAACTCACGTTAAAAGATGTATTGCATGTCCTGAACATCCGTAAGAACCTAGTTAGTGGTTCGCTACATGTAAACCATGGCTACAAGCTCATTTTCGAGGCTGAAAATTTTATACTTATGAAGCATGGTGTATTCTTAGGTAGAGACTATTTAGCAAACAGTCTCTTTAAAATCAATGTAATGGTCAAGCACCAAGTTGTACCTAAGATGAATAATGAGACAACATCTTCTTCTTATATCGTTGAGTGTTGTGATTTATGGCATAGTAGATTGGGACATGTTAAAAATGCTATAAAAAGATTAGTACTATTGGACTTACTAAAAGTCGATGAAATAAACACACAAAAGAATTGTGAAGTGTGTGTGGAAGCTAAAATGGCTAAGCTACATTTTAATAGTGTTGAAAGGAGCACAAAACCTCTAAAATTAATTCACACTAATGTGTGTGATTTGAAGTTTATGCAAACTACAGGTGGAAAAAAGTACTTTATTACTTTTATAGACGATTGAACAAAGTATTGCTATTATACCTCTTGAAAAGTAAAGACAAAGCTATTGAAGCTTTCAAAAATTATAAAAATGAGGTAGAAAATCAATTAAATAGCACGATAACAGTTATACAAAGTGATATAAGTGGAGAGTATATGACACCATTTGAAGAGATGTGTTCACTAAGTGGCATAATTCACCAAACGCAGGCTCCCTACTTACCTCAATCGAATGACATGGCTGAACGTAAAAATCAAACTCTAAAAGAGATGATGAAAGTCTTGCTTATAAGTTCGGGGTTACCACAGAACCTATAGAGGGAAGCCGTCCTAACTGCGAATTGCATACTTAACAAAATTCCTTTTAAAGGAAAGAATGAAACTCCCTACGAATTGTGGAAAAGATATAAAACGTCGTATAAATACCTCAAAGTGTGGGGGTATTTGGCTAAAGTAGAGGTACCACCTCCTAAGCAAGTGAAAATCGGTCCTAAGACGATTGATTGTATCTTTGTAGGATATACACTCAATAGTAGGGCATATCATTTTCTAATCCATAAGTCGAAAATTCCCAACATGACAGAAGGAATAATTATGGAATCAAAGAATATTATATTCTTTGAAAATGTCTACCCTAGCAAAAAAATGGTAAAAACAAGCGAGCTCAATAAATAAAAGAGCTCTAGACCAAGCTACAAGTAGTTCTAGTCCTATAGAAGAGGAACCTAGACATATCAAAAGAGCTAAAGTTGCTAAAAGCTTTGGTCTTGATTTCATTACTTGTATGTTAGATGACGAACCGGGGTCGATCAAGGAAGCTCTATCGAACCCTGATGCTCAACTATGGAGAGAAGCGGTCAATAATGAGATTGATTTCATTATACAAAACAACACATGAGAGTTAGTTGATCTTCCTCTCGATTGTAAGCCCTTAATATGTAAATGGATCCTAAAAAAGAAGTATAAAGCTGATGGAAGTATAGACAAGTACAAAGTTTACCTAGTACCTAAAGGCTTTAAGCAAAAGAAAGGAGATGGCTTCTTCGACAACTGCTCTCTATGATGAGAATTATGACAATACGTGTGCTTCAAGCGATTGTTGTTTTACACAATCTAGAAATTCACCAAATGGACGTAAAAATGGTGTTCCTAAATGGTGAGCTAGAAGAAGAGATCTATATGGATCAACCCGAAGGGTTCGTAACACTTGAACAAGAAAAGAATGTGTATAAACTTGCTCGGTCCTTGTATGGACTTAAACAATCGCCTAAGCAATGACATGTGAGATTTGACAACACTATGTTGTCGAATGGCTTCAAAATCAACGAGTGTCACAAATACGTCTACATTAAGGACACATCTAAGACTTACGTTAATGTGTGTCTCTATGTGGATGACATGTTAATCATGAGTATCAATCATGAATTCGTAGTTGAAACGAAGCGCATGATGAATTGAAATTTTGACATGAAAGATATGGGTGTGGCAGATGTGATTCTTGGAATCAAAATTATTAGGACGTTTGAAGGAATAACAATAACGCAATCTCACTACATTGAGAAAATGCTTAGAAAATTCAATGCTTATGATGATCTACCTGCCAAAATACCTTTAGAACTCAACGCACACTTGAGTAAAAATCGAGGTGAGCCTGTAGCTCAAGTTAAACATGCAAGGATCATAGGAAGCTTAAAGTACATAACTAATTGTACATGGCCTGATCTTGCATGCTCGGTGAATAAGCTGAGTAGATTTACGAGAAATCCAAGTAGTGAGAGTCTTGAGGACTTAAAGTATACTCTCGACTTAGGTTTGATTACATGAAATATACTGCCGTACTTAAGGGATATAGTGATGCAAATTGGATTTCAAACACGAAAGACTCTTTTTCCACGAGTGGATATGTATTCACTAAAGGTGGTGGAGCAGTGTTGCGGAAGTCCACGAAACAAACATATACAGCTCGTTCTATCATGGAGTCTGAGTTTATAGCCTTGGACAAAGCGGAATAAGAGGCCGAGTGGCTTCGTAATTTTCTCGATAATATTCCATGTTGGAATAAGTTGGTACCAACCGTGATGGTACATTGCGATTGTCAAGCTACCATAGGTAGGGCAATGAACAATATGTATAATAGTAAATCGAGACATATACGTTGACGATATAATACTGTGAGGTAATTGATCTCAATCGGCATGATATAAATCGATTACATAAAGTTAAAAGATAATTTGATCGATCCTTTGACGAAAGGATTAAATCGAGATTAAATGAACAAGTTGCTAGGGAGAATGGGATTAAAATCCACGACTTAAGAAAACTTTCTTAGTGGAGACCCAACTATGAAGATTGGAGATCTCAAGAACATGGTTCAATGGGAAAACTAAGTAGTGAAAGTTAGTTGGAAAACACCTGCGAAATAAACTCTTCCCTAGAGAGCAAGTCAAGTGTTGAGCCTGCAAAAGTAGTGAGGATAAGTCATATGACTTTTAATGATTCCTAAACACCTCAAGGAGGTAGAGTATGGTAGGATACTCGAAAGGATATCACCTATATAAGTGAGAAGTGGTGACTCCTTCTAAATGAACATTTATGAACCAAAGATGTGTACATGACTAAAAAGGATAAAAACATGAAAACAAAGGTGTTAAGGCTTTATTGTGTGTACGTTGTTGACTTGGTGTACACCAAGGTGTAGTAGTTCAAGACATTCTGCCCACTAAGCCGTCAGTACATCCAATGACGTTCACTATAGAAGGTTCAAGGCCAAAAGCCACCTATTCATATGCAACAAGGTCTCTCGAGGACTAAGCTTCACCTCTGCATTCATGCATTAATTTCCACTCATGTGGGGGATTATTGGAAAATTGGTTGTTATAAGTGGTGGGTGGCACCATTTTGACCAATAGTTAAGTGACTAAATGTTAATCATTTTATGGATTAGATGCCAAAAGATTAATCTACGTTTGAAGTAGATAATCTAGGCATTTTGAATCACTCAAAATCAATTTTTGGTGAGTGAGAAATTAAGCATCTAATTTGGTAAATTGAAATAAGAATGTGAAGGTCTTGAGTAGGGGTGGAGATCGGACGGATCGAATCGGAAATAGGGTGTTTCGGAAAAATTCCAAAAAATTTCAGAAATGAAAATCCAATTCCAATTTCCATCCAAAAAATTTTGGAAATGTGAAATTCAATCCGATTTCGGAATTTTCGGAATTCCGAAATTTCAGAATTTTCGGAAATTTTCGAAATTTTTTTCGGAATTTTTAGAAATTAAAAAATTCAGAAATTTTCAAAATTAATTAGTTGGTCTATTAGCTATATAGTCTTTTCTAATATCCTAAGAAATAATATAACCTCGAATCTGATATTCCAAGCATTTAACATGACTACTGCTAAATAAATAAACAGAGAACTTTTTTCATTGAAAACAAGAACAAAGTACTTCGACAAAAATCTCATAATCCTAATCAACATCAAACATTCCTAACAACACAAATTCAAGAAATAAGCTTTATGTATGATGGGAGCCACCATCAAACTAAGCTGCAGCACATTCATAAGGATCAAAAACTAAATGCACCACCATCAAACTAAGCTGCAGCACATTCATAAGGATCAAAAACTAAATGCAACTTGTATTGTATATATTTTTCCAACGGCATGGGCCATGCCATTAACTGTAATATGTCACAGCTCCCAACTATCCAATACAATTTGATGCCCAATAAGATCAACTCCACATACAATTCCCAAGAGCACAAATTCAAACACAATGCATTTCAAGTTATGACTCCACAATTGACAAAATAGCAAAACAACCACTATGCACTATGCCGTGTCATCAAACAGTTAATCTTTGGAGCTCTTCAATACCTACAATGAACAAATAAGAAAAAATATTATGATTTTTCATTAAAAATAATAATGATCATAAAAAAAACTAAGTAAATAACTAGAACATACCTTTTTCAATTTCGAAAAGAGTTTGTTCTTTTTCTTCATCTTCAACAAGTGACAAACCGCTTCTCAACCAATCTTGGGCACACACTAAAGACTCTACTAGTTTAGGTGTCAATGAACTACGAAATGGATCGAGTACTCGACCCGCCGAACTAAAAGCACACTCCGAAGCAACCGATGTGATAGGAATGGAAAAAATATCTCGTGCCATCATTGCAACGGAACGATAAGTTGCAAACTTTCCTTGCCACCATCCCAAAATATTAAAGTTTTCACAACCATCCTCTATTCCATCATTTAAGTACCTCTCCAAATCATTCACCGCCTCTAAAGTAGTCTTCCTTTTCAATTTCGCTCTAATCTCATCCCTCACATTACTTACTTTGTTAGAATCCTTGCTTGTCGAATCATCTTCAATTTAGAGCTTTCAACATTCACAATACTCAAAGACTCCACCTTGTAACATACAAAAAGGCGTGACATGAAGTTCTTCACATCCCTCACAAAATTTTCAACCTTCATTTTTCTATTCTCCATGGTGAGTAAAGGATCATACTCTAACAACTTATCATACCAAAGCTCTAAATATTCCACCTTATTACGAGGGTCCAAAACAACCGACAAAAGAAAAATTGGGTTCAACTTTTCAACCTTACAATATATTTCAAATTTTTCATTCATTTTCATTGCCATGGAAACACGAGTATAATCATCGCTACCCAATTCCCGAATTAGAAGCAATTTGACCGTGGTCACCTCATTAAAATATGTGTGAGAAGAGACATGACGAGAAGTCGAAATACGATTCGTTAACAAGTAAAATTCTTCTAAAAATGTGTGCAAACTTTTTAATTTATCCCAATCATAAATCTCCAAAGCACCCACATTCTCCAATTCATTTTTAAAATTTGGATCTTGATCCTCAAACCTATCAAATGCTTTTTCAAGAGGTAAAGCCGTATTTATCATATGATAGGTTGAGTTCTATCGAGTATTGACATCCAAACACACATTCTTTTTATACCCCATGTTTTCTTCTTCAACACATTTTTTAAACATTTGCAAACGAGATGGGCTACTCTTCACGTACTTCACACTTTTCCGAAGACGCTTAATACTTGACTTAATTTCATCAATTCCATCTCTCACAACAAGATTCATGATATGAGCAAAACAACGTACATGAAAAAACTCACCCCCAAGCAACAACATGTTTCTTTTATTTAATCTTTTCTTCAAATCTTCAACACAAGTATCATTACTTCGTGCATTATCAAGAGTAATACTCATAACCTTTTCTAAACCCCACTCTAATAAACAACTCTCCACCGCCTTTGCAATCACCTCACCTTTGTGTGGATGTGGAATCTGTTATTAATTCATATCAGCCATATTAATTGAAAAATACACACATTAATTGACCAAATAACAGCCATATTAATTGATGAACATAACTGAAAATAGAGGATTATGTATGCAACAACAGCCATATTAATAGCAGAGTTGTAAAGAAGCGCATGCTCAACCGACATGAGGCAACCATTCTACAAACATATCTCAGTCTACTTTATTATACGAGACCAATTTATTTATTATATTTTAGAATTTTAGGATTTCTAAGACTTGATCTATCAAGACTGCACAACATGTGTATACTAAAGATGTCAGACAATACAAACAAACCACAATCTCATAAGTAAAAATATGCAATAAATACATGACAAGTAGATTCAGGATTTCGATTATGAGCATAAGCAAGAGAATGATTCATGATATTTATAAGTAATTAACTAGTCTTTCCATTTGAATCCCTACTCACATAAATAGCTGCAGAGAAAATCAAGACCCCCTTTTAGTCAAAAACTGCAGCAATCCGAGCATAATTTTATTGGCACAAAAAAAGCCATAAACCGCCGTTTCCTGTATGTTATCTGGAGATTTTGGGTTTCTCAGAAAAGCAACCTATACAATTTAGGGCACCTTGGTTTGATTTCATTCTCAATCCCCATTTCAACAAAACAATTGATCGCTAAGTGCACCCTCCAAACACTAAAACAAATGGAGCAAGCAGTTCTGAAGATTATCTGCGGAGGAATTCCTTTTAAACTAAAGTGACAAAAATGGAGGAAAGAGTAGAAACACTAGTAATTCAAATGAGAAAAAAGGAAAACGAAAAAATAGCAGGCACCACGACTAAACTCTCGAAATAAGAAGTCCGTTTTCCGACTGAAGCTTTTATCATACCTCAATCTTCTCTTAATTCTATTTGGTACCTCCGATTCGAAGACGAAGATGAAGATGGAGAGAAAGCAGTGGATCTGGATTTTGGAATGGCTTTGGAGATGAGGGAGAGGGACGATTCACTTTGAAGTTTTTGACCTAATTCTTCAAAAGAGATTTATATTTTTTTTATTTTAACCTCAAATCCAAGTGACTCTGTGGAAGTTGTACTATCGGCATTTGATTGAACACGTAAATTTTCAGCTAATACGTACATTTAGAATCGAAATGTAAATAATTCATATAATTTTTTATAGTTTTTGAGTCATATTTTATATTTAATATATACTATAGTATATTTATATAGTATAGTATATTTAAAAACTTATATATACTATAGTATATTTAAATAAAACTATAAACTATACTATATGTAATAAAGTATATAATATATAGTATATAGTATTCTTCTATAGCATATAGTATATAGTATATAATATGTAGTATATAATATAATATAATTAAAAAAACTACAGTATAAACTATAATATATAGTATATATTATAAAATAATACTAAAAAACTACAGTATAAACTATAGATTATAGTATATAATATATTTATATACTATCATATAGTATAAAGTATATAAAAAATATATATATATAATATATACAGTCCCACTCCCCTACCCACCATGGGCACGTTAAAATATGCCCACGGCTGATGTGTCAAAAATCCAGAGTATCTATTAATTTTACTTTCCATATAACGAGGGGGTGAGATCAATACACGTCATTGGTGGGCATATTAAGAGTTGCCCACGGTGGGCATTTGAGCAATATTTATAATATATAGTATTACAAAGTATATTATAATAAGTATATTTATATTTACAAATAGTATAAAGTATATAAAATATACTCCCTCCGTCCCACAATACTTTGCACACCTTTAGTGTAAATTACACTAAAGGTGTGCAAAGTGTTGTGGGACGGAGGTAGTATTATATAGTATTATAAAGTATACTATAATATGTATATTTATATTTACATTTAGTAAATGTATATAAAATATATTATATTATATATAGTATATAGTATTCTTCTATAGCTAATAGTATAAAATATAAAATGTTTGAATTATTTACAACAATTACTATTGGTTTGATGGTAACTTTCGTGCTTTGAGTGTGAGAGGTCTTTTGTTCGATTCTCAAATGCCTCTACTAACTCTACATTTTATAATTTCGGATCGGAAATCGGATATCAGAAATTTTGCGTTCCAATCTCCACCCCTAGTCTTGAGTGTGGGAAAATGCAAACATTAAAGAAGTCATGTGAAGTGGCTTAGTAATTAATATACTTTTTGAGTGGTATGCTTGTGCAACACACACCCGTATGCATAAGCAGCTCGGCCCGGCTTGATCTCGGACCTGACCCGACCTCGATCGTTGGCCTTTATCCTTGACAATTGGACGTTGGGCTATGCTTGGACTGACGGAGCTGGGGTTTTACCCTACCCGTTGTTTCAGTGCCAACCCAGCCGAGGATACAAGTGCTGCATTACAACCCCATCTGTTGTTTCAGTGTCAACCCGGCCGAGGATACAGCGTGCTGCATTACAACCCCGATTGTATTGTGGATAAAGCGTGCTGTTTTTCAGCCCTAACCGAGGATGCAGTGCATTGCATTACAACCTCGGTCATGGACAGTGTGCAACTTACAATGCCCGACCGAGGATGTAGCGGACAAATAAGTTACCCGACTGTGGATGCAGTGAGCAAGTTGCAGCATCCGATCAATGATGCAGTACCAACCCCTACCGTGGATACAACATGCTGCTTTTCAGCCCTAACCGAGGATGCAATCTGCTACATTACAGCCCCGACCATTAGTGCAGCGTGCAACTTACAGCACCGGGCCGTGAATATAGTGAGCAAGTAGCAACACCTGGCAGAGGATGTAGTACCAAGTTGCAACATACATTTCTTGTTGTCGCTTCAATTTTTAAACGAAACATTTTCTTGCATTAAAAATCCATTAGTGGGCAGTTACTTCCCATCAATTCTCAGGTGAAAATCCCCTGGTGGAGACCTATATATAGGGGTTATCATGCATCATTTTTCATAGACTTGGAAACGTAATATGAAACATAAAACTTTCCATTTTGCATTTGCTCAATTTTCGAACCACCAAAGTTCACCGGAGGTTTTAAGACTGTGGTGCTACATCTCAGAAGATGAAGTCATTTTATCTTTGGCAAATGATATACACAATCCAATTGAACACTACCCTAGGCGTATCTCGTCTTAAGAATATAGGTTTTCCTCGACTTGACTTTTACTGCATCATTGTAATAGCATAGGACTTTTATAAATCACATTCTTTTTCCTATTTGTTTTTTTATAAGTCACATTCTTTTTCCTATTTGTTTGTTTCTGTGTGCACTGTAACCCAACATTTAGCAGCTGAATCTAGTGCATGTCAAGCAATCTAGTTGTGTTATTTAACAATTCAAGTTGATTTTCCACAAACAGAGTTTACGAAGGTCTTTGTTGACAATGTTTCGACATTAACCTTGTTAAGAATCAAGTGATACATGGTAGAAGTAAGCATATCAACACTCGATACCATTTCTTTGAGATATCAAGTTATTAAAAGGGAGATAGAATTAGAGTATTGCAAGTCCAAAGATCAGGTAGTGGATATTCTCACGAAACCGTTGAAGTATGATGCCTCCATCAAGCTGAAGAAGAAAAAGATGGGAATGACTACTTTGTCAGGATCTGGATTAAGAGAAGATGTTGTTGTGTAATCCAAATTTTATGCTATTTATTTTGTTGATTGATTCTTTTATCCTATCTATTTCTTAGCTATTTTGTTTAATTGATACAAGTTAGACCAAGTCTTAAGTTTTTATTTATTAGTAGTGCCTTGAATTTAAGAGTCTTTGTTTATTCAAACTAGTTAGTTGTATTTCAAGTTTAGATGCAGTAAACATACTTTTTTTCTTCCATCAACAAATAAAGCTCTCTCATTTATATATATTGTGTGTTCTTGTTCATATTCTTTTCTTCTTAAAAAATAGTTTTCATCATTGTCACTCTTCTCTACACACTTCTTATAAGATTATTTTAGGATCTACAATAACTTATTATTGTCCGGTCTTATATCAAATGAGTGATATATATATATATAAAGTCTCATATTCAAGTTACAAATATCAACATGTTGGAGTGAGATTTTCATTTTTGGTCATGTCCTATAGGTGTTATCCGATTTTACTTCTGTTAATTTTTAATTATCAATTTTAGTCATACAATTGAAAAATCCGTTCACTTTCAGCCATTTTTTCACCGGAATCTCAAATTTCCAATCAATTTCCAACAAGTGAACCGTACTCACCCCAATCTCTACATTCAGTAAAGTTACGCTTGCTTGGCTTTTTTTTTTCATACATGAACCTTTTATTTTTATTATTTTACTACATCAATTGCCAAAATCATTTACCACATCATTAATTGTACTTAAAATAAAAACAAAAATAATGAACCCAATAAAAAAAGCAATAGAAATTATATCTTAAAATCAAGAAATTATATGGTAATTCAATTAAGAACCCTAATTCCCCAAATTAAATTAATCGAAAGAAAAATTATGGAAACTTAAAGAAGAAAACAAAATCTAAAGATTCTAAGAAAACTATGCTGAGATTTCCTTGTCATCTTCTGTTTTCTATCACCTTCTTCACTCTCAACTTCATTACTCGACGTGTTTTCAATTGGACTTTAGGAAATTTGAGTTTTCATGTAAGACTATCTCTGCCATTGATCATTATGGGCCTCCTCAAGATTCTTCATTTCGGGTACTTTTTCACTTTTCCATCAATTTTATAAATAAGTTTTGTTTGTTGATGCATATTGTTTTTTTTTTCTGTGTGAAAGATGAATATGTATAGGATAATTATCTATCATGAATGTGATGCAGATAATTGAGCATGAGCTTGAGAGAAGCGTGAAGATTATGAAAGAAGAGAGAGAGAAGATCTAGAATTCTGTTATTTCATAATCCAGCAAAGAAAGCATAGAGAAGATGATATACCCCGCATGCATACAATGTGACTGCACAATGACGATGTTTCTCCATAGACCAAAATGACATCGTTACAAATAATAAGTAAAGTAGCAACTCTATAAGTGGAACACGACTTATAACTATCATAATTGGATTTAAAAAGGAACAGTATAAATGGACATCTTGACTATCCTCTCTTGCGATTTGTCTTGCCTTCAAGATAAAAACTCTGGATATTTGGCTGCAATGTTGTCATAGAATTCCCAGGTGGCCTCTTCATCAGGCAGATGTGACCAACGAATTAGCAACTGAGTAGTAGGATAATTGCCCCTTTTAACCAACCTCCGAGCTAAGACCTTGAGTGGTTTCAAAAAAACCCTTCCTTCACTGTCAAATTCTGGTAAAGTATTAGTTATTGTAGTAATCGATCCGACCTTCTTCTTGAGAATAGAAATAGGAACACAGGGTGGATCTTAGCCGTGGGTGGGAGAAGTAATTTGTAGGCTGTTGTCCCTACTTTAGCTACAACTTGGAAAGGGCTTGTATATTTAGGACTGAGCTTCCAAACTCTACTCTTGTGTAAGGACTTCTGTTTGTAGGGCTTTAATTTCAAGTATACCCAATCTTCTTCCTGAAATGCCCTGAAAGACTTTTTCTTATCAGCACATAACTTCATTCTCTCTTGAGCTTGAGTGACTCCTTAAGTGGTTGTTGAGCAAGTTGCGTATCCTTAAGAATGTGGGATAGACCCTCCACATTAGTGTGAAGATAGGGTCCTCTACCCAATAGTAATGGTTTGAATCCATAAAGTGCTTTAAAGGGGCTAACACCTAAAAATGTGTGATATGATGTGTTATACCAGAATTCTGCCATAAGAAGCCAATTAACCCACTGCTTAGGATTAACATTATACATACACCTCAAATAAGTTTCCAGACATTGATTCACTCTTTTAATCTAGCTATCTGTTTGGGGGTGATAAGTAGTACTCAATTGTTGTTCTATCCCAATCAGCTTAAAAAGTTGTTGCCAAAATTGGCTTGTAAACACCTTGTCTATATCAGATACAACACTCTGAGATAAGCCATGCAGTTTATAGATAGTGTTTAGGAACACTTAGGCTAGTTGGAAAGCAGAGCAAATGTGAGAAAGAGCAATGAAGTGACTATACTTAGTCAACCTATCCATAATCACCCATATAGTATCTTTGTTGGAGGATAAAGGTAATTGCTCAATGAAATCTATAGATATCTAAGTCCATGCTTGAGTTGGAACTGGAAGTGGTTACAATAAACCAGGATTTTGAATATTCTCATGCTTACTGATCTGACATACATGCCACTCTGAGACATGTTGTTGCACTTGTTGCCTAACTCCAGGCTATCAGAAAGTATTAACAAGCCTTTGATAGGTAGCTGTTATCCCTGAATGTTGAATTATGCATATAGATAACAATCTGTTTCTTTAGTGGCCATCATTGCCTACTATTAACTTGCCTTTATATCTGACTAAGCCATTTGAGTAACTATAACAAGAAACATTATGTGGTATAGTAGCACACTCAGCTATGATTGCTTGGATTCAGGATCATGCTGACAGTTTTTGAGAATCTCTTCCACCCAAACTGGCTTAAGACTTGTGATTATGGAACAATCACTTGTCTCTACATCCCTTCTAAATAAAGCATTTGTTGTCTTGTTATCTACATCCTTTCTGTACTCAATCTTATAATCAAATCTCAAGAGTTTAGTAAGATACTTATGTTGTAATGGTATTGAAATCTTCTGCTCCAACAAGTATTTGAGGCTTCTCTGATCAATCTTGATGATAAATGGAGCATGTAAAAGATAGGACCTCCATATCTCTACTGCCATTAGGATAGCTAAGAATTCCTTCTCATATATGGACAACCCAGATTTTTCACTCCAAGAACTTTACTCAGAAAGCCTAAAGGATGGTGTTCTTACATTAAGACTACACCTAGGCTATTGTAACATGCATCAGTTTCTACAATGAATGGTTTATTAAAATCTGGAACTTTAGGAACTAGAGCAGTGATCATAGCTTCCTTAAGAGTACAAAAAGCCTTTTCATCTAGTGAATCCCAATGAAACTTCCCTTTCCTGGTGAGATCGGTGAAAGTTTTTGCTAACACCCCATAATTCTTGATGAATTTCCTGTAGTATCCAGTTAATCCTAAGAATCCCTTCAGATCTTTAACTAATGTTGGTTATGGCCAAAGAGTCATGGCTTGAATCTTCTCAAGATCTGCACTGGCTCCCTGAGAACTCATAACATGACCAAGATACTCCACCTCATGTTGTCCAAAGACACACTTTTACATCTTAGCAAATAGGTTATGTTTAGTGAGTATATCAAACACAACTCTCAAGTGAATTAAATGGTCCTCTATACTCCTACTGTATACCAATATGTTATCAAAGAATACCAAGACTAAATCCCTCAGAAATTCACAAAAGACCTAATTAATTATAGCTTGAAAGATAGCTGGAGCATTGGTCAATCCAAATGGCATTACAATAAACCCATATAGCCCAGAAGTAGTGATAAAGGTTGTCTTGTGAATGTCTTGTTCAACAACTCTTATCTAGTGATAT
Organism: Scutellaria barbata; assembly: GCA_028654395.1. Classification (NCBI taxonomy): domain Eukaryota; kingdom Viridiplantae; phylum Streptophyta; class Magnoliopsida; order Lamiales; family Lamiaceae; genus Scutellaria; species Scutellaria barbata. Next base: position 13,109,308 of record CM053655.1, read on the forward strand.
CCAACTCTCAAATCAATTTTCGAAAACACCTGTGCTCCACTCAGTTCATCCAGTAAATCATCTATCAAGGGAATAAGGTAGCTATCTTTCACTATGATAGCATTTAGCTTTCTGTAGTCTATACGGAACCTCCAACTCCCATCTTTTTTCTTAACCAATAGTACATGAGAAAAGTATAGGTTGTTGCTAAGCCTTATTACTCTAGTCTGCAACATTTCTTTCACTAGCTTCTCTATTTCCTGTCTTTGGAGAAGTGGATATCTATATGCATATTGTTTAATAGGTTCTCCCCCTATTTAATAGGAATTTTACGGTCCATACCCCTTTCTGGAGGTAGTTCTTTTTGCACTTCAAACACATGAGCATACTCACTCAATAGTGGAGCAACTTGGTGATGGTTGGAGCTCTATTTCGCCACTCCTTGAGTAGAAATCAAACACATGTAAGCTGTAATTTTACTACAACAAAAATTGAAAATAGCGATGAAAATTAGTGACAAAATGAAAATTTGTCACTAAAATAAACATTAGCGATAAATAATTATGAGTTGTTGCTAACTTTAGTGGCGAACTAAATAAATTCGTCACTAAACTTTCCCAATACTATAAAATCATATATCTTAAATTCTTTGCAATGAATATTTAGAATTTCGCTGCTAACTTAACCACGATATTTTTTACTTTGTCACTAACCAAATTATCTATGTTTATATAAAAGTATGAAAAACTTTAGCAACAAGTTGCTATATTTCGTCACTAAATATTTATCTATAGGTGGCAAGTCTTTAACAAAGAGTTATAATATTTCATCGCTAAACTAACATTATATTCAAGTAAAAAAATTAGCAACAAAATATTAAATTTCGTCACTAAAAAGTCTTATCATGGAAAAAATGTTAGCAACGAATTTCAAAGTTTCATCGCCAGGTTAGCAACGTAATTTTTACTTTTTATCGCTAAGTTAGCAATGAAAGTTTACAATTTCATCACGAAACTCTTTTCTCCAAATTTAAATAGAAATGAGAAAACTTTAGTAACGGAAGTTTGAGTTTTTGTCACTAAATATAAATAAAAGAAACCGCGAATTATTTGCTCAAAAAAACACCCACGCTCTCCGTCCAATTTTCTGATATTGCTTTGGAATCTTCCACGCTAAAAATGTGAAGAACTCCAAGCATAAAAAATTGAAGAACATCGAATTTGCAAAGTGAGTTTCTATAGAATGCGCCGAAGCAGAATCTGTTAGTGGCTAGATATAGAGATTGGGAGAAGCTGATACTGAGGGGAGATTCCGACCAAGGGAAGTCGACGACGACTTACAAATCGGAGAATAGGTAGGGTTTGATTGTACATTTTTGTTTGTTCATTGAAGAAGGAAGAATGATTACAAATTAGTACTTGTTGCCCTAGATTTGAGTGTGTAAGTGGTGATTTTGTTGGGTGATGATAGTTTACTCCCAAAATTACTTTACTCCCAAAATTATAGTTTTGATTATAGCTGATGATGATTATGTGTTGTCTGCTTGTATTGAAATTAAGAATATTACAAACAGGGATTGATAGATAATGATAGATTATAATGTGGTTTATATCTCATTTTTAAGGCAGTATATTGAGGATTTTATCTTTGTTGTTGCTTGTATGAGTATTAATCAATTTATAAAACAGTTGTTAGCTTTCAGCTAACAGTGATTAGATTCATTATTTCTAGTATAATGTATAGATAGATAGATATATAGAGGAAAAGAGAGCGATGATGATGATGTACTCATTATATATGAAATAGTAGCAAAGCATCAGCAAAATCAAATCCAAATTACAACTCATAAAACCCCCATCAACAAGAAAAGCCTTTATGCACCTTCTTCCCACAGGAGTTCAAAACAATAAATATAACTAGTATTTTAAGTTTTACTACACTTAGCACATTAGCCTTAATTTAACTCAAATAAATAAATTTATGCCCTTTTTTGTTGTCTAATTTTTTGACATGCTGGTGGTAATTCTGTAGCAAGTATATTTTTTAAATGCACAAGTGTTTTGTTAGAATGAGATTTATTTTCCTGAAATGTCCAATCCAAAAATATATCTCCAGTACAAACACCAAACAAGGTCTTAGAGTTCACAAGTGCAATGTTATGCTTCTAATGAATTGGTCATTGACCAAATTCTATTTAATTCAGTTGGTTTTGCAACAAATATTTCAAGGAATGTGAATGATGGAAAGTTACATAGGTTAAAGACACATGATTATCACGTTCTTATGCAAAGATTACTTCCAGTTGCCATACAAAAGTTTTTACCAAAGGGCATATGCAACACACTTGTTGAGTTGAGTGAATTCTTCAAAAAACTTACTGCAAAAACTTTACAAATTGCTGATTTGAGTAAGATGGAGAAGGATATAGTACTCATTTTGTGCAAAATGAAAAGAATATTCCCTCCGGCATTTTTTGACATCATGATTCATTTGGCTGTTCATCTACCTCGTGAAGCTATATTAGCAAGACTAGTTTCATCACGATGGATGTATCCGTTTAAAAGATATTTGGGTATATTGAAGAAGTATGTTCGGAATAAGGCAAGACCAGAAGGTTCTATTACAGAGGGATATGTTGTGAATGAAGCATTGACATTCTCATCGATGTATTGAGTCAAATTGAAATAAGATTTACTAGACATGAATGAAACAAAGATATTGATCATCTCATCTCATGCAAATTAAGTGTATTCTCACAACAAGTAAGGGTGATGGGGATTCAAGTAAATCACAAGTTATCCTGTGAATTACTAAAGAAAACACATTGGTATGTACTCAATAATTGCAAGGAAGTTGAGATATATAGAAAGTAAGTTTTGACCTTTCCTACTTTTATTTCTCAAGCTTTTGGTTATATGTTGTAATTATTGTGTGTTATTATGCAGTGAACATTTGAGAATTCTTTCAAATAGAATTTCTGATCAAAGTAGCATTCTTCAATGGCATGAATTGGAATTTCCAAATTGGTTTAGAGACAAAATGGTTAGATTAAGATCACTTGAGGATCCAGAGGTAACAAATGAATTATATTCTCTAGCATTGGGACCTGATGCTGAAGTGCAGTTGTATGATGCTTGCATTGTCAATGGTATTCGCTACCATACAAAATCTCGTGATGCTCATCGAACTTCCCAAAATAGTGGGATTAGTGTACCATCTTCTGATGGAGGGGATAATTTGGATATTTTTGGAGTTCTCAAGGATGTTCTGTAAATTTTTTATAACTTCGGATACAAGGTCCAATTGTTTTGGGGTGAATGGTTCTAATGTAACCCAAAATATAAATCAGTTGTGCAAGAGTTTTGTCTCACATGTATTGATACATCTAAGACATGGTACAAGGATGATCTTTTTATTTTGGCTACACAAGCACAACAAGTTTATTACTTAGATGATATAAAGCATGGGAAAAATTGGAAAGTTGTAGTAAAAGTGCAACAACGAGGTCTATTTGAAGTGATAGAATATGTAGAAGAATCTGGTCCATCTGGAATAAATTTTGTAAATGTGCCTAATCAACAGGAACTTTCATTAGATGAGACAAGTTTTACAATTTGTGATGTTTTAAAAACCTCTCAACTTTGCAGAACAGAAGTTCAACCTCAATGTCTACATTTGGCAGATTCAATATCAAAATTATCTGATGACATGCATGAATTCATTAACGATGAAGATGAAGATACTGAAGTAGAATGTGATGACGATACACATATACTTCAATCTGATGATGACTTTGATTAATACTTTGAATTATGGTATTAACATCAATTGCTACTTTTTAATTTGTTAGTTGCTACTACTTTAGTAGAATAGAAAAATATGACATTGTTTTATGTATATGTTCATTTTTCTAGAAAATGAGTTCAACTAATCTTAGTTTAACTAATATTTATTCAAATATTATGTTTCTATGAATAGATATGCCGCAAAAAAGAATTGAAGATCATCCTAGGAATGATGTACCTAGTGGAAGCAATTCTATTGATGAGAGAGCTGATGGGGATATCCTTAACAGAATCCGGGCCTGTACCATGTAGAAAATTTTCAATGTGGATTTTGGTAGAGGCCCGGATTCTATCAAGAGAAAGATTGAGATTCTGATGAGTACTCGATACCATAACAACAGATCAAAAATGCATGCACACTACAAAACATTGATTAATTTACTGTGGGTAAAGCGATTGCAAAATATGCTTGGGAAATATTGTAGTGAAAAAAAGGATTGGAAATTCTTATGTAATTTGTTTAAGAGTGAGAAATTTAAGATAAAATCAAATTTCAAATTAGATGTCTTAGCTATGTTTAATAACTCTAACTAAATCTTCTATTATTTTTTATAGGCTCGATCTAAAAAAAATGCTGAAAATCTATCAAAGTTGCCTTTCAACCATTGTGGTGGCTCAAAATCCTTTGTGCAATATAGTTATGAAATTGTACGTATTAAAATTTAAGTTTTCTTGACAATTAAATATTAAATTTGTTCAATAAAGTTAAGTTTTGTGTTTCTTTTAGGGTGGTGGACCAGGAAAAGCTAATTGTGCTGCATTATTAAAAAAATACGATGGAGCTCAGAAAAGGGTTGGGTAGAGGGTGCAGAGTTTGTTTATGTATGTAATTATCATATTTTTTCTATCTTTATAAAATATATTTGTTTCAATATATATATGTATATTTGTTTTAGAATGAAATGGTTGAACTTCAAGAGCAGTACGACAGATTCAAGTAGATGGCGGACAACCTGTGGATGAAATAGAGATATCTGGACAAGCATGTGATGCAGTACTTGGAAAGCGATCAGGATATATCAAAGGACTTGGAAGTGGACCAAAACCTACCAAGTTAACTTCTGATGTTAGTTCTCGTCGAGCATCAAATGCAGAACTCAAGGAGAAGCTTTTATCTACTAGGAATGAGTTGGAGAGAACTCAAGCATCCTTGAAAATATCGGAAGAAAAAATAGAACGTCTTGAGGCAACTCAAAGCTTGATAATGCAACTTTTCCAAAAAATAGCTCCTTATGCATTGCAGAGTTTAATTGGACAATCTTCCTCCTCACCTTCATCACTATAGTTTAAAGTAAGTATTTAAATTAAAACATCTACTTCATGTCTTAGAATGTCTACTTTTGATCATATCGGTATTTTTACCCTTTTTTCCTTATTTTTTAGAGTGTAAATAAATATTCTGATAGTAGACAGTGAATCTTGGTGGGCTTCGAATGAGGTTTTGATTGGTTTTGTTTTGCAGGGTGCATTGTATGTGATAGGTTATTTCTTCCATGACCAATTTTTTATGAGTGATTTAACCTATCACTATTAATCTGAAGTTTATTAGAAGAGTGGATGACTTTTGAATTAGTATTATTCTAAGTGCTTTGGTATGTGGCAACGTATATTACTATGCTTTGATTATATGATATCAAATGGCAGTAGATTTTCTATGAATTGCTTTCAGATTCTACGATTTTTGTTTCCAATCTTTGTCTGCTATCTAGAGTGGTGTTGTTTGATTTGAATTCATATATTGAATGTATGTGATGTTGTGAAATGTTCATCTTAATCTTTAGAAATCTATTTAATATCAAATATTGTAAAGCCAAGATGATAACCACCAATATGTTTTTTATAAAATATTTTTTTATTTTTAGAGACAAAATAAATTGAAAGTCGTCGCTAACATATAATATAAATTATTCACATTAGTGATGAAATATATTCATTTTATTGTAAATGTTAGTGGCGAATTTAATACATTTTCGTCGCAATTTTTTTGCAACGAATTTATATTCATTGTCACTAAATTAGTCACAAAATGGTCATATTTTGTTGAAAACTTAGTGATGAAAATGTTGTAAGATTTTTGTCGCTAATTCAAGTATTAGTGACGAAATTTTCTAGGTTAGCGACAAAATTTATTTGTTAATAACTTTGCGACGAAGTTCTAACATTTTGCCGTAAAGTATAGTTAGTGATGCTCTGATGAAAATTACCCTGGCGATGAAAATTAATCGTAACTAAATCCTATTTGCGATGAAATTTGTGAAGTTAGCGACGAAAATTCGCGCCACTAAATTCCAATTTTCTTGTAGTGTTTCTTGTCTGTCTTTCCTCACTTCCTTCCCCCGACCGTTTAGCTATCATCATGTTCAATTTAAACCTTGGTTGTATGCCTTGCAACTTAACCATTTTGCCTTTAATGTTAGATTAGATTGTATGCTCCTTAAAATCTAGAAAAATCTGTCCAAATTGACTTAGCAAATCAACCCCAATCACCATATCACATCCACCTAATCTTAATAACCTCACAGGTGTACTGAAATTACATTCTCCAATCTCCCACTCAAATCGAGGACACTTGGAATTACATTCAATTTTGTTCCCATCAGCAACAGTGACAATTAATAGATTTGTGTACTCTATTATGCAACCCAACCCTTCAGCAGTAATTGGATCCAGAAAACTATAAGTGCTTCTTGAATCAAATAATATGATTAACTCCTGGTTAGCTGATTTCCAAGCAACTTAATGGTATCAACATGAGTTTACCCTGCCACAGCATTAAAAAAGACTTGAGGTTCCTTTTGATCATCCTCAATCCCTTTCAATTCCAGAGTTTCCACAGGCACATCATCATCCCCTTTTGCTAGAATTAAGTGCAACCTCTTGCATTTATTTATGTCCAATATGGAACACCTTATCACAATTAAAACAAAGGTTCTTCTCCATTCTAGCCTTTATTTCCTCTGGAGTTAACCTCTTGATTGGTAGCAGTTTTGGTTTCACCTGACCATTATCACCCTTGCCAATAATAGTTGATGAAGTAGGAGTACATTTAGACATAATCCTTTGCCCTTTGGTAAGCAATTGTACTATATCCTCATGTTGAATGACCAACTGTGTGGCGGCCAGAGAGTTGCAGGTTTCTGAATGGCTACTACCTTCCCAATTTCCTCCTTCAACCCCCAATGAAACTCTCTATGAAGTAGTCATTAGATAGAGCCCTATTATGTTCCTTCATAAGTGCTTTCATCTCTTCAAATTCTTGGATATAAGCTTGGACACCCCCTGTTTGCCTCAACTTATTACGCTAAGTTGTCAAGCTTCCTCTAGTAGGATTCATAAACCTCTCCATAACTAGCTTGGTAAAGTCTCCCCAGGACATGTTGTCTCTTTCATCCACATAATCAACAAATCAATGGTCAGCTACTCTTTCCAAATTCATTACCACTAAACTGACTTATCAAAATCAGACATGTTGTTATACGAGAAGTATCTATAGCATTTTTGTCACGTCCTAAGTTTTATAACACTTTTGAAATATAAACCTCTGAAAAATGTGACAAATTTTTTTTTTCAAGCTAACAAATAACAAAATAACAAAAACAACATATCATCAGCAACACCTCATCTATACCAGAGCATAAACCAATATTCTACACCAAGCTGTCATCAGAGTTCTCTTAAACCAAACATATAACATTATGGCGCAACGATTATAAACATATCCCAAAAGTTTGAACAAAACCAACATGGTCAACAGTCGTCATCCATGTACACCGTCCCAAAACACCGTTGGAGGCCAAAACATGCTAGCAAGACCCGAAAGCTCATCAAACGTTGTCATGCTCACCTACAATGCATAAACTAGGTGAGCTAAAACTCAATAAGCAGAAATCATGCATGCACTGTCATACAAATGGCTGTAAGGACTTTAAGAATAACATGAATGCATGGCTTTGATATCTTTTACTATGTTGGGCCCTTGACCCGTCTACAGTACATCGGAAAGGAGCTAGCTCAATAATCTCTGTACTTTACTTTGCTTTGCTTTAAAGTCATGTTTATGGCTCAATATCTTCGAACCATAACCACGGCTCGCATGCCATAGGCACACTTTTACTTTTAAGCCATATCCATGCCTCGCATGTCACCGACCTCGATGTACTAGTAGCGGTCAACTTTGCTTTAACTTTGTTTCTTTGTATGATTATGATGTGCATACAGACTCATCATGTCTTCTATGCATACACCTATCTATGCTCATGAATGATATGCACAAAATTCAATGCTCACGTATCATCTTTAATTACACATAAAAACTAATCACCAATATCAAGAAGCGCAAACTCACTATTATCATATAATGCAAGTAAACACATAAAATACTATGTTTATGCATTGTAGTTGCAAATGAATTTCCACTTACCTTGTCTTGTAAAATGGTTATTCTCAACTTCTCGTCTCTTTTGTGTCAATACCACTAAACAAAAATAATGTATAAACTGTTATATCAAATCAATGACAATTATATTAAACTAAAGTAACTTCTAATAACCTAAAACATCTTTTATTTGGATTTAATAATATTAATTTTAGTTATTATAATGATTATAACATAAAGAATATTAAATAAAATTAAATCTATAAACTAGTTTTTCACCTCAATTTCAACTCAAAATCAGTCTATTTTAAAACAATTATCAAATATTATAGACTTCATAAAATAATTTCATATTTTTACAGAATTTAAACAACATGTTGTTGTATAACATATAAAAATATCAACTAAAACTAAGCTTTACATAATTAGTTATGAATTTTCGAAGTTTGCTGAAAACAGGGTACTTTATAAGGTGAAAACATGTTTTCTTGTAAAACTTCTCATAAATTGCACAAGGCTTCAAAATTTACAAGGTAAATTTCTATATCTCTATCAGCACTGGTACTACCACATAGTCAAATATGGAATATATATATGGTTGCAATAATTAGTTATGATATTTAGAACAAGACCGAAAACAGGACATGACCAACACAGAAAACCAACTAGATTGTAAAATTCGGCATAAATCGTAAAAAACTCTAAAAATTGCATACTCAAATTCTGTACGTACCTAAGACATGGTTCTAAAACATAATAAAAGATCATATATAAATTCAAAGTATACAGTTCAGAAATATAATTTGATTCAGACTCAAAAACAAGACAAAAACTGTCTCCGAACAGCTTATCTTAGAAAAATCACATAAAATCGATTTTAACTCCAAATCTTCTGAAATTTGACACACATATTCTACACTTCATATACTAGATTATGTTAAAAGGGTTTAGCTTAAATCAATTTCTACATCACCCAGAATATTTCGGAACAGAGATGCAGAATATGAAATTAACATCTGTATACATAAACCATACTTTGCAAATTAAATAAAAGAATAAAAATCAAGTTGAAATTGTATACCTTATTCAGCCAAATCTGCAGAAACTAAAGCTAAGTATATAATGAAAAAGAGAAGGTGTTCTCTATTATCCCCAAATGAATATATATATATATATATAATCACCTTAGCCACCGTCTCTTCAATAACTTCCATGCTAAGCTTCTTATTTTATTTTATTCTATCACTATCACTATCATTATATTATTATATTATTATTCTAATAATTATTATTATATTATTTGTGGTTGACAATTCATTTGCCAAGCATATGCACACAGTACACACATATATAGATTAACATATTAACATTAATGAACTTCTCATATATATATATATATATATATATATACGGCTAACATACATATTTATTAATATATATTGCACACACATCACTTACATATATATTATAATAATATTTGCAAACTTATTCTTTATATATATATATATATGCATACGGCTCTTATATATATACTATCATATATATACTAACTAATTTCTCATATATATATAGGCATACCTGCAGCTGCTGACTTATATATATACAATTTACATTTATTTTCTTTACAAACTTCAACATAATTTATATGATCATTAATCAAATAATTTATATTATGCACTCGAGTCTTAATCAGTTATAATAGGGTCTCTCAGCACTCATTATATAAGAGCATATAAATAATTCAATATTTAAAAGCAAAAGATATAATCATGCAAGGTCACAAGTAGCACATAAGCAATAAGAAATGCATATGATGCATGGAGTGTATTGGTCAATAGGTAATGGGGTCTCGGGTCTCATAATTTCCTCAACCACAACTTCGGATTATCTCCATTAAACTTTGGAAAGTCAAGTTTAGGCATTTTTACATTAACTTATCATTGATTACTAGCCATGCGATTAACTGGCACATGGGATAAAATTCGAGTATCATTTCTATCTCAATTCACATTCCCACCACTATTAGAACTAGATCCAAATACTATCTGAGGGGTAGTAGAAGGATTAGGCGATTTCTTACCTTTTCAGCTGAAACAGAGTGTTGCTCCTTCAATGCACTCAAAATCTGAGATCGCAACATTTTGCTGATGCTTTACAACTTAGTATCCAAACGAGCCTTAGTCTGAGCCTGACCTCATAACACTGCCGCTTGCCCCACCAACAACTCTATTGGTCCCAAGTGGTGTCCGAGGTTCAGAGGGGGGGTGAATGAACCTTGGCTGATTTTGCAAATCCTTTGAAAAACTTTCTGTTCTGCAAGTTACTTGAACTTGCAGTGTCAGGCAGTTACTGCTTACAGCACTAGGATGCAATACTGCACGCTGTAACTAGAGTTTATATGCAGCGGAAAAATATGATTTCTAACACAAGGCTGGTTTTCTCAAATATGATCCTTTTCAAAATGTTTTATTCTTATGACAAAGATCGATAAATATAAAATAAAGCACAGATAAGAAAGCTATAAAACACTTATGGCTTATAGTGGTTTGAATGTGGTGTAATCCTTCTTATCCACTCTACTGCTACCTCGAGCAGGAACTTTGTTAAGCAAGATTGATTTACAGGACTTTCCTAACAATCTATCAACTTTACAAAGCAAACACCTACTAGAGTCCAGCGTACACACAACAACTACAAACTCTAAAGGCTAACCCACACAGGATTCTGAACTCCCACATAGGGAAGCTGTCTAACTCTAGACAACTATACAAACAGCAAGGATCTCTCCTATCAACTATTCGACACCTAAAATAACCTAATCACACAGCACCAAGGTTAAAAAGTATATGGTTTGTACTTCAACTAGTGCGGTGATGTGAGCTTCTAAGTCCTTCAAGGGATCTTTCAGCTTTGAACTTGCTTCACTTCACAGAGGTTGAGTGACTGAAACTGAGAGAAGACTTGAGAGAGTGTAGATTGAATGCTTGAGAGTTTTTGCGTAAATGTTTCAGTAACCAGCTTCAGTGTTCCTCATCCTCTATTTATACTTGTATGAGAAGACATCCGTTGAAGGAGATATCTTTCTTTTCAATTTAGAGTACTTGATCAAAGGCATGGCTCACATTTAATGCGACTTGACTTTCTCTTTCGAATCATTTAATACGGCAGTTGCGGCTAGCAGCTTTCTGCAGTGCGTCAGTCCACGTGGCATCTTCGTATTGGCTCCGTGTCTGCAACTTTGATCTTTTCTGGAATGGCTTTATTTATTCTTGCTTGGATCTTTGTTCTTCGTACTACATTTATCCTTCATCGGATTGCAGGATACTTCTTTGTTTGTTACTGGCGCTGTTGACTGGTTGAGCATTAATCTTTGCGCTGTATCCTAGGTCTTCTTGCAGTGCTACTGTAACTTGGACCTGCTTGCAGTATCTCCGTACAGTACTGCTGTATCTGTTTCTTGTAGTACTCCAGTATCCTTTTCTTGAAGCGATGATGTTCTTACTTCGCTGCAGTGCTGTAACTGCTTTCTTGCAGCGATGCTGTATCTGCTTTCTTGCAGTAGCTTTTTTTCGAATATCTCGATGCAACTTTGTAGTATGTGAAAACCTGCATCTTTCAACACCTATATCTAGACTCAAATCTAGTATATGCTTTCACTTAAACATTGTGAAAAATGGGGTACACAAAACTTCCTATTACATATATGTTTTCTCTCATCAAAATCTAAACACAGAAATTCCAACACCCCCCCCCTTTTGATGATGACAAAACCTTTACATTATTTCGTTCATGAAGAAAGATTTTTATTTTTACATTATATCATATTTCATCTGTATTACATACTTGATATGCTTTGATAAAATAAAGTTTAATCCTAGATTCATCAGAGATGCATTATGCTATTCCTTCATCACATATCTTCAGGAAAGCTCAAAAGCATACAAGAGTTCATAATCCATGAACTTGATCAAAAACAATAAGCTAAAAAATTTCTTCATTAATGAGAGAAATTTTACAAGGGATAGATACATACAACAGAGAGTACAAAAGAGCATGCATATAAAGTTACTGAAACAGGGACTTTCGTAATGACGATTCTTCAGGTCTTTTTTCAGTGTTCATCTTTTCCTACTCAGCTCTTTCTTTTGATCCTTTCCACCAATCTCGAATGGACTCCTGATAGAATTCTTCAAGTATCTGCTGCATCTTTGGAACCTGAATCCATCTCAACCAGAAGTCCTCACAGAAAGGCACTACCCTGTCTTGCTTCACTAGGTCGATGTAGTAATTTTGAACTTCAAGCTCTCCCCGCCTAATAAGCACTTCATATCTCCTCAGTGCAGATTGACATGTCTAGAATTTGCTGAATTCGCCCTTTCTGCACAGAAATCTGAAGTTTCTAAGATACTCAGATCTCTTGTACAGAGTGATGGTTTCAAATGATGGATTACGATCAGTTGGCAGCTTGATGGCTTTGAAAATGTTCAAGCTCCATGCAATGTTTTCTCCATCCGGCCTCTGATCCATCAGTACTGACACTTCAACAGATATGTTGTCTGTGTCGAATCTTGGGATTTCTTGAAGAGGGTACTGGTAGAGGTCTTTGTCAAAGATCCTCCTCTCTCCAATTAGCCCAAGCCTCTGCATCCAGGCATTTTCTTCAGCTTCAGCTCTGGCTTGCTCCGCTCTCTGAGCAGCCATCTTCTCATTGTAATGTCTTTCAGCTTCAGTTCTGCTTACCCTTTTCCTCGAGCCCTACTGCTGGCTCTCTCTCCTCTATTAGAATGATGAGAAGAGGGGGGTGCTGCATCCTTGCTTGCAGCACTGCTGTGTACAGCACCTGCTGCTGATCTGCTTCCAGCAGCTGCACCAGCTCCTCCTGCTCCACCTTCATCATCTCTCCTCCAGTGCTTTGGAGAGGAAATGTTAGCAGCAGCAGATGATCCAGACTTCTTCCTTCTTTTGCTAAGAGGTCGGTCATCTTCTTCATTAGCTTCCCCTAAGCTTCTGTATTTTTCAGTGAATCCTTCCCCCTTTTTGGTATCATCAAAAGTCGGGGGCGGAGCAGGGGCAGCTAGGACTATCTTGGAGCATGGTCTCCTTGTCGGTGCAAGGGCTTCTTTGGACCCTTGGGCATGCTGAGGGAACGTGTTCACCATGATGTCCCTCAACTCTCCAAAAATCATTTCCAAGTTCCCCAGTCGGTCGTCGACACTTCTGGTTCTTCTAGATTGATCAGTTACATGGTCTAGAAGTGTGTCGAGGACAAATGAGTGAGTTTGCAGCCTGTCTGATGCATTTTCAGTATAACGTTTGCACAGCTTTATCTCTGCGTGGCTCTGTGTAGCTTCTCTCTTCAGCTCTCCCTTCATTCTTACTCGATCCAAGTATAGCCTGTGGGCATTATCATTGAGCGTTTGTTTGATCATCTCAGGGAGTGCTTCGAGATCTTTCTTGAAACAAGTTATGGTTTCAGCGTAGAATTGGGCACCGACCTGCATGCTGTTCTGCATGTTAGACTCATGCTCCTGGAGAGCATGCAGTAGATGTCTAACAGTAGCTACTACCCTGTCGATCGATTAGTCAAGGGTCAGGCCCGAATTCCTTCTTGTTGAGGCGACAGTCAATGCAGCATAGGGAATGATAGCTTGATGGTTTGGTGCTGCATCCTGCCTTGGTACCTCAGTTGCAACCTCATCCTCACTCTAGTTGGAATGGGAACTGGTAGAGCTTGAGGATGGGTGTTCTTCATCATCTACCTCCTCTTCATCAGATGATATGGAAACAGGTCCTGCTCCGCTACCTTTCGGTCCGTATGCAGCTCTATTTCGCTCTTCTATCATTCTGGTGAAGTCGGCAGGTCCAACTGCAGCGTCTTAAGTAACCTCTGCTGCTATAACATGGGAAGCTTCTTTCGAGCATGCAGCAGCTACAACATCAACCTCCTCCTGAGGTGTCTCTAACTGCACAGGGGTTACCTCTGTTTTTTCTTCAGCATCCTCTGAGGATACTGTCTCAACAGCCTCCCCTGCAGAGGTCTTCTTTCCCTTAGGGAGTGTTGTCAGAATAACAGCCTCGCCTGAGGTCTTCAGCAAGGACCACATCTCCTCGATCGGTCCTGTAACATCGACAGCTTCAGCTGCAAGAATGAGTTCTTGTAGCTCTAGTTGGTTTCTTGTAGCTTCCACAGTATGCAGCACTGTAAGCTCTATCGCTGCAAGAATCTCAGCTTCCACCCTTCTTGCTTCCTCAGCAGCTTCTACAATGGTGGTTGCCTGCTGTACTGCTGTCTCTGTCAGTACAGGAAGTCCAGCCTCTGCAACTTCCTCTGTGGTTGCATCATCTGCGATCTTAGCAATGTCAGAGATCACTTCTCTGATGATGGCGGTTGGTTCCCGTTGAGAATCTGTAGCGGCAGTGTCCATGTGCATCGAGGAATCACCGTAATCCACTAGTTGAGGCTCTTCCTCTTCCAAAGAGTCAATGGTGACTATGTTGGAGAGGCCTTCAACCATTTGCTCATATGCAGGGGAGTTTGCATTATGGTGGCTCCAACTTTCTTCTCCCCGCATCCTCCTAGGAGTGTGCTGCATCCTGGTTTCCTTTACACTTGCTTGCAGCGCCTGTTGCAGTATGGCTTCCTCAGTCTGCTCCACTCCCAAGGTGTCGATTTGCTCCTGAGTAAAAGCGATGTCATCACCCCTTCTGACAGCCTCCGCAACTGGGGCAAGGAAAACCTGGACGTCTTCCAATGCTACTCTTATCGGTAGCTCTACAGAATCGGATTCTGCAAGAGCTTTTCCCTTCTCTTTGTCCTTTGCTCCCTGAGCAGCAGTGCCTACTGATCGTTCTTACACCATAGCTGCATACTCAGGTTATAGGAGTGCCAGAATATCGTCTGAATTGGCCCACTCCAGGACTGCTTGTTCCACTGTCAGGAAATCCTTCCACTTCAACAAGATTTCCCCCTTAGACAGTTGCATCTCCTTCCAAAGATTGTACTGCAGCTCCATGTTTCTAGCTGCTGGGAGGGTAGGATCAAGCACTGATGCAGTAGCTCCTTGATCGTCTGAGGAGGCTAAGTCAGTAGCCTCCTGTAGATGAGCTTCTTCATTAATTTCTCTGCCACTTTTCGGCAGATGTGACTCATCCTGAACAGCAACTACAGCCAAGCTTTCTATAGAGAGTTGGGAATCAACAGCTGAGGCAGCCTTCTTCTTACTGCATGGGGCCCTTCTGGCCAGAGGTGCGTCGTCATCAGAGGAAAAGGCTTCAGGTTCAGGTTTAGCCCCTCTTGATGTCCACTTGATGATAGGAAGAGGACTCTCAACATCCTCATCTTCCTCGTCGCCTCCGCTGCCTACAGCTTCATCTTGCAGTGCCAGGGCTGCATTCTTTTTGTTTTTGGTTTTCTTCCTTGCAGCCCCAGCTTCTGCTGCCTTTTGTTGGGTCTTACTCTTCTTCTTTTCCACAGGATACTTCCCAATGGGAATAGGGATGGAAGCTGCAAGCTGGAGCCCTAGCTTGCAAAGTAGAGAGCAGATGGTGATACCAAAACTCCTTCTCACCATGATCTTCTCTGCCACTTCCCACAGCCTCTTCATGATGAACCTTGCCTAGTTCACCTTTTCTCCGACCATGATGGCAGACATGATCCAGAATCGGAGATCTATGCATTTGTCGTAACTCCCCGTCCTGCCTTCGATGAAGTACGTACAGATATCATGGAGGAATTCAAACTCCGGTTTGAAGAATTTTGTCATAGAGAGATAAAAAAAACAGAAAATATAGAAGTCATAGAATAAGACAAAGATGAACAACTACATAAAAAAATAGATATAAAAGTAGTCTTAAATCATACAACAAGACTCAGAATTAAAAGTGTCACAGCACAACCATACATCACAGCACAAAACATAGTCTCGGGCAGAAAAGATGGGAATTGGAAGGAATCTATAAGCAGTTATGCGACAATCCCCATAGCTCCAGCTGCTGGGGGTGGTGGAGGTGATCTCCTAAAACGACGGTGTGGAGGGCTTGGCACCTCTTCAGGGTCTTCTTCAGGATCTTCCTCTTCCTCGCTACTTGGAGGGTCGAATGGTCCTGGTGGAGGCATCGTTGGTTGTCCCTCGCATACCCAAATGTTCAGTAATTCACCAATAAAGCGAGGAAAAGAGATAATTGGCCATCCTGTACGGTGATCGTAAACTGTTTCGTTCCGATGCACTCTACGTGCAACTTCGGTCCACCGTCCTCGTAACATGTCAATCACGTGCTCGCTAGCACTTACCGCAGAAATTCCTCCACGAGTTCTCCTCCAGAGTGTGAGCAAACGTGCTAAGAACATACCCACCGACTCTCCAGGCTCAATTCTAGCTCCGAAAAATGCCACAAGACTTGGGCTGGAATTACCTGTCCACCTGTGCTCTTAATAGCCGTCAATTTCGTCCTTGCCATCTGTGTCGTCGCAACATAACTACTCGACTATACGCAACTAACTTAAAAAGAAAAGCATAGAACAGAAACTACAGAAATTCTCAACTATCACATATGCATAAACATCAGTACAATACAAACAAACAATATCCGTAATATCAACCTCAAGATGAAGGAGTCGTATGGAGAGAGAGGTGCTTGTCCCTGTTTTTCAAAATATACGAAAATTAAAATAAAAGAAACGAACAGGGTCCTAAAAGGCAGGACCTTGCTCTGATACCATAACTGTCACGCCTCGAAACTTAAACATAAAATATTATAAAAGTTTAACAATTTTGCAATTCGGGTTTCTTCTTTAATTATCAGAGTATCCTCGACAGGCATGCAGGAAAGAAGGAAGAAGAACAGACGAAGAAAACGAAATATAAATAAGAATAGATATTATTAAGAAGTATAGCAACGATATATATATATATATATATATAAACGAGTTTAAGCAAAAAGGGAAGCGTAGGTACGAGATGTTCCAAAATAGTTAAACATAATACTGTTTTAACAAAAGAAATAGACAGGGCACGTCTCTCCCTTTAACACCTTCCAATAAAATCATCACCTGTAATTAATACACAGACGGGGTGAGTGTAAACAAATACACTCGGTGGAAATAATTTCATGAGCTAACATTCTATTATAAGACAATTAAACATTTAAGCACAGCAAGTACAATGCACAGCACGTTTATGACGTGGGCGTAGGTATATCCCGCCTTACCCCACCACCTTATCCACCGGTGATTGTTTGGTCAGGGGGACTTCACCAATCCTCCATAAATCATTAGGACTCAACCCCGTCCTATTTTCTCCAAATCATGCACATGAATACATTTCCTCAACCCTTCTCAACAGCACATTATTTCACAGCATATAATCAAGGCATATAAACAATATACGTATAGCATTTCAAAAATCATGCTGATATCAACAATTCACATTTCATAATTTATCGAAAATCCTAACATGCGACTATACAATACAACACGTGAATTAAATGCTAGTTCAGAATTTACCCCCACCTAAGTTAAGGCGATGCGATTTCACGTCCTTATCCGTTTAATCCTGAGATGTAGTCGGAACGTTTGGGCCTACAAACACATAACGTAATTATTAGGTTATTATATTAATTAATCGTTTATAATTAAATGCTTGAAAGAAACAACGGAAGGAAAAACAGGTCGTATCTCGACTTGGTTCGAAAATAAAAATAGAGGATTCAAAAAGAGAGCTTTAGCGACGAAAATGGAGCAAAACGGATGAAAAATGAAGCCAAACGAAGCATTTTAAGGTTTGGGAGTTTTTGAGGGCAAAACTGTAATTTTCCAGAATAGGATTGGGGTCAAAAATGAGAATTCCGAAATTTTGGGGTGGACTTACAATATCCAGAATATATTAGGACTAAGCTAGAAAATCTTAAAGAATACAGGGGTCAACAAGAAATAAGCACAACTCATGAATTTGCAGAGAAGCCCCTTAAGATAATCAAATTTTCAAACAATCAGCCCCGTCTCCCCACCACCTACTGCCACCCACCCGCCGACGCTCTTTGCGCCGGCCTCCGCTGCACACCAGCGCCGCCCCTAAAACCACCCAACTCAGCCCCTCTCGCACTCACATCTTCCTTTTCCGGCGGCCATTGCCGCCGGCTTACACATGCACTCTTCGCCGGTGCTCCTTGCGCCGGCTTCTCACACCCACAGCGGCACTGCATGCACCGCCCGGACCTCCGATCAGCGAGAGAAGCTGGAGAAAAATGGCAGAGAGGAAGAGAGGTTTGAAGAGAGGTTTAAAGAGAGGTTTAAAGAGAGGTTTAAACCTCAAAAACGCAGAACTTTCAGAGGCTGCATGCCGGAGATCCAACCGTTGGATCGACAATCCGAGCCCAGAATCGAGACGGGCTCGGCGAGAACTTCGATTTAGGCTCAAGAATCGCCTCAATCGGTGGCCGAATGACTGAGAAACGAAGAGAGAGAAAGAGGTGGGTTTTTAGAGAGAGAAACCGAACTTTCACCGGCGAATTTCCGGCGAATATGACGGCTGATGAAAATTCCGAGCCCATGGTTGGAACGGGCTCGGCGAGAGCTTCGAATTGGTATAGGGTTCGATAGGTTTTGGTTACGAAGAAAATCCGGCGACGGTGGTCGCCGGCGGCGGAAACGGCGGCGCTCCGGCCGGCCGGCCGCCGGAAAACTGGAGAGAAGGAGGAGCTTCTCACTGATAATTACCTTGGTTAAAATTTTAACATATGCTTTGAAAAATTGAATTAACATTTGTTATATACTTTAGGTTAATTATTTCATTAACCATATTCTATTCTTAAACTTTATATTAAACATTCTTATGATATTAATTAATTTGAGATATCATTCGAACTCCGATTTGATCCATTCTTTCGACGTTTTGTTCGATTTTTCATTCTTGTTCATCTTGTCCCACCTACAAATTATTTTATTAACATCCCATTTTATGGTAAATTTTCAAGAATAAGAACTTTAGATTAGAGCATGCTCATAACTAAATTTTCTGAAACGCATATATTATAAATCAAATAATTAGTGATTTAAATACTTAGTTATCAAATTATGCTTCGCTAAATCCTAGTCGTCACACCCCTTACCCCTTAAAAGAATTTCGTTCTCGAAATTCCAGAAACGTACCTATGAAAGGGAGATCTGGAAACTTCGTCAAGATTTCGTCTTCATACTCCCACGTTGCTTCTTCTATTCCATGTCGACTCCATTGGACCTTTACTAAAGCCATCTCCCGATTTCTCAATGTACGTATCTTTCGATCTAGGATAGCCACTGGAACCTCCTCGTATGATAAATCCTTCCTAACCTCAAGATTGTTTGATTCAACTACATGACTTGGATCGAAAACATATCTTCTCAACATCGATATATGAAATACGTCATGTACTCCTGCAAGATTAGGCGGTAGTGCTAAGCGATAGGCAACGTTTCCGACTCGCTCCAGAATCTCGAATGGTCCCACATATCTTGGCCTTAGCTTTCCCCTTTTTCCGAATCGATATATTCCTTTTGTGGGGGATATCTTCAGAAAAACTTTTGTTCCCACTTCGAATTGTAACTCTCTGCGTCTTTTATCCGCGTAAGCCTTTTGTCTGTCTTGAGCTGCTTTGATTCGTTCACGGATTCTTCTGATTACTTCGACCGTCTGCTCCACCAAGTCAGTTCCCAGCACCTTCTTTTCACCAACTTCATCCCAACATAATGGGGATCGACATTTTCTTCCGTATAAAGCTTCGTATGGTGCCATGCCGATTGTTGACTGATAACTGTTGTTATATGCAAACTCCACTAAGCAAATGTGTTCTTCCCAACTTCCATACAAATCTATGGTGCAAGCCCTTAACATGTCTTCCAGAATTTGAATAGTTCTTTCCGTCTGTCCGTCTGTCTGAGGATGAAATGCAGTGCTAAATGTTAGTCGAGTTCCTAATTCCTCCTGAAGTTTTTTCCAAAATCTCGATGTAAATCTTGGATCTCTATCGGAAAGGATGGATACAGGTACACCATGTAATCTGACAATTTCCTCGAGATAAATTCGAGCCAACTTGTCCATTCCGTATGTCATTTTGATTGGTAGGAAATGAGCAGACTTAGTCAATCTGTCCACAATCACCCAGATGGCGTGATTTCCTCGTTTAGTTCTTGGCAATCCCACAACGAAATTCATGGCGACATGTTCCCATTTCCATTCAGGTATCTCCAATGGGGTCAGAAGTCCCGCTGGTCGTTGGTGTTCGGCCTTCACTTGTTGACACGTCAAACATTGTTTTACGAACAATCCAATGCTAGCCTTCATGTTATTCCACCAGAAGTTTTTCTTCAAGTCTTTATACATCTTTGTGCCTCCAGGATGTGCTGAGAGTGGCGAGTAATGAGCTTCTTCTAGGATCTCTTTTCGTATCTCTTCTTTTTCTGGTACGCATAGTCTACCTTTAAAAGTTAAGGCTCCGTCTGGTGTCAGGGTAAATCCTTCTTCCTTTCCAGCATTCATATGAATCTTTTTCTTTTTTAGGAACTCATCCCTTCCTTGAGCTTCGATTATACGTTCGCGAAGTTTGGGTTTCAAAAACAGTGTTGAGAGTGTGGCCTGGATACTTCCTGGTGGTGTGATTATTTCCAAACTTAGCTTCGTCATATCTTTGATTAGTGAGTCTTGAATTGTAATCATTCTTGCTACAGATCCCTTTTCTTTTCTGCTGAGTGCGTCGGCCACCACGTTCGCTTTTCCTAGATGATATTGAATTGTACAATCATAATCCTTGACCAACTCCAGCCATATTCGTTGCCTCATATTAAGCTCTTTTTGTTCAAAGAAGTACTTCAAGCTTTTATGATCGGTGTAGATATCGCAACGACCACCATAAAGGTAATGTCTCCATATCTTGAGTGCATGAACAACTGCAGCTAACTCCAGATCATGAGTCGGATAATTCTGTTCATGTGGTTTCAACTGTCTTGACGCGTAGGCCACTACTTTTCCTTCCTGCATTAGAACACACCCTAAACCTTGTTTAGAAGCATCGCTGTAAATTACAAAGTCCTTTGTTGTGTCTGGAATGGTCAACACCGGTGCTTTCGTCAATCTTTGCTTCAACTCCTGGAAACTGCATTCACACTATTCTGTCCATTGAAACTTTACCCCCTTTCGAGTTAGGTGAGTCATCGGAGTAGCAATTTTTGAAAAACCCTCAATGAACCTGCGGTAGTATCCAGCTAACCCCAGAAAACTTCGTACTTCATTCACATTTGTTGGTGTTTTCCACTTGCTAACTGCTGTTACTTTTTCTGGATCTACTTCGATTCCTTTAGATGTTATTATATGTCCAAGAAAGGCTACCTTCTCCAACCAGAATTCACATTTCTTAAATTTGACGTAGAGTTTCTCTTGACGCAAGGTTTCCAATACGATCCTGAGATGCTGTTCATGTTGATGTTTATCTCGAGAATAAACCAAAATGTCATCTATAAAGACTATGACAAAACGATCGAGGTAGGGGTAAAAAACTCGATTCATCAAATCCATGAAGACGGCGGGTGCATTGCTAAATCCGAAAGGCATGACCACAAATTCATAGTGTCCATATCTTGTTCTGAAAGCCGTTTTCGGTATATCCGTTTCTTTCACTCTGACTTGATGATATCCTGATCTGAGGTCAATCTTTGAAAATACACTGGTGTCCTTTAGCTGATCAAAAAGATCTTCAATTCTGGGCAGAGGATACTTGTTCTTGATGGTACGTTTGTTAAGCTCCCTGTAGTCAATACACATCCGGAAACTTCCATCCTTCTTTTTCACGAACAACACTGGAGCTCCCCAAGGTGATACGCTTGGTCGGATGAAACCCTTATCTAAAAGTTCTTGGAGTTGGATTTTTAGTTCCTGTAGTTCTTTTGGTGCCATTCTGTATGGTGCCTTTGATATTGGAGTAGAACCTGGAATGAGGTCGATCTCGAATGCAATCTGACGATTTGGTGGAGGGCCTGGTAAGTCATCTGGAAAAACATCAGCGTACTCTTTCACGACAGGTACTTTCTCAATAGAGTTCGTCTCTTGTACAGAACTCATAACATTTACTATCCATGCCTTACAATCGTCATTTTTTAGACTTTTGACCGCTTTCATTGCTGATATAACTTTCGGGTTGCTTTCGACTGGAGTTCCGGAAAATATGAATTTCTCGCCATCTGAGGTTTGTATGACAATCTCCTTTGTATGACATCTAATCACCGCATGATTTGTTGTTAACCAATCCATTCCTAGGATGACATCAAAATCTCTCATATCCAGCGCATGTAGATTGGCAAGCAGGACTCTGTTTTCGAAAACGATCTCTAGATCTCGGTATGAATGTTTCGTTTTTATCACTTTTCCAGAGGGAATGCTAACTTCTAAGGTTTCAGCGACTATTCTACCATTCTCATGCTTTAACAGATTACAGAACTTGGTAGATATAAAGGAATGAGATGCTCCAGTATCGAACAAAATTAAAGCAGGCACGACACACACTGACAACATACCTGTCATTGTTTCTGGTCCTTCAGCCGCCTCTGTTCTGGTGAGAGCAAATGCTCTTGCTGGTCCAGTTCCGGGTCTGGATCTTGGTGTAGCATTCATCTTTTTAGGCTTCGGGCAAAATTTTGCCTTATGGTCCGGTTCTCCACAGTTGAAGCAATTTGGGCAAGAACTTGCAATATGGCCTGGTTTTCCACATCTATAACAGGTTGGCGACGTCCTCATACAAGGCCCCATGTGAAACTTCCCACAAATATTACAATTATTCCTCGGGCCAGGATTTTGAAGAAGAGGAGTACTGTTAGGTAGTTGTGGTCGGTTCTGAACACAGTTCCTGTTAGGACCCATCCACTTCCGCTTTTCGAGTCTTGTTTCTTCCTTCTTAGGAAGCGCGGTATCTAACCAAAGTCTTGAAGAGATCTCCTGAGCTCGTTCAACCACTACTGGATATGATATTATGCCTTGTCCGGCAAGAATAGAGCTGATCTCAGGGCGGAGACCTCTCTCAAACCGTCGAGCTTTCTTAGTATCAGTATCAACTAAGTGAGGTGCATATCTGCTCAACTGATTAAAATTTCTTTCATATTCTCCCACAGACAAACTTCCTTGTCGAAGATGTAAAAACTCGGTTTCTTTTTGATCTCTGTATGACTGCGGTACAAAACCTTGAGTAACTCTTTCCTTAAAGTTTTCCCATGTCAACTCTTCCACTTGCTCCTGTGTCAAAGTTCTGGCTTGTGATTCCCACCAATGGCTGGCTTCCTCTATCAGTTGAAAAACAGCACAAGAAACTTTCTGTGTTTCGGTGCACAACATATGTCCAAAAAGACGATCCAATGCTCTCAGCCATTCTTCTGCTTCAGCCGGACCTCCCTTTCCTGAGAAGGTTGGAGGGTTAAAGCGTCGGAACTGTTCCACCACTTGATTGGTATCGTTCTTGTTAGATGTCGTTGGAGCCGCTTGGGTTGCTTGAAAGTGTTGAGCTAAACCTCGCAGTACTGATACGAGATCTTCCATGGTGTTATTCGCAGTCGTTGGTTGTGGATTTGCCATGGATGCTGGATTTTTCCTGGGTCTTCCACGGGGCATACGTATCTAATAAAAACATGGTACCACCATCACACACGAGACACTAAATAGAAGTCTTCGAAGAATACAATAAATTCCGGATATTCCTCATAGAAAAAGAAAAGATCTAGAGTTGTCATAGAGAGATAAAAAAAACAGAAAATATAGAAGTCATAGAATAAGACAAAGATGAACAACTACACAAAAAAATAGATATAAAAGTAGTCTTAAATCATACAACAAGACTCAGAATTAAAAGTGTCACAGCACAACCATACATCACAGCACAAAACATAGTCTCGGGCAGAAAAGATGGGAATTGGAAGGAATCTATAAGCAGTTATGCGACAATCCCCATAGCTCCAGCTGCTGGGGGTGGTGGAGGTGATCTTCTAAAACGATGGTGTGGAGGGCTTGGCACCTCTTCAGGGTCTTCTTCAGGATCTTCCTCTTCCTCGCTACTTGGAGGGTCGAATGGTCCTGGTGGAGGCATCGTTGGTTGTCCCTCGCATACCCAAATGTTCAGTAATTCACCAATAAAGCGAGGAAAAGAGATAATTGGCCGTCCTGTACGGTGATCGTAAACTGTTTCGTTCCGATGCACTCTACATGCAACTTCGGTCCACCGTCCTGGTAACATGTCAATCACGTGCTCACTAGCACTTGCCGCAGAAATTCCTCCACGAGTTCTCCTCCAGAGTGTGAGCAAACGTGCTAAGAACATACCCACCGACTCTCCAGGCTCAATTCTAGCTCCGAAAAATGCCACAAGACTTGGGCTGGAATTACCTGTCCACCTGTGCTCTTAATAGCCGTCAATTTCGTCCTTGCCATCTGTGTCGTCGCAACATAACTACTCGACTATACGCAACTAACTTAAAAAGAAAAGCATAGAACAGAAACTACAGAAATTCTCAACTATCACATATGCATAAACATCAGTACAATACAAACAAACAATATCCGTAATATCAACCTCAAGATGAAGGAGTCGTATGGAGAGAGAGGTGCTTGTCCCTGTTTTTCAAAATATACGAAAATTAAAATAAAAGAAACGAACAGGGTCCTAAAAGGCAGGACCTTGCTCTGATACCATAACTGTCACGCCCCGAAACTTAAACATAAAATATTATAAAAGTTTAACAATTTTGCAATTCGGGTTTCTTCTTTAATTATCAGAGTATCCTCGACAGGCGTACAGAAAAGAAGGAAGAAGAACAGACGAAGAAAACGAAATATAAATAAGAATAGATATTATTAAGAAGTATAACAACGATATATATATATATAAACGAGTTTAAGCAAAAAGGGAAGCGTAGGTACGAGATGTTCCAAAATAGTTAAACATAATACTGTTTTAACAAAAGAAATAGACAGGGCACGTCTCTCCCTTTAACACCTTCCAATAAAATCATCACCTGTAATTAATACACAGACGGGGTGAGTGTAAACAAATACACTCGGTGGAAATAATTTCATGAGCTAACATTCTATTATAAGACAATTAAACATTTAAGCACAGCAAGTACAATGCACAGCACGTTTATGACGTGGGCGCAGGTATATCCCGCCTTACCCCACCACCTTATCCACCGGTGATTGTTTGGTCAGGGGGACTTCACCAATCCTCCATAAATCATTAGGACTCAACCCCGTCCTATTTTCTCCAAATCATGCACATGAATACATTTCCTCAACCCTTCTCAACAGCACATTATTTCACAGCATATAATCAAGGCATATAAACAATATACGTATAGCATTTCAAAAATCATGCTGATATCAACAATTCACATTTCATAATTTATCGAAAATCCTAACATGCGACTATACAATACAACACGTGAATTAAATGGTAGTTCAGAATTTACCCCCACCTAAGTTAAGGCGGTGCAATTTCACGTCCTTATCCGTTTAATCCTGAGATGTAGTCGGAACGTTTGGGCCTACAAACACATAACGTAATTATTAGGTTATTATATTAATTAATCGTTTATAATTAAATGCTTGAAAGAAACAACTGAAGGAAAAACAGGTCGTATCTCGACTTGGTTCGAAAATAAAAATAGAGGATTCAAAAAGAGAGCTTTAGCGACGAAAATGGAGCAAAACGGATGAAAAATGAAGCCAAACGAAGCATTTTAAGGTTTGGGAGTTTTTGAGGGCAAAACTGTAATTTTCCAGAATAGGATTGGGGTCAAAAATGAGAATTCTGAAATTTTGGGGTGGACTTACAATATCCAGAATATATTAGGACTAAGCTAGAAAATCTTAAAGAATACAGGGGTCAACAAGAAATAAGCACAACTCATGAATTTGCAGAGAAGCCCCTTAAGATAATCAAATTTTCAAACAATCAGCCCCGTCTCCCCACCACCTACTGCCACCCACCCGCCGGCGCTCTTTACGCCGGCCTCCGCTGCACACCAGCGCCGCCCCTAAAACCACCCAACTCAGCCCCTCTCGCACTCACATCTTCCTTTTCCGGCGGCCATTGCCGCCGGCTTACACATGCACTCTTCGCCGGTGCTCCTTGCGCCGGCTTCTCACACCCACGGCGGCACTGCATGCGCCGCTCGGACCTCCGATCAGCGAGAGAAGCTGGAGAAAAATGGCAGAGAGGAAGAGAGGTTTAAAGAGAGGTTTAAAGAGAGGTTTAAACCTCAAAAATGCAGAACTTTCAGAGGCTTCATGCCGGAGATCCAACCGTTGGATTGACAATCCGAGCCCAGAATCGAGATGGGCTCGGCGAGAACTTCGATTTAGGCTCAAGAATCGCCTCAATCGGTGGCCGAACGACTGAGAAACGAAGAGAGAGAAAGAGGTGGGTTTTTAGAGAGAGAAACCGAACTTTCACCGGCGAATTTCCGGCGAATATGACGGCTGATGAAAATTCCGAGCCCATGGTTGGAACGGGCTCGACGAGAGCTTTGAATTGGTATAGGGTTCGATAGGTTTTGGTTACGAAGAAAATCCGGCGACGGTGGTCGCCGGCGGCGGAAACGGCGGCGCTCCGGCCGGCCGGCCGCCGGAAAACTGGAGAGAAGGAGGAGCTTCTCACTGATAATTACCTTGGTTAAAATTTTAACATATGCTTTGAAAAATTGAATTAACATTTGTTATATACTTTAGGTTAATTATTTCATTAACCATATTCTATTCTTAAACTTTATATTAAACATTCTTATGATATTAATTAATTTGAGATATCATTCGAACTCCGATTTGATCCATTCTTTCGACGTTTTGTTTGATTTTTCATTCTCGTTCATCTTGTCCCACCTACAAATTATTTTATTAACATCCCATTTTATGGTAAATTTTCAAGAATAAGAACTTTAGATTAGAGCATGCTCATAACTAAATTTTCTGAAACGCACATATTATAAATCAAATAATTAGTGATTTAAATACTTAGTTATCAAATTATGCTTCGCTAAATCCTAGTCGTCACAAATTTCTTCAGGGCGCTTCTCTTGATCTCAGCCCCGGCATCTCTCACTCAAAAGAGATCCCACATCTCTTGAGTGTTGCCCTCCCCATACGTCACAAGCTGACTGGGGGTCATACCTCCGGCAGAAATGCTGAAGGTGGTGGTAATGTCTTTGATCGTCAGAGACCTTTCTTCCTCATCTGCATCCATCCTGAAAAGGATGCAGTTCATCTCCTCCGTTGTCCTGGCGAAGGAATAAAACCTTTGCACTAACTCCACCGAGAACCCAGCATAAACGGTGGTCAACAATCCTAGAATCTAAGTTCTTTCAAGGGCATCGAAGATTCTGCGGATGATTGAGTTATCGTACAACCCAAAAGCATAGACGTGCTCCTGGTTGATCAAGCGTTCTTCCAAAATGATGGTTTGTTTAGCCGTCATTGGATATCTGAGAAGGGTTGAAGGTTTTGGATGTTTTGGACTTAGAAAAAAAATTCGTGTGAAAGGAAACTTCTCTTTAGGGATGATGGTGAAAAGAAATTTGAATATGGGCGGTTATGGGGTTATGGAGGATCTGTAGTAAGATCAATGGTTGAGATTGAACGATGGAAATTGATCTTATGGTCCTTAGAAAAAGATTGAGGGGTCAAATCGTCAATAATCATTACTGGGCGCGTGAGCTTCTGACTATGCCTCTTCAGTTTCTGACACGCGCAGACATGCATTAAATGCTGAAAGACATGTGATTTGCCGCCTAAATGAATGTCCTTTTAAGGTTGCAGCAACCTAGGTACGAGGTTACAGAGTAATAAATACTCTTTGAAATAAATGTTGTAACCAAGTGCTGCTTACTCTCCCGTTTGCTACTGCTGTATTGTAAGAATAAAAGATGCAGCGCTGTTTTGAACCCAGCGTTGTATGAAGACACAGCTTACAGTACTATACTTACTGCTTCTCGCAAGTATGTAGAGATTCCCCATAGGCTTCTGCACCTTCTTTTTCACCTCATAATTTTAGAATTCCCAGCTCGTTTCTAAACATAGAAAACCTCAATTCACTTAATGGTTTAATGAATATATCTGCAAGCTGGAGATCCGTATGGACTTTCTCAAGCACAACATCTTTCTTCTCTATATGATCTCTTATAAAGTGATGTCGTATGTCGATGTGCTTTGTTCTTGAGTGAAAAATAGGCTTATGAATAATTGCTATTGCACTAGTATTATCACAGAAAATCGGAGTCTCTTTTTCTTCAATCCCATAATCACTAAGTTGCTGTTGTATCCAGAGAATTTGAGAATAGCAGCTTCCTGTTGCAACATATTCTGCTTCGACTATAGAAGTTGCAATTAATATTTGCTTTCTGTAGAACCATGAAACAAGTCTATTTCCCAGAAATTGACAAGTCCCACTGGTGCTTTTTCTATCAATCTTGTAGCCTGCATAATCTGAGTCAGAGTAGCCTTTGAGCTTGAATCCTCCTTCCTTAGGATACCATAGGCCTACTTCCTGAATTCTTTTCAAATACTTGATAATCCTTTTAATTGCTGAAAGATGTGACTCTTTTGGTGTTGTTTGGAATCTTGCACAGACTCCTACTGCAAATTCTGGCCTACTTGCTGTAAGATACAGCAAGGATCCAATTAGCCGTCTGTATTTCGTAATATCTACATCTTTACCATCCTCATCTTTGTCAAGGCTTATAGATGTAGACATAGGAACAGATGTTGCTGCACCATTCTCCATGCCAAATTTCTTGATAAGTTCATTTGTATATTTCACCTGACTGATGAAGGTTCCTGCAACCAGTTGCTTTACTTGCAGCCCGAGAAAGAAACTTAATTTTCCCATCATGCTCATCTCGAATTTTGACTGCATCAGGTTGAAGAACTTTTCACACAACTCTTTGTTGGTGGATCTGAAGATGATATCATCCACATAAATTTGTACAAGCAGTACACTTTCTCCATCTTGTATCCTAAACAGAGTCTTGTCGACTGTACCTTTCTTAAAGCCATTCTCCAGCAGATAGAGAGATAAAGTGTCATACCAAGCTCTTGGTGCTTGCTTAAGTCCGTACAGGGCCTTCTGTAACCTAAATACCTTCTCTGAAAGAAGACCATTCAAGAATGCACTCTTCACGTCCATTTGATAAACATAGAAATTCATGTGTGCTGCATATGCTAGAAAAATTCTTATTGCTTCCAACCTTGCTACTGGAGCAAAAGTCTCATCAAAATCAATTCCTTCTTCCTAACAGTAACCCTTAGCAACTAATCTTGCTTTGTTTCTCACAACGAGCCAGATTCATCTAGTTTGTTCTTGAAGACCAATTTCATTCTTATAACTTCTTGATGAGTTGGTCTTGCGACTGTTTGCCACACTTGATTTCTTTCAAAATCATTTAGCTCTTCTTGCATGGCCTGTACCCAGTTGCTATCTTGTAGGGCTTCTTCAACATTCTTGGGCTCTGTCTGAGAAATGGACCTTCTTGTCTTTACTCCTATAGATGGATCTCCAATGATAAGATCTCTATGGTGATTCCTTAGTCATGTCCCGTCAGACTCAAAGACATGTACAGGTCTAGGTTGCTCCTCTTATTGTTGTATGATTGGAGATTCTGCTGCTGTAAGAATATCTGATGCATCCAGAGGTGCAGCCTCTTCTTCTTTATCTTCTCCTGTATGCAGAACTCCTTCAACATATGGAATATCATTTTCTTTCCTTGGAGCTGTATCTTCAGCAGGCTCTTCTAGCTTCTTGGTGTCACAGTGTGGTTCATCAAACACCACATGAATTGATTCTTCAACCACCAAGGTTTTCTTGTTGAATACTCTGAAGGTTCTACTTACAGCAGAGTATCCTAAGAATACTTCTTCATCTAACTTTGCATCAAAGGTTTTCAGATACTCATTTCTATTGTTGAGGATATAACACCCGCATCCAAAGATATGCAGATATGAAACATTTGGTGTAATCCATTCCAGACTTCGTATGGAGTTTTGTCTAGATCTTTGTTAATCAAACATCTGTTCCGTGTGTAGCATGCAATGTTGGTTGCTTCAGCCCAAAATCTCTTGGGTATCTCTGCTTCTGCTATCATTGTCCTTGCTGCTTTCTTGAGGGTTTTATTCCTCCTTTCAGCTACACCATTTTGTTGAGGTGTTCTTGCAGTAGAGTACTCATAAGGAATACCATTATCAGAATAGAATTTCTCAATGAATTTGTTTGTGAATTCAGTTCATCTGTCTGATCTGATCTTTACTATGCTCAAACTCTTTTCATTTTGAATATTTTTCATAAGGTCAGGTAGCTTACTTTATGTTTCTAATTTCTTGGCAAGGAAGATTGTTCATGTGTATTTGGAATAGTCATCTACTACCACAAGTGAGTACTTCTTCCCACTTATGCTTACTGGTTCAACTGGTCCAAAGAGGTCCATATGTAGAAGATCTAGAATCTTGTGAGATGACTTCTGCAACTTATCCTTGAATGAGCTCTTTACTTGTTTTTCTTTCTAACAAGCTCCACATACATTCTCTTTCTTGTATGCTACATCTGGCAATCCTCTTACAAGACCTTTTCTTGCTAACTTGTTGATAGTCTTGAAGTTCAGATGGCTTAATCTCTTGTGCCACAACCAGCTAAGCTCTGGTGGACTTTTCACAATGAAGCATGTTGGTTGAATAGAAAAGTTTCAGTTAGCAAGATAGATGTTTCCTCTTCTTATTCCTGTAAGCTTGACTTCGTTTGATGTACTGTCCTTGATTAAGTACTCTTCTTATTCCTGTAAGCTTGACTTTGTTTGATGTACTGTCCTTGATTAAGTACTTATTGAGGTTGAATTCAACTGTGTATCCTTCATCATAGAATTGACTAATACTTAGAAGGTTGTATCTGAGTCCTTTCACATAGGATACATCTTTGATCTTTATGTTCCCTTTGACTAGGCATCCACTTCCTTTTGTGCTTCCTTTGGAATCATCTCCAAAGATGACTTTTGGTCCTTTGCATTCTTGGAAGTCTTTGAGAGCTTCTTTACTGCCTGTCATGTGCCTTGAGCGGCCACTGTCAATATACCATACATCACTGTTACAACCTGATACTGAAACCTGCAACAAATCTAAGCAGATTTAGGTACCCACTTTTTTAAGGGTCATTTGGGGTTAGTTACTTTGGGAAACCAAACTTTCTTAACAGTCATTGTTTTGCTGTAAGAATTGTTGGTTCTCTGACTGTGTGCAGTTTTGTTTCTAAACTGTTTATTACAAGTGTGAGCAGAGACTAAAAATGTGTTACCAACACCCTTGTAGTGTGGTCTTCCACCATATTTCCCTTGAGTATATCCTCTTTGAGGTTTAGACATGTAAGTCTTAGTATAGGTGGGAATGTTTCTTCTTTGCTGCAACTTTGTGGGTTGTTGTATCCTCTTACTGCATGCAGTAGATAGTTTCTGCTGCAGCCAGTTCTTAGATGCAGGCTTACTTCTTGCAGCTGAGCATTAGGGTTTCTTCCCCTTATCCAACATTATTGTCTTGTTCAAGATCTTCTCAAAGTTACAGGGTAACTCTTTCTCCATTGGGGTTTCTTCTTGAACAAACTTAACAGCTTTGGATGTACTTGCTGTACTCTGAGAGGTGTGATTGCTGTAACCTAAGCCCATTTTTTCAAAAGGACTTCTGTTTTGATTTATGCAATCTCTTGCGTCCTTAGATGATTTGCTGAACGTGTTGATCGTGGACTGCAAGCTCTCCTTCTCAGTTTCTAGCTTAGTGACCAACTGATTTAATCTAGAGACCTCCTTTTGTAGCTTGCTGCACCTTGAGTTATTAGACTCACATGCAGCCAGCATTTTAGCAATATCAATGTTTTTTCTCCTAAGGATCTCATTTTCGATTCTTAGGTTCTCATTTTCAACCTCCAGCTCCTCATGGGTTAAGTTGATCTGCTCAAAGTCACTCATGATCCTTTTTAAAGAGTGGATCATGTTCAGCTCCTCTTTTCCAAGTATGGACAGCGGTTGATAGATTATCTCATCTTATTCACTGTCTTCACAATCTTTTGCCATCAGGCATATCAGCGCTTCTTCATCAGAGGATGAGGTTTCAGTGTCGCTGTCAGAGAATTCTGCAGCTTTCAACATATCCTTTGAGACTGCTGTATACTTGGCCTTCTTCATCTCTCCTATGAGAGCTCGAAGCTTGTGTCTGTCCCCTCTTCTTTTCTCTCTCATTTGTTCTCTCTCTCCTTCAGGATACTTTTACACCGTTGGGTATGGATAATTTCTTGCGTAATGTCCCGATTTCCTATAGTTATGACACAAGTCAACATTGCTTGTATTTGACTGTGGAGAGGAGGATACCTGAGGAGGTGGATGACTTTTTCTGAAGTCATTCCTTTTGTTGAGATTGGTGTTGTTGTTGCTGTTGTTATTGTTGCTCTTCATGAATCTTCTAAATTTCTTTAGAAGTAGAGCCATGTCATCATCAGCATCTTCTGCTGTAACCTCCGTCTGCTTACTGCAACTAATGGTTGCTGTATCTTTAGGTCCTCTGCTAGTTAGCGCTGTAACTTTGGAGCTTGATTCTTCAGACTCCTTTCTCCATCGGTTGATGTCATACTCGAATGCCTTGAATTCGGAGAATAGGTCGAATGTGCTCATGGATTTCAGGTCCATGGATACTCTCATGGTAGTGGTCTTATTGTCCCACTCCGCGGGCAGGGCTCTAAGCACTTTCATATTCTTCTCCTTTTGAGTGTAGTGCTTGCCCAGAGCTTCTAGTTCATTCACAATGGATGTGAATCTTAAATCTAGTTGCTCAAGAGTCTCTCCATTCTTCATCTCGAAGAGCTCGAATAGTTGGGTAGCGTTGGAGATCTTGTTGTCTTTAGTGAGCTCTGTCCCCTCACATATTTACTCCAGCTTTTCCCATATTTCATTGGACGTTTTGCAAGTTTTGACTTTGCTGAATGTATATTTATCCAAGGTGATGAATAGAGCATTCTTGGCCACATTGTCTAGGTTGGCTCTCTTCCTGTCTTCATTGTTCCACTCTTGTCTAGGTTTGACCAAGAAGTATGGTGGTGGCGGTGCTCCTTCATCCATGTCTCTACCGAGTACTGGATTCACTTTTGTAGGAATGATTGGTCCTTCGGTGATGATCGTCCACATCTCATTGTTCATGACTGATAGATGTGTCTGCATTCTTATTTTCCAATCGTCATATTCTTCTATGAAAAACATAGGTAACTTGTGATTTTAACTGTAAGAATGACTTTTTAGGATGTAGAGAAAACAGCGAGTCTAAGGTGGATCTGGGTAGGTGACCAAATAAGTTGGCTTTTAACCCAACTTGCTCTGATACCACTTGTTTGTCTCAAGTGGTGTCCGAGGTTCAGATGGGGGTGAATGAACCTTGGCTGATTTTGTAAATCTTTCGATAAACTTTCTGTTCTGCAAGTTACTTGAACTTGCAGCGCCAGACAGTTACTGCTTACAGCATTAGGATGCAGTGCTGCACACTGTAACTAGAGTTTATACGCTGCGGAAAAATATGATTTATAACACAAGGTTGGTTTTCTCAAATATGATCCCTTTCAAAACGTTTTATGCTTATGACAAAGATCGATAAATATAAAATAAAGCACAGATAAGAAAGCTATAAAACGCCTACTAGAGTCTAGCGTACAGCAACTGCAAACTATAAAGGCTAACCCACACAGGATTCTGAACTCCCACACAGGGAAGCTGTCTAACTCTAGACAACTATACAACCAGCAAGAATCTCTCCTATCAACTATTCGACACCTAAAACAACCTAAGCACATAGCACCAAGGTTAAAAAGTATATGGTTTGTTTTTCAACTGGTGCGGTGATATGAGCTTCTAAGACCTTCAAGGGATCTTTCAGCTTTGAACTTGCTTCACTTCATAGAGGTTGAGTGACTGAAACTGAGAGAAGACTTGAGAGAGTGTAGCTTGAATGCTTGAGAGTTTTTGCGCAAATGTTTCAGTAACCAGCTTCAGTATTGCTCATCCTCTATTTATACTTGTATGAGAAGATATCCGTTGAAGGAGATATCTCTCTTTTGAATTTAGAGTACTTGATCAAAGGCATGGCTCGCATTTAATATGACTTGACTTTCTCTTTCGAAGCATTTAATGCAGCAGTTGTCGCTAGCAGCTTTCTGCAGCGCGTCAGTCCACGTGGCATCTTCGTATTGGCTCCGTGTCTGCAATTTTGATCTTCTCTGGAATGGCTCTATTTATTCTTGCTTAGATCTTTGTTCCTCGTACTACATTTATCCTTCCTCGGATTGCATGATACTTATTTGTTTGTTACTAGCATTATTGACTGGTTGAGCATTAATCTTTGCGTTGTATCCTAGGTCTGTTTGCAGGTAATACTTTCTTGCAGTGTTGCTGTAACTTGGACCTGCTTGCAGTATCTCCGTATAGTACTACTGTATCTCTTTCTTGCAGTACTCCAGTATCCTTTTCTTGCAGCATGCTGTTCTTACTTCACTGCAGTGTTGTAACTGCTTTCTTGCAGCGATATTGTATCTGTTTTCTTGCAGTAGCTTCTTTTCTAATATCTCAATGCAACTTTGTAATATGTGAAAACCTGTATCTTTCAACACTTATATCTAGACTCAAATCTAGTCTATGCTTTCACTTAAACATTGTGAAAAATGAGGTACACAAAACTTCCTATTACATATATGTTTTGTCTCATCAAAATCTAAACACTGAAATCCCAACAAACGCAGACACTTGTTGTTCCAATGAATTAATCCATTGGCCATGAGTCTTCACAGCTATAGCGCGTGGCTCTAATACCACTCGTCACAAATGTGACATAGATAATTGAGCGTGAGCTCGAGAAAAGCATGAAGATTATGAAAGAAGAGAGAGAGAGAAGATCTAAAATTCTGTTATTTCATAATCTAATAAAGAAAGCATGAGGAAGATGATATACCCCGCATGCATACAATGTGACTTCACAATGACGACATTTCTTCCTAAACCAAAACGACATCATTACAACTAATAAGCACAGTAGCAACTCTATAAGTGGAACACGTCTTATAACTATCACAACGAGATTTAAAAAGAAATAGTAGAAATGGACATCTTGACATTATCCGTGATTACACACGCATGATACTTTTTTCATTCAATTTATAATATCCAATAGAAGGATTATATATTTTGTGATTGAAGGGAGGTGAATCCTTCGTCAAGAACAAATGAATTGATTAAAAAAAATTAGGGTTCTTGGTTGAATCGGGATATAATTTCTTGATTTTGATTTGAGATATAATTTATATTTCTGTTTTTGCTTTTTTCAATTGAGTTAATTATTTTTGTTTTCTTAAGTGCAATTTATGATGTGGCAAATAATTTGAAAAATTATGTAGTAAAATAATAGAACAATAAAGTCCACATATGAAGAAAAATATATATATCATGTAGGCGTAATTTTACTGAAATATTGAAATTGGGGGTAAGTATAGTTCACTCACCAAAGATTTGTTAAAAATTTCAGATTTCGATGAAAATAAAATTGAAATTGAACTGATTTTCAATTATAAAATTAAAATTAATAATTGAAAATTAATGGATTAAAATCGAATTAACACCTCAAGAACAAGTCTAAAAATGATATTTTTTCACATGTTGAGGAGTCGCTCTTAGGAGAGAGGGGGGGATTATTTAATGGTTGATCCAATTTGATGGATTCACCCTCTGAAACAAGAACTTCCGGTCCCGGATGAATATTATCAACCACTTGACGTCCATCTGATGGATCTGTTATGGTTATTTCATATCCCCCTTTTTTTTCGTATGATTTTACTTACTATGTCCGCTCCTGTAGCATTATAAACTGTATTGTTACTCTTGCTTTCGTCGGGATAAATCTGACCCCTTCACCTATTCCCCCTATGTATGTAGGATGTTTTAAAAAGTGAACATCTTTCTTAGTAGTTGAGCCCCCAAACATTTTAATTTTTTTTAAATATTATATATATTTATTAACTAAAAATTAATTTTATATCAATTAAGCCCTCAAATAATTCATTTATAAAAATGGGATAACCACATCCACATGTTAACTTGTTCATGAATTATTATATAATATATATATAAGTGGTTCTCATCATTCCATTTTCATTATTATTTATTATTTTTTAATCAATTTCTCTCTCACTCCTCTTTCATTTTCATTTTCTGCAATCTCAAGAACTCTTTACGGCGCGCAACTTTCAGGTTTCAACCTCCAACTTCCAAAATGTTAATCCCTTAAAAAAGGTCTTTTTTTTCTTTTTTTTATAATATTCTATAGGTCCATACTTTCACTAAAACTCAAACTTCTGAGGTCCCCACTTCACATTCTCTCATTCAACATTGATTGTAAATTTGGTATTACTCTTTTAACCTTATTTTTTCAATTAATGTTTATAGTTTTGTAATTTATTTGTTTAAAATTTGAAAACTTAAAAATTGAAGAACAATATTGGATGTTTTATTTTATAAGTGATTATTGATTACAAATTGTTCATTTGAGTAATTAGTATATTTGATAAATTACTTTGCTTCTTGTATTTTTATATTAGCTAGTTGTAGTATCTATAGATATTTGATTGTGATTTTACTTTTAGAATTTTTGTATTAGATAGTTGTAATATACGTACATTTAGACAATTTCTTAAATTACAATCATATAAATAAGAAATTATTTTAGTTGTGGATATTTGGTTTTATTTTGTGTAATAATTTTTCATTATTAATTATTTAAATGTCTTTATTATTGAATTTGATATTTCATTAGATTTTTCGTAATTTAAGTGAAATTGTGGGCCTTTATTTTTTAGTTATACACATGGGAAAATCAAGGACCATTAATGCATTCTTTAAAAGAAAAGATGATTCTACACATATGACACCTAACCCAACAAATCCAACACCAAGTCATCCAACAATTAAGCCACCTAATATTGATTCAACATGTGCCGAATCAGGTAGCTCAATGCATCAACGGTTGAGTGTTACACAAATGGATGCTTGTCATTTGGATTACGACCACTAATATGAGAATTTCCTGTGAATCAAAGAGATGAAATTCATCGAGCTTATCTCAAGACTGGACCATACCAACCAAGACTTCCACAAGAAGCTTATCTATTTTCTATTGGTAAAAATCAACGTCATCAATTTCAACTTTCTTGGTATGAATTATACCCCTCTTGGTTGGAATATTCTAAGGTACAAGATGCCATATATTGTCTGCAATGCTACCTTTTCAATAAGCAATCTTCAGGTGGTCGAGGTTCAAATGCTTTTGTTGAACATGGCTTTAGAAATTGGAAGAAAGTAAATAGTGGATCTGATTGTTCACTTCTCAATCATGTTTGGCAAATGTCTCAATTCACCACATTATAATGCCATGAAATATTGTAACGACTTAATAAAGCAATAACAACATATTGATATGCTTATCAGAAGGCAAGCATCCGAAGAAATTGAAAACAACCAACTTAGACTCAAAGCTTCGATTGATTGTATTAAATGGTTGTCATTTCAAGGTTGTGCATTTAGAGGTCATGATGAAAGTGAAAACTCAAAGAATCGAGAAAACTTCATCGAAATGTTGAAGTTTTTAAGTTCTTATAATGACAATGTTCACAAGCAAGTTTTGGAGAATGCTCCAAGGGTAGCCTAAGTATACATCTAGAAATATTTAACAAGATATTCTCTATATTTTTGCAAGGAATGTGAGAAATGCAATTAGAGATGAAATTGGAGATGCCAAATTATATGTTTTTATTGATGAGGCTCAGTATGAATCTAAAAAGGAGCAAATGATTATCGTCTTGCAATTTGTTAGTAGGAATGATTTTATTCAAGAAAAGTTTTTTGATATTGAGCATGTCACCGACACTTGTGCATTGACTTTGAAGAAAGGATTGGAATCAGTACTTTCTCGACATGATCTCTTTTTTTAAAAATATTCGAGGTCATGGTTATGATGGTGCTAGCAATATGCGTGGGGAATGGAATGGATTGCAAGTTTTGCTTCTTAAAGATTGTCCTTATGCATATTATGTTCATTGTTTCGCTCATAGGTTGCAGTTAGTTTTGGTTGCTGCTTCAAGAGAGGTTATCCATAATTATGATTTTTTTCACACAATTGACTTCCATTGTAAATATTGTTGGCGTTTCTTCCAAACAACATGATCAATTACAAGACGCTCAAGCAAATGACATTGCTTACAGAATTACACTTGGTGAGCTTGAAATAGGCGGGGGAGCAAATGAAGTTGGAACTTTACAAAGAGCAGGAGTTACTAGTTGGGGTTCTCATTTTAATTCTATTTGCAGTTTGATAATTTTTTCTACAGTTTGTACGATTGTTGAGAATATCATGGAAGAAGGGACGACTTATGCACTAAGAGGTGATGCTTATGTTGTAAATAAAGTATTACTCTTATTTGAGTTTGCTTTCACATTGTATTTGATGCATGAAATCATGGGAATCACTAATGATCTTTGTCAAGCATTACAACAACACTCATAAGATATCTTGAATATTATGAATCTTGTTTGCACAACAAAATCACTTTTTCAACAATTTAGAGAAGATGGATGAGCAACTTTACTTGAGAATGTGAAACTTTTTTTGTGGAAAACATGAGATTGAGATTCCCAATATGGATTCACTATATACCATGAGAAGGGGTTGATCTCGGAAACCAAATGTAAGTAAGGATCATCATTTTTGAGTGGAGATATTCTTGGCGGCAATAAACTCACAATTGCAAGAGTTGAATGGCAGATTTAATGAGCAAATTGTGGAACTCCTAACTTTAAGCTCTGCTTTGGATCCTAATGACAATTATAAGTCATTCAACAAAGAGAAAATATTTAAGCTTGCATTGAAGTTTTATCCTGGAGATTTTACGGAACAAGAAAGAAGTCATCTGAAGTTTTAGTTGCGTCATTGTGAACTTGATATATCCAATCATCTAGATTTTCAAGGTATTCTTACACTTTCACAATTATACCAAAAATTGACAGAAACCGGAAAGTCCAAAACTTATTACTTGGTTGAGCAGTTGGTTCATCTTATATTGACTCTTCGGTATCTACTACAACTACTGAAAGAGCTTTTTCAGCAATGAAAAGAATCAAAACAAGACTCCGAAGCAAAATGGATTATGCATGAGTTTCTTGCTGACAACTTAATTATTTACATTGAGAAGGAAATTGTCACTACTTTTAGTATAAATTCTATTATAGCTGATTTTGAATCAATGAAAAAGCATCATGTACAATTTTCTGTAAGTAAATTCTCTATAATTTCTTTTGATCTGTAAGTTATGAATTATTATTACATTTTTTAATATTAAGTATATATACATCACTTTGGGTTTTTTTTTTTTTTCTTTTTAGCCCCCAAAAAAATCAGTCTAATTCCGCCCTGCTTGTAACGTTTACATAGAACCTGATCTTGGATTTCTTAAGAAATATGTTTGTACTAAGTTTTGTCCCTTTGCATAATATATAATTTTTTTTGAACCCGAGTTTGTTGACTCTTGGGTCTCATTAAAAAAGTCCATCCCTCCCACAATGTATAACCTACTTATTTAAATAGAGATTCATGTATTAAAATGGCTTTAAATTCTGATTAATAAGATTATGTTTTACGAAATTATATTTATAAGGTGATTCATATAAATTTATGAGTCAATTAAATTAGTTCACGCGCAGTTAAGAAGACAAGTAGTTTTATAAAATCTAGCCCGACAAAAAATTGCACTTGAATATCATTAAACTCTCGTTGAAGAATCAATATTGAAAAAGAAAGGAATTACACAAATGCTTGTCCCTTATATATTAGACAAATCTAGCATAAAATGTCACATCCTCTTTTCTTTCCTTTTCGCATAAGTGTATATAAAACTTAATGCTCTCATAGTCAGTCTTTCTTACAATACATAGAATTTGTGATTGAATTGAATTTCGCTAATCAGATATATATCCTCGAGAGTGGTTGTTATCAATGTCAACTATTTAGACTCAAATCACATGGAGAAAATGAAAAAAAAAAATTGAAATTTGGCAATTTCATCAAATTCTTGTTCTCCTTATAATGACTGCTATTCAGTAAGTACAAGTGTGATGATGAAAGATTGAATGCTAATGTTCCTTAAGCAATTCAACCACCCTTCTCATAGAAGGCCTACTGATTGGCAACTGAGCAGTGCAGGATAAGGCGACGTTGAGAAGCTTCTTCAGCTCCTCGTAATTGATTGTGGAAGCATCCATCCGGGGGTCTAATAGTCGATCCAAACTGTTGATGATATTGATGTTGTTTCCACTTTCAGATAATAATGCGATCTCGGTCACCCACTTGACAATGGTGTTGTTCTCTCCAAATGAGGGATCGTTGGGCCTTTTACCCGTTATTAGTTCTAGTAACACCACTCCAAAGCTATACACATCGCTCTTCTCCGTCACTTTCACCGTGTAGGCATATTCTACGAGATGACACATTGTTAATCAAAGTTTGCATAATAAAGTGCGAAAAATGTACGCAATTGAATCTAAAAGAGACTCACCGGGTGCAATGTAGCCATAAGAACCAGCGATACGAGACATAACTTGATCGTCGCCATCCTCCTTCTTATCCTTCCTCAATAATTTTGCCAAGCCAAAATCAGCCACTTTGGGCTTCAACTCCTCATCCAAGAGTATATTGTTCGACTTAACATCTCTATGAAGGATCGGAGGAACACAATCATGGTGTAAATACGAGAGCCCTTGAGCCGCCCCGATTGCAATCGCAAACCTTTTAGGCCAATCCAACCCTAACACTCCTCCCATCCCTCCATACAACACATCCCCTAAACTCCCATTCTCTACATAATTGTACACAAGCACCCTCAAATCCCCACTAACACAACTAAACAACAGTCTAACTATATTCCGGTGTCTAATTCTTCCCAATATCTCGATTTCCGATCTAAACACCTCCTCCGATTCCGTCACTCCTTTACCCTCCCACAACCTCTTCGCGGCCACCATCTCACCGCTCTTCAGCTTGACCCGGTAAACCCGACCTGACCCGCCAGAACCAATAACATTCTCATCCTTCAGTGAGGCCAACACTTGCTCCTCATCGAACTCAACCCTTTGAAACGCCCTGATTTTCCAGTTCTTTCGGGTTTTACCACCGAATACAACGAACTTCTTTGTCTTGAATATGAGCCAAACAAGAGACACCACAAGTATCAAAGCAAGAGCGGATAGAACCACCACCATTACCAAGTTCACTGGCTTGGATTTGGAGCAAGGAGGAATTGGTCTAAGACCCGGATCCGAACTACACAAATCCGGGTTACCCGTTAAACTCGGGAGAAAAAACTTGCTATCAAAGCCAAGTGGCACTTTCCCTCGGAGCCTATTGTTCGAAACGTTAAACTCATTGAGCTTTAATTTCGTCAACTCCACCGGAATTTCGCCGGAAAGTAAATTATTCGAAAGATTCAAGAAAGTCAGCACAGGCAAATCCCCCAACTCTGGCGGAATGACGCCGGAAAAAGAATTCTCCGATAAGTCCAACTGCGTCAACTCTCCCCATGCAGCCACGCTCTTAGGAATTTCTCCGGCGAACCTATTACCTTGAAAATGAATCTCCTGCAACTTCGACAAGTTCCTAATACAAGGAGGTAGCTCTCTGGAAAGCTCGTTCCAGCTCAAATCGATCTTCCTCAACTCCTGCAAACCGCAGATTTCCGCCGGAAAGTGGCCGGAAAAATTATTCCCCGATATGAGTAACTGTTCCAGCTGTTTAGCAGTAGAAATGGACGAAGGAATGGAGCCTTGTAATCTGTTGTTAGTGAGCTCAATATATTGAAGCTCACCGAAACTCCAAATCGCATTGGGTAATTCTCCAGATATATCATTTTCTTGAATACGTATATACTTTAAACTGAAGCAATCTCCGTATGAATACGGTATTTGACCTGAAAATCTGTTTCCAAACAGTATCAGATTCTGAAGCTTCTTTCTGGAGCACAAATATGGGGGCAATGGGCCTTCCAAGTGGTTGTTAGAGACATCGATTTCTTCCAATTCTGAATTATTGCCCAACAATTCCGGCATCGGACCCGAAAGCTTGTTGTTGAATAGTCTTAGCTCTGTAAGATTAGGGTTTTCAGCAAGAATTTCGGGTATTTCACCTTCCAAGAAATTATCATTCAGATGTAGAGACTGCAGATGCAATTCCGCTAAGCTTTCCGGGATTTTTCCGGTGAGATTGTTCTCGGAAGCATCGAATCGGAGTAGAGAAGTGAGATTGGAAAATGTCTCCGGCAATTCGCCGGAGAAGTGGTTGGCATACAATTCAATCTGTTCGACATTTTTTAACTTTCCGATAGTATCAGGGATTTTTCCGGTGAGATTGTTCAGCGAAACGTCGAGGTTTTTCAATGAAATAAGATTTCCGATGGAGTCTGGGAGTTCTCCAATGAGGTTCGTGTATGTGGAGAAGAGAGCTTCGAGTTTAGTCAGACGTCCGATTTCCGACGGGAGTCGACTCGGGAGGAACGAGTTCACGGACAGCACCAGCTGAGTCAACTCAGTTAGATTCGATAGAAACTCGGGGACCGACCCGTTCAGCAGGTTCGACCCGAGGATCAAAATCTGGAGTTTGGGAAGATTGACAAAGCTCGCCGGAATGTCGCCGGAGAAATTGTTGAAGGAGAAATCCAACGCCGTGAGATTCGTAAACTGCGCGGAGAACTCCGGCAGGGCGCCGACGAAGTTGTTGGAGGAGAGGTTGAGAGAGAGGAGGTGAGAGCAGAGAGAAACCGAGTGGGAGTAGAGGGACCCACCGAGGCTGTTGTATGAGAGGTTGAGACTTCTAAGAGAGGAAATCCGGCAGAAGTCCGCCGGAAAGCTGCCGGAAATGTTGACGCCGGAGAGGTCGATCGAAACGACGGTTTCATTCAGGGGGTCGCAGGAAACGCCCAGCCAGTTGCATGGCGCGCTCGGAGGTGAGTTGACCCAGTTGGCGAGTTTCTGGAGCGGGTCGTTGAGTTGGGAGTTCTTGACTCGGAGCAGGATGGTGGCGTCCCTGTTAGATGAGATAGTGAGAGGAATGAAAAAGATTAAAAGAAGGGCCTTAATGAGAAGCAGAAGCTGATGCTGCTTGCAATAGCTCATTCCTTTTGCTCTCTTAATTTGATCTTTGCATTCAAAGAAGCTAAGTGAGTAACTAAGAACTAACAAGTATGAGCAGAATGCTTTTTTTATTCTTAATATGTCAATTCTAAGACTCCAATTTTTATATATTTGTTGCTGAATAATAGATAGATATTTGGAGTAAACATTGAAGTTGGTGATCTGTATTAACCCAACTTTCTTTTAAGTAATACAACAACCAAACTGTATTAACATATCATTACGGTTGAGGTACTGATACAAATTAACCAGTTTTTACATTTAATCATCCTATAAATTGAAAATGTCATTACATGTTTGATGTTACAACATTTTTTTAGAGTCAAACGTGTTTATAACAACACTTCTACAACAATATATACCAACTTAATTAATTCCGAAAACCCTGCAGGTGAATTTGAATACAAACTTAATTGCTGATAGATTTCAGGATTTATTATTTTCTGTGGGGTTGGAAATAAAAGAATCTGGACTGCAAACGAGTCCAACAAATTATAATATGATTAGTTTGAATATTGCGTAAACGCACATGGGGGTCTGGAGGGCAGTATGGGAATTTCAAGAATGGTATTGTTTGACTTAAAAAGATGAATTTGGTATTGTGGAATGAAAACCTAAAAACAAGATATTGGTTATTTATTTAGTCACCTACATCAATTGTAATATATTTTATTGGGGTAATTTCAATTTTCTACCTGAATTATAATATTTTTTTAGTAGGTGTATAAAGTAAAAAAAAAATTCAATCACTAACCAATCTCTTTAAATTTTTCCAATTGTTATTCCAAACACATATTTTCCGGTCA
Source organism: Scutellaria barbata (assembly GCA_028654395.1). Taxonomy (NCBI): domain Eukaryota; kingdom Viridiplantae; phylum Streptophyta; class Magnoliopsida; order Lamiales; family Lamiaceae; genus Scutellaria; species Scutellaria barbata. The sequence goes on from CM053655.1 coordinate 13,153,597, forward strand.
AAATTCACTAAAAAACTCAAAAATTCATGATTTATATGCCAAAATAGTTCTCTTTCGAACTCAATTTATAATCCTAAATTAATTTAAAGATTTTTGTTTGATTTCAATTTGAATCGAATAAAAAATGTTCAAAACCCTAGAATGATTTTTGTTCGATTCGTGATCGGATTGAATGAGAATCATGAAATTAACATGAGGTTATTATATGGCTTCGAATAAGTATCATTTTGGCGTATTAATCGTGCATTTTTTACTAATATTTGAAAGTGAATTGCATTTTCAAGTTTTCCGATGAATTTTGGTTTGAAAATATGTGTTTGGGGTAGCAATTGAAAAAGTTTGAAGAGATTGGCTAGTGATTGAAAAAAAAATTAAGTTTATACACCTATTGAAAAAAAGTATTATAGTTCAGGTAGTAAATTAAAATTAAACCTATTTTATATTGGCTATTTATTACTCCCTCCGTCCCTTAACACTTTGCACACTTTCCTTTTTAGTTTATCCCCAAACACTTTGCACACCCAAAATGGCAAATTTTAACATAATCAACACCCTCACAATACACATTTATTTACAAAGAATGGCATTACTTTTTCTCACACAATACCATTTAATATTCAAACTTTTTCTTAAAAGTTGTGCCTAATTTGACCACTATACCCTCAACCAAAAAGCAAATATCTACTTTTTTTTAAAAAGTGTGCCCAATTTAGTGTGCAAAGTGATGCGGGACGGAGGGAGTATATTTTATGTATATTTAAAAGAAAGATATTTTATTTGAGTGGTTTTACTGATTAAAATGACGTTTGATACATTGAATTATAAACCTTTTAAATCATCTTATATTTTATTTAACGATTTTACAAAATAATTTGAAGAGCTTATAAGCTTATTATAAGTCTTTAATAATGTTTTAAAAGGAAAATCATATTTCATCCCAAAATAATGTAGGGAGCTTTTAAATTTTCTATTTTAAATATGGGAAAAAATATTATAAATTAAATTTTTTTATTGTACACAAAAAAATTTATGCATGAGTTGCAGCATGCATCATATTCTCAGTTGCACTCACATGCCTCTACTCTTCTCATACTTGCGCTCACACTTTACTGTGCATGTTCATATTCTGTAATAATTTTATGGTATATGCTTAATACATTTATCTTATATAAATAATACTCTTATATTATATTTTAGTATATATTTTTTATGTAAATGAAATAATATATATATATATATATGGTACAATTAAAATTTTATAACATCCCAAATTAAAATTTAATTAGCTAATATATAATGAGAATTTTTTATAGTTAATAGGAAACCTAAATAATAATATAATTTTAAAATCCCAATTTCAGGCGCAACTTTAATTGAATAAGAAAAAATAGGTATAAGCGAAATTTATGATGAGTTAAAATGGTATTTCATTAATTAAGGAACATTTAAATTTTTATCAAGATATCTATGGAATTGGAAAGTCAATAATAACATGTATTTAATATACATTTATATAGACTAATATCTAAAACTAGGAAAATAAAAACAATATGTAAATAAATAATGGATGCATGGTAATAATTAAGGCGGTTAGATATTCCATCATGCTACACGTACTAGTCTAAGATAAATATTAAAACTCACGCTCCACCTTTATAAATAAGGAGCAAAGGACTTAATTGAAATATATATATATATATATATATATATATATATATTATATATATATATATATATATATATATAAAGAAGAAGAAAAATTAAAGAAACAGACCAGGTAGAGAAAATTTAAGGATTTTGCAAAACTATTAATCTATATATTTTATTTTTCATCCATTACATAAGGTTCTTAATCAGATCTATACTTGTTAATAGATTGGAATCTTTGTTAGTTAAAAAATATTATTTAATTAGCTTTAGATGAAACAATTAGGAGGTGTTGTCAAATGAATTAAATTATGTATCTTTCTCCAATTATGCTTCCTAATTATGTTAATTTTGATATGAAAATTAGGAATATACACATTTTCTTGGAATTATTTAATAGAAATTAAAAAATGTTCAATTTAATTTATGCTTATATATTAAAGTTTAAACAATTTCTTAGCTAATTTACTTATGTGGTTATCTAAGATTAATTAAACTTAGTTTTGATGCTGAACAGATTTCTGGACTCAATTATATATAAAAAACTTGCTTTAGGATAATTATTTAGATAAGTTGATTAACTAACATTTATATGAATTACTGTCTAATTTTAAAATGGAATAGTTTTTTTAATTTCTTGTGTTGATTAACTTTTAGTAAATTGAAAAGTATGAAATATCAGATTTGAGTTTTACTAAATTATATTAGAAATTACATTGTTTCCTTATCATAGGATTTACTTTAAATATCTTATAAAATGATAAGGAAGGATAATTAAATCAAATTAAGATTTAATATTTATAATTGTTATTTTCATTTATTAGATGTTAGTCGGTCATGTTGTGATCAACTAATGATTCATAAGTTATTTTGTTATAGGAATTGTGAACTACAAGATGTTAGTCAGTTACATATGTTGTGCACAATTAAGACATGTGATTTGATTCGTAAGTTATTTTTTTATAGGAATTGTGAACTATCATGGCATACTTGACAACTTTATGTTGAATTGTGAATTATCTACGGCGACTCAAAATCGCAATCTACAGTGCTTAGAATTGCAATTTATTTTAAGGTAGCTTAGAACTACAATCTATGTGTATTGTTTAAATATTATGGTTATGTGTATCTATATTTATGATAAGTCGGGCTAAATCCCACACATATACGATTGCTATAGTTAAGTGATGGTTCCATGTGTTTGTTTGTTACAATTTATTGTGTTGCTTTGAGATCCCTCATTGAACGTATTTCAAACAATCACCCTCCATGTTTAAATATTTTTCAGTTCAAAGAATTTTAGGGTGTGGTATGCAAGTGGTGATGCTGGTAGCGGATTTTCTAAAGGTTGCAGAAGAATTTATTTAAAGAGTTTTAAATTTATAAATTTTAGAAACGTGTATTTTAGAATTAGTATTGATTTTATTTTCTTTATTATTTTTAAAATGGTGAATTTTGTACATAAATAACGTATTAGCCAATAATTATCTTTAAAGGGACAAGCCGTTACAAATTTTGTGTAATATAATAAATACTTTTATGTTCGTATGGTTAATACCTTTACAAGATACAAATAATATTTTTACCTTATAATGTTTCAGTAAAATAAGCTAATATATAGTGCCCTTATGTAAATGAGATATTATATTTATGCGAGACAATAAATAAATTTATATAATACAATTAATATTTTATTAATACAAGTACTATATTTCAATAACATAATAAAACTATTTTTTGTGTAACATAAGTAATACTTTTAACTAAATGAAATTAATTAAATAATATTTTTATATTATATTTTTCAGATAATAAATTTATATAAATAAAGTAATATCTTTTAGATGGAATTCACGGTGCAACTGATGAAAAAGAGAATAATTCTATGATGCAAATTTAATGATTAAAACTGAACGCTTTGTTATTAACATTTTAAAATTAAGCTCCAACATTGTGTTTTATCCAAATATTTATCATTAAAATAAAATAAAACTTCTAGCAATTAAACTTTAAAAGTGTCTTATAAGCTGTAAGAATTTATAAAATCTTTAGAAACCTAACTAAAACACACTCTAAGTTGTTTCTTGGCAATTAGATAGAGATATTCCATCTTTAAAAAAGAAGAAATAAACTTAAAGGAAAAGGACTGATTAAGTAAATCAATATACAGTTCCTATCAATGTCATTTTTTGTTGAAAAATGTCAGTTTTATTCATCGTTAAATACAAAATGCATTAATCCAGAGTAGAAATAAACTGTTGATAGTTTGACAACTTCATGGGTCTATACAATATTAATTAAACAAAAATGTCCTTTCAAAATTTGTCGTTGATTATCAACTTTCCTGTCAATATCCTTATGGATATTTTTGTTAAAAATATCCATTCAACATATTTAAATTTACAAATTCGAATAGTATATGCAACAAACGACATATATATTATTTAGAGCAAATTATTGTATAAGTACATCTTACAAATTATATTTAGAGCAAATTATTTTATAAGAACAAATTATATTTTGTATAAGACTGGTCGGTTTATCCACTCAACACAGATCCATGCTTTGGCCAATGACTGAGTAATGGCTGGGCAACAGCCGATCAATCTAGTCAACACAGGTAAGGTAATATTTTTATATATATTGGGTGAAATTTTTATATCATCATCTAATATTTTTAATTATGTATATTAAGATATTCTTGAAAAATTATAATTAAATTTTTTTTTTTTTTGTGTATCAGATAATATATTTTATGTATAATATAACACTTTTCCAATATTTTAAATCAAAGATCAATTTGAAAAAAATTATAATTTCACAAGTAATACTTTAATTCTCATCATGTAATACGTTTATGTATATCAATCATCACATGTAATACTTTTGGAAAATTATAATTTGATAAGTAATAATATGTAACTTTTAGGGTCAAGTCCAAAACTACCCTTTTTTATAATGTAAGGAATTTTTCTACCCATTATTTATAAAAATAACTTTTTTACCCATTTTTAAGGTATTTTGTTAAATACATTCCAATACTACCCTTTAACTATATTTAAATTTTAATATTTCAAAATACATAAAATTTTATAACCCAAAATTTTGAAAATTGAAAATTCATTCCCCCCAACCCAAGCTCCACCGAAATTCAATTTCCACCACTTCAACATCAATGGTGGATGAAAATTCTAAGGTAGAGCTCGAATTTTATTGATGAATCTGAAGATGTTTTGTGCGACAATAATCGAATCTGAGATGAGAATGGGGTTATAGAGAGATGAGAGAAACTGAGATGAGAATGGGATTATGGAGATGAGAGAAACAACGGTGATTATTATCGGAGATGGTAGATGTTAGATTTGTCGGAGATGGTAGATGTTAGATTTGTGTCTATGGTGGAAGCACAACGTTACTCGCACTCGGAGATGATAGCATCGGGATTGAAGGTGGAACATCGAACTGTTCGAAGAGAGAGACCAGAGTTTTGGTTACAATTTTTTATTATTTATTTATTTTATTTTTGATTTTGATGATTTGAATGTTCAGTGAATAATTGTGAAATTTCTTGAATTTTTTGATTTTGTATATAATTACCATCATAATAAAATATATAAAATGGGTATATTTTAATGATTAAAATATACTGGATAGAAAAGTTATTGCTATAAAAAAGGGGTAGAAAAGTTCTTTGCCCTATGAAAAGGGGTAATGAGAGGCATTTACACTAACTTTTATTTGTATTAGGTACTATTTTTATGCATATTAGACACAATATTTTTGATACCATGACTTCAAATCAATGATTAATTTGAGAAAATCTAATTTCACAAAAAATACTTTTATTCTTATAATGTAATATTTTTATGTATCATGTAATACTTTTGAAATACTTATATATATATATATAAATATATATATATATGATGTAATCATTTCAAAAGTATTACATGATACACATTTAATATATACATTAATTAATCAAAAAAATTTATATAAAATTGCTTTATAAGTATATTTTAATGAAAATAAAGTTTCATTATCCATAACTCATATTCATTTTACTGAACAAATTTTTAGCTTATAAATTATGGATTGCAATTTGATTGATCTCATAAAATAAGATAATCGAGACCATATCACCGGAATACTACCAAAAATGATACCACTACCAACCGGCAAACCATTCGACGTAAAGATTACGTTAGTCCATTATCCTTGATTGAAGTATAATTAATAGGTGTGCTAACAAATTTGATGACAATATTTCATGTCTATATATCCTAGGTTTAGTACTGAGATTGATCACTTGGCTCCATCTCCTAGAATTGGGGATAAAAATTTCGTACTCATAGCTGCATTGTTCTTTTGAAAGTTTGGAATTTATATACAGCCTCATTGCATTGTAATATTCCATCGCTTTGCATATCTCTTCTAAAAATTCCAAAAAAAATAAAATAATAATGAAATTATTTTATTAGAGAAATAGTGTCGTTACTTATAAACTAAATTTATTTCATAAAAATATTAAAATGTCTAACTGAGTAATTTTTAATATGAATATTAATGATGTGTAATGATTGTTGACGGTTGACTGCTTAGCTACAGGGAACGGGATACACGTGCACGGTACTTCTCACCTTTTGAAATATGAAATTAATAGATATATTAAATATCTGACACATAAATAATACATGTCCACAATAGATAGGTTAACTGGATGGATTTATTTTCATAATTCAATATCTATATTAGGGTTAGAAATTACGGATCGAATCATCTCATAAAATAAATTTACAGTAATTCTACTATGTAGAAATTGAATGCATTTGACTTCTTTTACTTAGTTTGGCACAAATTGAATGCATTTAACTTCTTTTACTTAGTTTGGCACAAAAGTGTTATACAATATTGTCAATTTTATCAAGATTGATGGCTAGATACACTCAATGCAGTGTGACAGATACAAAGCACAAACAATAGTCAAATTTTCACTTGACCCATTTTTGGGAACCAAGATCTCCTACCTTTCTTTATAAAACCAATATTCGACCTAGTTTCTTTATTTATTTTTTATTCTCTTTTTCTTTTTATAAAACGCCTTAGGATCAGCAGTTGAATGTGTATTTAACATTCTGAGAATTAGGCTAGGAAATATTGAAATTTTTCTGATGTTTAGTTTCTTTTTTCTTGTTTAAAAAAAGAAAAAAATGGTCATAAAAGGGCTTACAAAAGTTTTTTTTTTTTAGTCAAATAATGTGAGGAGGAGAAAGAAAAATGGAAAGTGAATAAAAACCAAAGCCGAGAATGATGAAGATCCATCCATGCATAATTATACAAGAAAGAGTGATCTTTTGATCGTGCAAGAAGGTCCAATTACAAGAGCACGTGCTAAGAAACTTAAAGAGGCCTTGATGATCATTGTTGCTGAAATTAAAGAAAATATGCAAGAGAAATTCAAAGAAGGTCCAATGGTGAATGTTATTGGGTTGGAGATCACTTAATGAGTTGCACTAATGATAAATTGGGCTTGAAGGCTATAAAACCTCCAATATTGACTACAAGTGAAGCCTCCAATATTGACTCTAAGTAAAGCCCCCAATTTTAAATAAAAGTGAAGCCTCCAATATTTATTACAAGTAAAGCCCCCAATTTTGAATACAAGTGATAGGTATTAGTGTAGGAACTTAAAAGTCTTTTTTTCTAGCGTATAAATAGGACTTATAATCACTTGTAAAAAGGGCATCAATCTTTGAATACAAAAATTAAGCTTATGCTTTGTGTGTTAAATTCTCTCTTTGTAAGATTTTTGTTTTATCAAGAACTTATCAAGGTCATTTGAGCAAGATCTTGTGGCGTTCATCATACCGAGGTTCTTGGCTGGCCAACGGGTCGAGGTTCTTTCGCTCTAAGTAAGATCAAACTAGATTCTTGATTTGGGGAGATCCGCTGCTTATCTTTATACGGTGGGTTCTTAGATCTTTATATCTAATGGGTCTTTCGTCCAATCAACATCAAACAAAGGCCTCAAAACAGCAATCATGACTTTTCTGATGCAGTTTGATATTTAAAAATTCTACTTCATGTCATATGTTAATAAATAGTGTTATTATATATATATCCTGAGATGATTATGTTAGAATATGAAGAAAAGAAAATGAAAATAAAAGATCAGTATATCGAGTAGCAGGAGTATCCAAAGTAATTTATTCGTGGTCGTGTAACTGAGTTTGATAAGCAGAAAGTGCTGAATTAGCAGTCTAAATAAGGGCCCAACTCTATTAATTTAAGTACAAAATGCTGACTTCCCTTTAACTCAAATTCAATTGTGGTACGTCTCTCCAAAATAAATAAATAAACGATTACTTACATTATCCAGGCGAGAAGTTCGGCAAATTAGGTCTTGATTTTTCAAGGGGTTCCGAATTCTCATCTAATACTATTTTATATATTGTTAAAATATATTTGTTGTATTTAACCTAATATATCATATGATTGATCATTTTCTAAAAATATAAAATTCACAGAAAGAAATAATTTGATGAAGATTGTCATGAAAAGAATTTACAGTCTGTTGAGAAATCTTTGAGGATCAATTATTTTCTTGTTATAGGTGATATTATTATTTCATCTTTGAAGAGTAGGCTTGAATAATTGAAAATTATTGAAAATATTTTTGTTTTTTATATAATCTTAAAAAGTGGTTTTTATTAGACGATAAGAGATTGCATGAGTGTTGTATTAATCTTCAAGTTACTCTCACACATTATGACAAATTTGATATTGATGTTGATGGTTTATTTTCTGAATTATAAGTGCTGCAAATATGTTTACCAACAGAAATAAAATCAACTATTGATGTTTTTGAGTTTGTAAAGTCTTTACATTGTTTTTCTAAAATTTTCATTACTTATAGAGATTTGCTAACTATGCCATACTTATAGAGATTTACTAACTATACCAGTTATGACATCAACACAAAGAAATTTTTTAAAACTAAAATTGATAAAATACTTTTTGCGGTCAACTATTACTCAAGAATGATTAAATGGATTAACAATTTTATGTATAGAACATGAGGCGTTTGAAAAATTAGATTTCGAAGACTTTATTAATGATTTTACTTTTCAAAATGTTAGAAAAAACGTATGTGGATAACTTTTTGAATGGGAGAATTTTTTCTTCTTCTTATTTGTTTCAGTAAAAATGATTATTTTTAGTTCACAGGATTCATTTTTTCTATTTTGTCTGTGATGACTGTATGCTCTTATTTTTTTAAACTTTTGTATCTATATCCCAAATTGGTGATAAAGCATTTTAGAAGTGTATAACTTTCCTATTTTCTTTCCTCACATAAAATACTGAATGTAAAAATTGAATTTATATTTCATAAAAAATTGTGGAAGATGATTTAGTCGATGCAAAACATTAATCTTTTTGATCCGATTGCAGTGACAACCACGGGTTTGTGTATGTTACACAAGAATCCAATCACGTCTAAATATTACAAATGATTAAAACAAGTGGTGTTGCTAACATATATTCTCATTAACAGAATAATGAAAACCAAAATTGAAAAAGAAACCTGCTAATTAATTCTTTATCTTATTTGCAAAGTTCATTAAGTCAACAAATCAGCGAACACAGATTTTCTCAGCTTCAATTGAATAATTTTCATCTTCAATTTCTTCTATAGTAGTAGTGTCCGTGGACCGAATTATGAATTTACGATCGGTTAATTTGTATTGTGTTCGATTCTTGAGAACTTTAAAATCTTTGGTAACGAAAATCCTCCTTTTGGTATGAAAATTGGTCTAGAAGGTTATGATTGATCGAGGCTTGTATGAGGTAATCATGTATTGCTTTGAAAAAATTGATTAGTTTATGAGTAATACGGACAAAAAACCCTTAAAAAAATTTCACATTATTGAAAAACAATCCCCACTTAAATTAATACTCAGTTCTCAATTGTGCTTGAAAAATTGGTTCTTCTCATGTATTCAAAAGTCTAACCATAATACTCTTCGAGCCACTTTGAAGTTGACCTCATCTAAGGACAAATAAGAGGAATCAAGTTTCTTATCTCCTGCACTTTTATTATTAATTCATACGTTGAAGCAAAAAGTTGTAGAATATTGATAGAGCAAGGTCTGTATTGTAAACAAATTTATACCCACAAATCTAAGCTCTTCGGATTCCTATGGAGGAGTCACTTTACTATTAATGAAACTAAATTTGATAAATGGAAATTTATAAGTTATTAAAGAAAAACTGACCCTCCAACTGATCAACCTCTCAGCTTGCATAGATGATATTTCTCTCTTAAAAAATAATTAATTGAAATTTTAAAATGAAATATTGAATCAAAATAATTGGCCAAGCTTGTTAATAACACGGGCCTGTAAAGTTTAACTTATCAGCTCGATTCGTCTTTTATTAAGAGAATAGTATTTATTATTAATCAATATCAAAATTCAGAAGAAATTGTTAGGAATTGTCAGATGGAGCTGACACCAAACTTTTCTTCAACTATTGAGAGCTAGCTTCACAACTCAGTGTCCATTGAAACTTGATTCCTTTCTTAGTCAATTCTGTCATTGGCTTAGCAATTCTTGAAAATTCTTATATAAATCTTCCGTAGTATCCTGTTAATCCCATGAAACTCCTAACTTCATTAGACTTAATATATTCCTGTTTTGTATTTTTGAGATAAAATTGTTATTTATTTAAATATATTATGTATATAAATATATTTTAATATGTTCTCTGATTGAGACATGGATATGTTACGGCTTATGATGTTAGTATTTTTCAAGATAAAATTATTATTTATTAAAATATATTTTATATATAAATATATTTTAATGTGTTCTATGATTTGAGATATCAAAGTTTTGTGTTTTTTGATATATATATATATATATCATAACTATATGTATCTACTTCATTTAATAAAACATAAATTTGCATTCTAACTATCTCATTTGAAATGGTTATGAGTTGTTATATATTTTATTAGAACAATATTAATGGTATTAAATGAAACTAATGTTATTTAAATTAATTTTAATTTTTTGATATGACACATATATGATATGACATCGTGAATGAAATCTCGAAATTATCATTTCATTATGTGAAGTAGATAGAATTCTTGAAATAATATATATATATATATATATATATATTTGAAAATCATGTTTAATTAATCATATATTATACGTATAATTATTCATTACATGAAATATTATTAGTTATGATAATATAACAACATTATTTAAATGGTATGTTGTGATTAATTAGTAAATTATAACAATCATTAATTTTTTAATCATTAAAATAAAAAAAAATAAAAAAAATTGCGGCGGATTTACCAACACACTAGTTATATTCCATCCGTAATTTTTGAAAAATATAAAAAATTGTTTTTCTTTAATTTTAATTAACTATTACTGACAAAAATTTCCGCATAAAAACGTCGGTAAATTTTCAAAATAAAAGTAAAAAAGTTAAAAAAATTACCCATTGAAATTATGTCGGTAATTTTACGAAAAAAATAAAGTTTTTTTTAGTTTTAATTAATTATTACTGATAGAAATTTCCATCGACAAATGATAGAAGGAAATTTTATCGGTAAAATCGTCAATGAACTTAATTTACCGACGAAATTTTTTTCTTCTCTAATACCATTAAAATTTCCATCAGTAATTCGTCAATATTTTGTTTTTTCTAAATGTGAGATTTTGAACTCTAGTTAGATGTCCAACATAAAAAAATTCAAATTTATACATATTTATCCTCATTAATTCCACAACTAGTACATGGAAATGATTCTAAAATCTCTCATTCAAATTTATATATGCATATGTGAAATTGGAGAACAATAAAATAAGTTTGTTGTGAAATATTTGAATAAATTTGGGCTTAATTTAGGTCGATTCGAATAAGAAACATGAAATTGACATGGGGTTATGTTTGAGCTTGAAGAGAGGGGCTTTTAGGTATATTATTTAGGTAGTTTCGATGAGAAATGGAAGAAATCACAAATTTAAACTGAAGGGTGGTTATGGCCGAATTCAGGCAAAGGCAGCGATTTGGATGTTGCTGAGTGAATTGGATGATAATTTCAACTTTCCGATAGCGGGCTGGAGAGATGAGGAGGGAGAAGGGACACGATGTAGTAAAATAAAACAAAATTAACTAAAAAATTGATGAAAATGAATTTTAAATGCATTATTCATATTTCTAAAAAAAAAATCATAATATATTCTTAGTGGAAATATGAGTCGTCCCAACGCTTGACATGTGTCAAAGTGTTGTGTTAACACTTCAATTGTTTTATCCGGAAAAAAATTAACTGCATTCGATTTTTTTATGTTCGAAAAATATTTTAAGGTTAGATCTATAATCAAATTGCTTCTCAGTACTAAATCTAAAACCCAATTGAATATAACAAAACTCCATTTCCTATATTACATTATCAAAACTGAACTTAATTTTACTCGAGGTGCTACATTCCTTCACAAATGCAACGTAATATATTAATCAAAATTATATTATGATTGGTACTAAACTTGATGAAAGGTGAAACACAAAATCATATTTTTGCTTAATATAAATAATATTTATTTTTTCTAATTTAACCTGTAAGTCCTTTTTTATAAAAATCATGTATCATAGGGGAAATATGCTAGTTATATGTAAAGAAAGATAATTGTTGTGTTGAAATAATAGAATTTATTTTTTGATAGAAATATTTGCCAAGTTCATTAAGTCACCAAATCAGCGAACACAGATTTTCTCAGCTTGAATTGAATAATTTTCATCTTCAATTTCTTCCATATTAGTAGTAGCTAGTGTCCGTCAACCAAATTATGAATTTATGATCGGTTAATCTGTATTGTGTTCGATTTTTGAGAATTTTGAAATCTTTGATAACAAAAACTCTCCTTTTGGTGTGAAAATTGGTCTAGAAGGTTTGATTGATCGACACTTGTATGAGGTAATCATGTATTATTCTGATCCGAAACCGCCACCAGTTAGGAAAAGTGATCGGGTCTTTCGGTCCAATCCACACTATCAGGATTAAGTTATAATTATTTTCTTTATGTTTTCTTTTAATTATGTTAGCCCAAACTATTATTATGGACCGAGGCTTATATTTTACCGCTTTCCTTATGTTACGTGGTATAAAGACGGTGCGCGACGGATCCTTGAGGGTAGACGATTATTGTTTGTGGTCTTTTCTTGCGTTCCTTAAAGCAAGATTATTGGTCTATCAAGCGATCGTATCACGCTCCAAAAAATTGATTAGTTTATGAGTAATATGGGCCAAAAACCCTAAAAATTTATACATTATTGAAAAAACGATCCCCAGTTAAATTAGCACTCATTAGTTTTCAATTACGTTTGAAATTCGTTCTTCTCATATATTCAAAAGTCTAACCATAATACTCTTCAAGCCACTTTGAAGTTGACCTTATCTAAGGACAAATAAGAGGAATCAAGTTTCTTATCTCCTGCACTTTTATTATTAATTCATACGTCGAAGCAAAAAGTTGTAGGAACATTGATAGAGCAAGGTCTGTATTGTAAACAAATTTATACCCACAAATCTAAGCTCTTCGGATTCCTATGGAGTACTCAATTTACTATTAATGAAATTAAATTTGATAGATGGGAATTTATAAGTTATTAAAGAAAAACTGACCCTCCAACTGATCAACCTCTCAGCTTGCATAGATGATATTTCTTTCTCTTAAAGAAATAATAAATAACTGAAATTTTAAAGTGAAATATTGAATCGAAATAATTAACCAAGCTTGTTAATAACACGGGATTATAAAGTTTAACTTATGGGCTTGATTCATCTTTTATTAAGAGAATAGTATTTATTATTATCAATATCAAAATTCAGAAGAAATTGTTAGGAATTGTCAGAAGGGGCTGACACCAAACACCAAACTTTTCTTCAACTATTGAGAGCTAGCTTCACAACTCAGTGTCCAATGAAACTTGACTCCTTTCTTACTTAACTCTGTCATTGGCTTTGTATTCTAATTATTTCATTTCAATATAGAGATCTCATAATGGTTACGGGTTGTTATATATTTCATTATAATACCTTATGAATGGTATTAAATGAAATCAATGTCATTTATTAATTTTAATTTTTTTGATATGATACAATACATGATGTGACATCGTGAATGAGATTTTGAAATTATCATTTCATTATGTGAAATAAATAGAATTCTTAAAATAATATATATATATATATATATATATATATATATATTTGAAAATCATGTATACTTAATTATATATTATATGTATAATTATTCATTACATTAAATATTATTAGATATGATAATATAACAACATTATTCAAATGGCATGTTGTGATTAATTAATAAAATAAAACAGTCATTAATTTTACAATCATCAAAATAAAAGTTTTTTAAAAAATTGCGATGGATTTACCAATGGACTAATCATATTCCGTCAGTACTTTTTGAAAAATATAAAAAAATATTTTTCTTTAATTTTAATTAACTATTACTGACAAAAAAATATAAAAAAATATTTTTCTTTAATTTTAATTAACTATTACTGACAAAAAAATTCGTCATAAAACTGTCGGTAAATTTTCAAAATAAAAGTAAAAAAATTACCAAATTAAAATAAAGTTTTTTTTAGTTTTAATTAATTATTATCGACAGAAATTTCCGTCGACAAATGAGGGATGAAAATTTCATCAGTAAAATCGTCAATAAACTTAATTTACTGATGAAATTTTTTTCATCACTAATACCGTCAAAATTTCCATCAGTAATTCGTCAGTATTTTGTTTTTTCTAAATGTCGGATTTTGAACTCTAATTAGATGTCCAACATAAAAAAAATCGAATTTATACATAATTATCCTCATTAATTCTACAAACTATTACATGGAAATGATTCTAAAATCTCTCATTCAAATTTGTATATGTATATGTGAAATTAGAGAACAATAAAATTGGTTTCTTGTGAAATTTTTGAACAAATTTGGGCTTAATTGAGACCAATTGAAACTAGGAACATGAAGTTGACATGGGGTTATGTTTGAGCTTGAAGAGAGGGTCTTTTAGGTATATTATTTAGGTAGTTTCAATGAGAAATGGAAGAAATCGCAAATTTGAACTAGAGGGTGGCTACGGCCGAATTCAGGCAAAGACAGCGATTTGGATGTTGCCGTGGGTTTTTTAGGGTGCTTTTCAGTCGATTTCTTAAGGGAAGAGATGGAGAATTCATTTTAGTGAACAAGGGATTATTTTGGACTGAATTGGATGAAAATTTCAACTTCCATGAATTTTAACTAAAATAAAACAAAATTAACTAAAAATTTGATGAAAATGAATTTTAAATGCATTATCCATATTTCTAAAAAAGTAAAATATTCTTAGTGGACCTATGAGTCGTCCCAACGCTTGACATGTGTCAAAGTGTTGTGTTAACACTTCAATTGTTTTATCCGAAAAAAAATTAATTGCATTCAAGTTTTTTATGTTCAAAAAATATTTTAAGGTCAGACCTATAATCAAATTGTTTCTCAGTACTAAATCTAAAACCCAATTAAATATAACAAAACTCCATTTCCTATATTATATTATTAAAGTTCTCAAAACTTCAAAGTTGAACTTAATTTTACTCGGGGTACTACATTCCTTCATAAATGCAACGTAATATATTAATTAAAATTATATTATGATTGATACTAAACTTGGTGAAAGGTGGAACACAAAATCATATTTTTGCTTAATATAAATAATATTTATTTTTTCTAATTTAACTTTTAAGTCCTTTTTTATAAAACTTGTGTATCATAGGGGAAATATGCTAGTTATATGTAAAGAAAGATAATTGTTGAAGTTGAAATAATAGAATTTATTTATTCAATAATAGTCCATTTCTATTTATCATATAATAGAGACAATAATTTCTGAGTTATTGTCATATAAATTTCCACCTTATTTGGACTACTAGGTTGCAGCCCAATAAGAAAGATATGGATGGTATGAGTCTGGGCTTTGAACTTTGGTGGAATACAAAATGCAAAACATAAAAAATAATGAGCTGACTTATTGGGTGAGATTGTCCCACCATGCGATATTGGGATGGGTCGGGTCAGTGCGTATTTCATCTGGATTAACATGCGGGTCAATGTTTGATATTTAATATTTTTAGCGATATCAAGTAATATTTTAATGTAACAGATAATTTTTTGTATCATGTATATATTATTATATTGTATTACTTGTTAAAATTATAATTTTTTAAAATTATTACATGTTATATGTAAGCGTATTTTTTGATATACACGTAAGTATTACATGACATTACTAATCAAAATTATAAAATATGTATGAAAATATTATATGATAAAAACAAAATTATTATATGACCAGAATAAAAGTATTTCTTATTAAATTATAAATTATAAAACTAATCATAAATTTGAAGTATATTATTTGATGATAATACATATAAAAATATTATATGTTACAAGTTTAACTTGCACATTGATCCGACCAAACCGACACATGGGGTCACAAAAGCATCCAAGAGTTGTCAAAAAATAATAAGTTAATTTATATTATTTTTAAACTTATGTTTCAATCAAAATTCGCCCTTTCCAATTTTTCCCACTGTTTTTTTTTATTATACTATGTTGATGAATAAAATAATTATGCTAGTAAAAATATTTATTTAGAAATATATAATATAAAAAAATTATACACTTTTTTCTTAAACAATTTTATAAAAAATAATTTAATATGTTAATAAATAGTTAAATAGCTATAATTATGTAATGGACTAATTTTTTTTTTTTCAATCAAAAAATAAATGTTTTATCTGTTGTAAAATATAATATATGGCGAGGTCCATAAGGAATGACTCTGAAATGGTTAAATAGATGTGAGTGTTTGTTAATAAATAAAAAATAAAAAATATTACCTCATTAACATTACAGCCAAAAAATATTAATATTGCCTTGGCATGAAAATTTACTCTGCAAAAATTGGATTAAATGAAAAGAAAAAGAAAATCTACTGTCTACTGTTTGCAAATCAAAATATATGTTTGCAATCCCAAAAATATTTTTATATATATAGGGCCCAAAACTTTTATTTTGAGTTAGCCTAGTTCAATAAAAATGGACAGGCCCATTCCTTTTCCGAAACCAATCCACATTACTTAATTTTAGTTTGTTTTGAAAAGAGCCCAAATCACTTAATAGATTATTTTATAAAACCTACCCACATTAATTTAAAACCCTTTCTTCTCCCAAATTTATAACAAAATTCTTCCTCCAACAATGCTGTGCGGTGCCCTGTCTTGGCTTTTTTTTTTTTTTTTTTCCTAAATATAAAATACAAATACTGAAGGACAAAGATATAACGATGATCGACTTTCTTGAAATTTTGGATGTGTGTTCTTTAAATCTCCAACCATATTAATAAAGATAACGTTTTTTTTTAAAATTCATTTAGTACTTTTATGAAATATGCATGAATAAATTGTTAATAATTTGATCTTTATACTCACTTTTTTCATAAATTATTCAGGAGTTTAATATTTTAATCTGCACTAATTGTCTTCTAGTACTTTTATTTATTAATTGGAGCATAGACAAATTTATAGGGACGCTAGACAAGTAATCACCCATTTTAGATTTTTCAAATTTTCATCTTTATATATCATTATATTTACATCATATAATGTGTCGAAGCGTTTACTTTTCAGCCCATCCACTATTAAATTCTGAATTCACCCCTACACACCATATAAATACTAAACACACCTCAAATTTTATATTTTTATATCTTTCATTTTCAAAATAATGGAATGTAATTAGTAAATTTTGGTTGTTATAATCTCACCCTATTCAAATACCCAAATTAAATTAATGCATGCGAATTTACATATTTCAAAATTATACTAACAATAGTCCTATATATATCTGCATGCATCTCACTGCACTGATTTGACAAAAGGTAAATATCTGATGACTTGACAAATCATTACAGCCATTGGATTCATCAACTTTGGATCTATTTTGCCTGATTGATTGATTGATGGTAGATGGGATTTTGCTGTATAGATTAAGGGGACCAACATATGTAGTTGGAAGATAGCTATTTGTATATTCTGCAGATATATGCTTAAATGAGACAATAATTATTCAATAGTACTTGCAACTTCTGAAGGTCGAAGCAGCTCTTTTGTAGTCAATGGATGTAATTATTCATTGTGTTAGAAAGTGAGAATGTTTTATTGTAAAATACTTGATTGAATAAGATTCTCAAAATAAAACACTAAAATAAGGGTATGTTTGGATTCAGTTTATGTGGATTGGAAAAATTCGAGTTTAAAATTTTGGATTTTTGTAGAATATGATTAGTATTATAGATGTCAAATCAATTTTGAAAAAAATATTATTGTATAATATTATATTATTAATTAATATAATAGTAATGATTTAATGATTGTAATATAGTAGAAATTTAGTGTGTATTAAAATTTGTGTATTAATATATTATACATATTGTTAATGATTATGTTTTTTAAAATAAAGTAGGATTTTGATAGATTATATAATTTTCTTATAAACTCAAAACAAATCAGATTCACTCACAAACACCAATCCAAATATTGTCTAATAAATAATATATATATATATATATATATATATATATAACACATGATCTGTGTTACTAATATTTTAGTGGTAATAGATTATTATGATATATTTTGATCCAGTGGACTATAATATAAAAATCTGGTAACGTTTCTACAATATTTTATATAAGAGATTATTTTTTTTACCATCAATTAAAAAAATTGACAAAATTTTCATTTAAAACGAATAGAAAAGTCTCAGTGAAATTCAAAGGGTTACAAAATTCGAGTAACCCATTTGAGAACCATATGGTTAATTACAAGAAATTTGTATAAGTCACTGAGTGTGAGGTGATTTGTTTTGACTTTTATCAAAAGTATAATATTGTCCATTTTCATAAATTATGGTAAAAAAGTAATAAAATATCTTTTGTATTAGAAAAGTAATATAATATTTGATTTTGTGGTATTAAGGGCTACAATTTTATATTATGAATGGTGATTATATTTGCAATCTTAGAACATTGATTTTAAATAATTAAAGTGATGTGGAAGTTCGTATTATTATAACTAATTAGATCATTTCAAGACCAATTTTTTTTTATAAAACCTCATTAACTTAAGATATGCTAATATAGTACGATATGAACAAAAATGAACGAGTTCAAATCAAAATAATCATATAAGTCATTCGAAATATTGAGCAAGGTCTATTTGGTGATTTGACCAAATATTTGGAATGATAGATTTCTCACCCATTAATAGAGAAGTGTGTTTCAACCATTATTTTTTATGGCAATGTTATACTTCTGTTAAAATTTTCATAAGATAGTAATGATTATTAGCATGGTTTTAAGTTGAACCTTTAAGATACAATTGAGTCATTGACAGCACTTAAGTAATTTCAATAAAAGAAGAAATATAGTTTAAAATAGATCATGCAGTCCAAGTATGAATCCGAGACATATTTTACTCACACTCATATAGACATGTGCAATTATGTACGAGTTTGAGTGTGTGGATAGCACACGTGACGAAATGCATGTAGATCAATTTTTTTATTATATCTCATGATTTATTTCATATTTCAAAACAAACAGACCATATCACATCTCGTGACTGTATGTATAATGTATTAAAGGGAAAAATGCCTAAAATAACCATTTCCGTATAATAATAAATAATTTTATCTATTGATATAATTTTATATATTAATCTACCCAAAAATATAACATTGTGTAATAAAATACCCATTTTTCAATTTGATTTATTGACTTTACATAGACTTGGGCCCCACAAGCATTTAATGGCACAAAATTTGGTGGTATGTTATTTAGATGCTGGCCCCACTTCTCTTGAATTGCACAATATTTGACCTAATTGAACATGGTAATTATTTGCACATAATTTGCGCCGCATTTCGTGACTTCCTTGCTTCTCCATCTTCAGCAATACACAATTTTCGTGAATAATTTCTGCACCTTCGTAACATATTCTCCATCTTCCTTGCTGCCATTTTCGTGGAAAATATTACTCTCTGTTGCACAGCGTTCGTCGGAAGAAATTGGCCGGCGGCGGCAGCGATTCGGTTGCAGATTGGCGGTGAAAGGGCGGTAGATCTTCGTGAGCAATTTTCGTGTAGGATCTATGGCTGAACAGGTAAGTTTTACTCAGTTTTTTGTTGAGTTTAGTAATGATATTGATGATAAATTTCAACTTAAATTGTTTATGCAGTTTCTCATTTTATTTTGCCTAATTTTGTTGATGAATTTAATTTAGAATTGATAGTATATGTTTATTGTTGGACTTCGTACATATTTGATTTGATTGTATGCACTTGAAATTTTATTATGCAGTAGGTAATATGTTTAGTGTAGGAATTGTGCCTAATTGTTTAGTGATGACATTGAAACGAATAGTATGCACGAAAATTAGGCACGAAAAATGGTAATATGTCTAGTGTTGAACTTCACGAAAATTTTATCTTCTTCACGAAAATTATTTCTTCTTCATGAAAATTATAGAATTTTCGTGAATAATGAAAAAATTTCGTGAAGGTTAAAGCATTGTTGTGAATGATTAAAAAGAATTTTTCGTGCAAGAAAAAATGAGAAATTTGAGTTCACGAAAATTATAGAATTTTCGTGAAAGGCAAAACATTTTCGTGAAGGTTAAACAATTTTCGTGAATAGTTAAAAAGTATTTTTCGTGCATGACAAAATTAGAAATTTGAATTCCCCACTCCCAAAAATTAGGAAAGCTTCGTACACGCAAAATAATCATAATAATCATATCAATAATAATCATATCAACAACAACAACAACAACAACAACAACAACAACAATAATAATAATAATAATAATAATAATAATAATAATAATAATAGTAGCAGCAGCAGTAGTAGTAATAATAATAATATTAGTAATAATCATAATCATAATAATATTTATAATAATCATAATAATTATATCAATAATAATAATAATAATAATAATAATAATAATAATAATAATATCAATAATACTAATAATATCAATAATAATAATATGAATAAAAATAATTGTAATTATAAT